>WEIU01021961.1:1623-18245 GCA_013389925.1 Aegithalos caudatus | reverse complement strand
GATAATTTTGAATATATGGGAAGGCATCTACTAGGCACATAAAAATACAACACACCATCCAAATAACTATCACACACACTTAAGTGCATGAAAATATGAAAAAAATCCCTTGTATCAAATCAAACCTATTCTCTAGCAGCACTTAGACATCTCTTTATAAACTAAAGCTGATTTTTTCCAAGCACAAAATGAGATGGCAAAGGTGCACTGTAAGATAGCTTCAATGAACAGAAAAGATCTTAAGTATTAAATGAAGAAAGGCATTAGTACACTATGAAGCACAGTAAATAGACAAAAAGCATGAAAGAAAGGCTGTTTTGGAGAAATCTTTTGTCACTTCCAATTTTACTGCCAGCTTCTGTGCTCTTTTGCTGTGAAAAGAAATGCTGTTCTGAATTGGTGGCTTTCACATAATTTTGGCAAGGTTACGGAACCCAGAAAAGCACAAGTAGATTTGGCATTCTTTTCTATTTTTCCTCTTTGAAACATCAATTATTTAGTTAGGTTTTAGCAAAGCTACCTTGTGATTAAACATCACCATTAAAGTCTGGCTCCCAAAGCCTGGCTGAAATTCAGGCTTAACAAGGGATCAAGCCAAACTAAGCCAAATATTCAAGTTCAGATTCCAAGTGAGCAGTCAACTAGGTCACTGCAGATCCACATTCTCCAAGGCTATGCTCCATATGTTTCAGCGCTTCAAGCAGAAAACTGTAGATAGAAGTGGCCATCAAGGACTGCACAACCCTGTCCTTGCAGACCTCAAGTGCATACATGAAAGGCTTTGTGGTCTCAGTTTCCATTTATTTCATATTAGTGTTCCATACACTAATATAGGACTCAAAAAATTACACAGCAACAGGTGTTTTTGAATACAGAGAGGTTAAATACTCCTGAGCTGCTGGTAATTGACACATGTAGACTTGTATGCAGACTGACACTTGTATGCTGACTGACACACTTCTATCTGAAGAGCAACTAGCTAAGATCTTGGGAAATTAACTTCTTTCAAGAAGCTTCACTTCTAAAAGCATGAGCAGCTGTAGAGATTTCCGAGTAGCACACCTTTACTAACTTCCACATGGGATTTCTGTCCTTGCCACAGCCCCTTCCTCCCTTCCATGGAAGACAAGATGTTCAACTTTTCATCTTCTGACCAATTCAACCTCTCAGGCAAGAGAGAGACATTCAATCTTCATGTGTGCTTTATTCTTGTCCCCCCAAGGCAGTATTACAATATTTTTTCATTTGGTTTGTATTGGGAGTCCTTTATTTACTGAACTAACATTTTGGTGTGAATAGAAAAAACAATCATCCTTCTTCAGGAAAATATAAGAAGTGCAGAAGAATGCAGACAGACATGGAATAGAAAGTGTCTAAATCTGCCATCACCACAGTTCAAGACAGCAGTTCACATTTCTGAAGAGTGCCAAATATCAAACTACAAAAAGAATGATTAGTGTCTAGGGCTGAACCTTCAACTGTCTTATAAAGTGATGAAAAAATGGAGGGAAAACAGCCCTGATTGCACTGACGTCACCTGTAATTTTACCAGATAGAAACAAAAAGACAATTCTTTCTTATATTGGGTCTATTTAAGAAGTAATTTCTTTGGTTGAGATGACAGCTTTATAGCAAATGAAGACTGGAGCAACCCTAGACTAATTTGAGATTTCATCTTTTGGATGTTTCAGTGTCTTGCTTGTTTTTCTAGATGAGAAAGGAAACTTCCAAAAAATAAGTTTACAGTTATAACTGGTTTCTGGGCAAATCCTTATTCAAACAAAACTGCATACTGACTCCATGTTCACTGAGTCAGTCAGGAAAGCGGCTGATGGATGACTACTCCAACCTTGGAGTAGTCATTTCAATAGTTTAGTTTAAGGAGGAAAAATCCATTCAAACTACCACTTGAGAAATACTTGAAGGTAGTAACTGAAAGTAAATACAAGTAACAGGTAAGTTTTATAAAATAATTAACATCTTTCCTTAAAAAGAAGTCAACAAACACAACCAAACAACAAAAAACAAAACAAAATAAGACCAACCAAAAAAACCCCACGTACTAAATTTTGTACTATCTTCCTGCTCTGAGATAATCAGTTACTGATGTAGTTAGCTTGAAATAAAAGACTACTAGCTAACTTAAGTGGCTCAGGTAGCCTTCCTATCATACATTTGAATGTTCTCAATAGTTCATCAGTAATGTCTTGTTTTGTCTTATCAACCTATTTCCTAAAATGCTAATTGTAACCAGCTAGTATGCAAGGTCACTCCACACATTTTTTAGACTCTTCCCATAACATCCACTACTAGACACTCTTGGAAGCAGGAAAATATGCAACAGGCTAAACACACCTTTGGCTTAAGCTGACAGCTATTTTTGTTCTTACACACGGCCTCCCATTAAGTCTTTCGGACACAGGAATTATTTTCTCCCTGTTAAGCTTTTTGGAGAGAGTAGCTCCAGTATAAACACCTCCAAACCATACAGACACAACCTGCTTGATGAAGCTAAACACTCCTCGTGGACAGGAAGTCCTTCAATCACTGTGCAATCACGCTTGGTGATAATGACCAGGAAAACTCAAATTTTTTTCTTTTTTTTATTATCTAAGACTTGACTGCTCTTAGTGTTCAGCTGTGCCTATTCTTTGTCAACCATCAACTACTAGGTTGTTGACAATGAGCAGACAATGCAGATGGGATCACTTTCTTCCCTGCATTCTATGTGAACAGTTTTATCACTGATCATTTAAGTCCTTGAAAACTCATTCAGTATTTTTTTCAGAATTTTCTTAGGTATCATTACCAATCTGACCTACCCTGACATAGGGACAACACACACTGAACGCTGCCTGAGAAACATCTTTTTCCTAATTACTGAAGACAAGTGGGATGCAAACTAGACGTTTTGTTATCAATTAACATACTCCATTTAGCTCCCAACATTCACCCAGAAAAGGCTAAGATGTTATGAAGCACTAAAAAATGTACAGGCTCTGACAACACCACTCAAATCTATTGTTGAGAGTCAATTAATAAAGAAGGTGAGTTAAACAAATTGTCCTGCTGAGCAGATCAAGCAGCAAACAATCCTGACACTTACGGTGAAATACCCTTTCCTTATTTCATTACCAATACCACCATACACAGACAAAAACATGAGAATGCATGTGCTAAAGTGGCTTTACAACACAAAATCCTGTGCCACAAGTGTGGGATTCTAGGAGTATTTGAAATAGAAAATCCTGTTTTACAAGTCTAAATAGACACTAACTGGACATTTATAAATTATCATAATATAGTTACGACAGATACCATTTACTTTTATAGATGACAGAACCAAAACAGTACCTCCTTGACTCCTTGAATGGAAGAATGCTTATTTTAGAAAAAGAGACCAGGTCTTGATTACCAAACTTTTTCCCCCTTTCCACATCCACAACTAGTGCTCTTTTTAGACAACATGAATACGCACCGCATGGCTCTCAGTGCAGTTTTGTATGCCAATTCAGCATCATGAGGTAGGAGAGAGGTGAAGAGATACTTGGCAAATGTGTGCATTGGAACACTCTCTCGATGGATGACTTCACCTAAGCCACTGTATGGTCCCCCTGCAGGAAAGAGAAACAGAATGTCAGCCTTTACAAACTGCTAAACCCCAACTTCTGAACCTTTAAAAGCATTCAGTACACCTCCAGCTAGAAGTGGTATTCAAAGACAGAGCCTGCTGCACAGAAGTTGAAGTTACATCGTTATTTTCAGTGAAAAAGATAGTACATCACATATACATGATGTGTTACAGTTATATTAAATACCATGTATTATTTAGGAAAACAAGACAGACTGCAAAATGTATAATACCAAGTACACTCCAAGCACTTAAAGAAGTGACAGAATAGTTACAGTACTCCATGAGGCTCATTCAGCAAACCTGCTATACAAAAGTAGAATGTCATAATCCTAGCTCTGCCTCCACACACTTGTATTATGCACATCAATACCCATGCACCCTGTCAGTGTGCCACTGCTTTATCACAAATTCACCAGGAAAAAAAGAACGATGATGGTAGAAAAATGCGTATCTTTAATTGAAATTACATGAGCAGTCACCACAGCAGCACCTGATCCCTCAAATGCCTCACCTTACATTGGCATTTAAATAACCTTTTGGTCTGGATGTGGTCATGACTCAAGTCCCAGGTCCTGCCCTTGGGTTTCCTTGGGCAAGGAATGCAATCCCATGCAGATCCACAGGCTGGGGACAGAGTAATTGGAAAGCTGCTCAGTGGAAAAGGATCTCAGGGTGCTGGTGACATGAGCCAGGCTGTGCCCAGGTGACCAAGAAGGCCAATGGCATCCTGGCCTGGATCAGTAGGTCCAGGGCAGGGATTGTCCCCCTGTACTGGACACTGGTAAGGCCACACTTCAAGTCTTGTGTCCAGCTCTGATCCATCACTCCTCCAAAGACACTGAGGTGCTGGAGTGAGTCCAGAGAAGGGCAACAGAGCTAGGGAAGGGTCTGGAGCACCAGTCCTGTGAGGAGCAGCTGAGGGAGCTGGGGGTGTTTATCCTGGAGAAAAGGAGGCTCAGGGGAGACCTTATGATTCTCTACATCTGCCTGAAAAGCCCCAGGCAACCAGAGACAGGATGAAAGGAAATGGCTTCAGATTGTGCCAGGCAAGGTTTAGATTGGATATTAGGGAAAACTTCTTAACTGAGAGGGTGTTCAGGCATTGGGAATAGGCTGCCCAGGGCAGTGGTGGAATCACCATCACTGAAAGTGTTCAAATTAAGTGTGGATGTGTCACTTAGGGACATGGTTTAGTGGTGAACACAGTGGTGGCTGGCTTAATGACTACTCAGTGATATTAGTCTTTTCCAACCTGAACAATCCTATGATGATGGACAAGAGGTCAGAGTGTGCACCAAAGTTGGCTGTTAATCCAGTACATCCGTAAGATTTTTAAAAATCTATTTCATTTCTGTGAAACTATCCCTATAATTCGGGCAATAGATTTTTCTCTGTCAGTAAGGTGTCAATTTCAACTTGATAACAGCAGCATCATGATAGACAACAACGTTAAATGGAACTATTTACTTGTTGTGTTTCAAATGTTCACAGTGCATATGAATCCTTTTCCTATGTTTTTCCTGCACACTTAAGACTGTTATTCCTCTTAACAGGAAAACTGTGTTAACAGTTTTCTGACTTCAGTGACAAGAGGTTCAAGCATTAAAAGCTGCAAGATACAAAGTAAAAATCTTGTATTAAACAGATAGCACCCAGCAGTCCCAGAAGCTACTACTGCTTCTACGATGACTCCAACACATCCCACCTGAAAGGATGGATGGATGAGTTCACTTCTGTTTCAGCAACGTTTTTGACTGCTGTCTTAGCACAACATGAAAGGATAGAAATCACTAGGCATGAAAAAATTCTGAACTCCCTAGGTGGGCATTTCTGAAGACCAGGGCAGATTGCAAAGGAAATGTCAATGAAGATTTAGTAGGTGACAGTGTCTCATAATCACTTGAAATGAAGTTGAAAGCCATCAAATCTAGCTGGCATTGCTTGAGTGAAAGAAGCCATTTGTCTGTGTATTTGCCAGTTGGTGGTCCAGTCAGAAAGTCAGTCAGGACACAAAGAATACATGACAAAGCATTTATATGAAAATATATTCTGCCATTGACATAGCAGTCAAGCAAAAAATCAGAACAGTCCTTGCAAAACAGTCTTAGTTTTGCTTTCCCACATGCCCAAATGGTAGCTACACACAGCATGCATTAATCTGCATTAGCAGCATAGAAATCAGCTTAATATTGGATTAAGTTTTCTGTATTGTATCCACTGAATTTCAACTAAAAATTTACAATTGGTATGATCAGCATCTTAAATCACTGGACAGCTTTTCCTCCATGTAAACTTACAATTTCTACCTATTGTGGAATAAACTGAAACTACTGCAGGGAAAAGCTGGATTTCTCATCACACACACTAATGCAAGACAACTGCTACACATTGCTCACAATGGCAATTTTTTTGGCAGTTTTATTAGCAGACTTCCTGCCATGATCAATTCTTTACTACTCTAAGAAAACATTAAAAGAATTTCAGTGATCAAAGCAGTAAACTAAATTATCAGAGAGTATGTCAGAGAAATCCTGCCTTTTCCTCATAAAGCATCCTTACTAGTAAACAGATGCAGCAAACTTATTTTCTAAGGTAGAGTAATCCTGCAAGTTAATAGCTAGATCTAGACAGTAGCTTTTCTTGTGCAAAGGCCATAAAGAAACACCATGATGGAAACTCCCTGTGTTGTGGCATCTCTGCAGTTTCAAATATAGACAAAAAACAGTGACTTAAAGCTGGGAACCCTAAACAACATATTGTACCTCTTCCATATTTTATGGAAGTTTTAAATGACAAATGTGTCACAAAAATAGAACAAAACCTGACTATTGTGTAACAATTTCACAACTTACCTAGGGCAATACCACACTCCCTGTCAAGCCATGTGCATGCCCTCAAAACCTGGACTATGCCTTTGGCTAATTTTTTCCCCAGAAATTTTTTCTTCCATTCAAGAAGAACAAAAACCAGAAAGATGAGCTTGGAACCTGTGACATCATCCTCTGAACACAATGCTTAAAGTGCTACATGTTAGGCCTTTTTAAAAGTTAAGGCAAAAGTACACATTTGTACAGATTTTATTTCAACACTGTCCAATTCCAAAACACAAACTGTATGTCATTGTGATAACTTAAGCACAAGACCAGACCTGAAGCCACAATATTTGACCAAATATTTTAATTTCCACCTACGACATAAACTGCAAAGGCAAGTAGTTTTCTCTATTTTCACAAATAAAACGTTGCATTTCTGCCTCAGCAATTATATGTGAATTTTCTGAGCAATTCACTTGGGCAAAGTGGTGAAAATCAGTATAGTTCCTTTTGCAGAATACAAGGAATACTTTGAATTTTGACATCTGATATGTGTATTATGTAATAGTTAGCCTGGAGTGTATAATCAGGTCATTGAGATTATGACATGCAACAAACGCAAAGAACAAAGTGTATTCAAACATAAAACAAAAGGTTTATAGGTCAGTATATGCCTTATCTCTAAAGTCATGTGATATCTAAAGTATCTCAATTTTCATAAGAGACCTGATAAAAACTTTCATGGAGTTCTAAGCAAAAAATCCATCTGAAGCATGTAAGGCAGTTTCTAGAGGAACACTAGTTCTGTGTGCTTGTGTAAGTGGAGATAGTTCAGAGAAGCACTTAGCATCTATATTCAGCTACCTTCTAATAAGAAGACTGCTTGTTTTCGAAAAATCTTCACCAGAGTATCATCCAATTCAATTTCCTGTAGCTTAGAAATGAGCTGCTCCTCATTTCGACAAACCTTCTCTTGTGCATACAAGCCATCTGGCATTACTCGCTGCTGTCCCAGCCCTATCAGTGCTACTTCCACAGCCAGCGTTAAGTAAGATTCCCCTTCCTCTAAGAACTTGTGTGCAGGTAGGTGCTGGTACTCCAGAGATTTGCACTGCCCCAGGTTCTCTGTAAGGGG
Organism: Aegithalos caudatus; assembly: GCA_013389925.1. Lineage (NCBI taxonomy): Eukaryota > Metazoa > Chordata > Aves > Passeriformes > Aegithalidae > Aegithalos > Aegithalos caudatus. The sequence goes on along the minus strand of WEIU01021961.1, from coordinate 10,663 downwards.
TGACACAGAAAGAAAAACACATCAGCAAACCATTTTAACCCATAATCTGCCTACAGTGCCACATACACAAAAGCTTCCGCTGCTACAATTAATTTTTAAAAAATTATTTAAATTATTAGCTAGTCTCAAAATACAACACTCCAATCTAAAATATGCCATCTGATTCCACATAGCAGAAATAAAAAAAAAGAATTTGTTTTAAATAACCCACTCAAGAAAAAATAAAAGTTTTCATTTTTAAACTTCACAATTTTAAATAAGGCAGTTCCTCCAGCTTTGTGTTAATAAGGCCAAAATTGCAAGATCCATTCCAATTTCCTTCCCTACCCATTTCTGTATTTCCTTAAAGCCCTCAAGTGCAAGAGGAAGGGAAAAGTGCTTTTACACCTATGTAGGTGTCAGTTGAAGCTACTAGAATTGTGCAAATAGAGTAAGCTGTGAAACTCCACACTTTTAATATATGCTCTGTTTGCTAGCACTCTTTTCAGGTTTTTAATTTGTCACACTTGTGTTTATGATAAAAATGCATATTGTTAACATTAGAAGTCCTACTTTTAGTAACAATTACAAGCAAATTCCACACAGGCCAAGCCATAAACTGCTTTAAAGAGTGCTATCAATTCATCTGGCACTACACAGATGCAACATATGACTAAATGCTATTCCAGCTTGTAGCATTTTATAGTCTAATTTGAGAACAAAAAGTTGCAATTGTCAGATGTAAGGAGATGGGCAGCTGCAACAAATGGAAAGGCTGAATGCACTTGAAAGATTGCACACGTGTGTGCAAAAGGAAGTTACTTTTCAGCACACAATGTTTTTATTTCATGGGGTCGTTTTGGTTTTTTAGTAACAGCAGAGAATCTGATTTCCAAATTTTTTAATTGAAAGTTTTTCCAGAACTGATGGGTAAGAGAACAGAAATTTATTGAAGAAAATCTAATTGATTAAAAGGAGTTTTGAGGCAAAGCCCCAAGAAGATTGTGGATGTGTATATAAAAGAGCTTCAGGTAAAGTAATGAGTCCAGTTTCTGTCCACACTAGCGGTGTTAAGAAGCCACTCCAAAGGTGGAAAGAGACTAAGGAATTAATCAGTTAAAATCCTGGGGAGAAAATATTTAAATGGCTGTACACAGCCTATTCCTATCCTAAAGCATGTATTGATATAGCAACACTACTTTCCATCTCCTACCATTTTCAGACTATGTATGTTACCAATTTGAAGTGTTTTGTCATTGTTTTGGAGTACTATGTACACTGTAGCTAAGAAATCCAATAACATCCAGGGCTGTATCTGGAGTGTTGCCAGCAGGTCGAGGGAGGTGGTCTTGCCCATCTGCTCAGCACTAATGAGCCCACATCTGGCGTGCTGTGTCCAGCTGTGGGCTCCCCAGCATATGGGCATGCTGTAGGAGATCCAGTGTGGGAACACAAAGATGATTAAGGGACTGCAGCATCTCTCATATAATGAGAGTAAGAGAGGTGGGATTATTTAGCCTGGAAAAGAGAGGGCTCAGGAGGATCTTACCAAAATGTATAAATATCTGATGGGAGAATGTAAAGAAGACAGTGCCAGACTCTTCTCAGTGGTATCCTGTGACAGGACAAGAGGCAATGGGCACAAACTGAAATACAGGAAATTCCATCTGAATATAAGAAAACACTTTTTAACTACCAGTGTGGTTGAACACTGCAGGAGGTTGCCCTGAAAGGTTGTATAGTCTTCACTCTTGAAGTTGTTCAAAACCCAAATAGACACAGACCTGAGGATGGGGCTGATCTAGATGACCCTGCTACAAGCAGACCAAGTGGACTAGATGATCCCCAGAGGTGCCTTCCAAACTTCACAACTCTCTGATCCTGTGATTTCCTGCAATTTCTCAGAAAGAGGACAGTGCAGTGTAGGTGGAGAAGACTACTGCTATGTACTGCTATGAAGTCATATTGGGTTTTATGTCAAATGTGAAATATGGAATTTTCTTCAGGAATAATTAACTGGTAACTTTTAATTGCTTTCTGAGTTTAGAGGTTTTCTCCCCCTTGTGTCTTCCTAGGGTATGCAAATGTGAGTTGTTATACTATAGAAACAGTGACTTTGAAACTGATTCAAAAAGGCAAGACAGAAAAATACCTCCAGTAAATGAAGAAATGTACCAGACTGCTGCATTTGTTTCATCTTACCCGTGAAATCGGAGAATCCATGGAAGCTGTCATCATCCACTCTGCAGGCTTCCATCAGGCTACCAAAAAGTGTGCCAATGGGGTCCAAAGGGTGTCCCACCCAGCCTTCAAGATTCGTCACTGAGGTCACTCCCCTGTGGAGAAGGTCTATGGCAAAAACACACACAGAGGAGGGAAGGAGGGAAAGAGAGATCATGTTAGCCCACCAAAACAATTACACAAGCAAAACTGCTTAAAATGCCCTCAGTGCAGAATTCAAAGTATTTCCAGTAGCTTCTGCATAGAAAGAGAAAATTGTACGTCTCAGGGTGAACTTTCGGTGAATTATCTGCCCTTAGTGAATATGCAAATGAGGAATAAGAAAAGAGAAAGAACGGAAGTGAAACTTTTTGAGCACTAGTAAAATGTATTATGGGTGAAAAATTTCAATGGCAATGTCTTGAAATCTCTTCCTTGATACTACTAGAACTCTTCTAAAAATGTCTGCTTGAGGAATTACAACAAAGACTTTTTTTGGTAAAATATTTACAATATCCTCACTCAAAAAGACACAGTACCCTTTTTACATTTTTAAGTTAATCTGATGGAACTGAAATAAATGAAAATATTCTAAAATATGTTGCAATTTCATAAACTATGAGCTTATCTGGCAGCTCTCTCTCTGCACTAAACTCAAGGTGACAGTTACTTAAAAAAAAGGGAATCAAATGTTTAAATCAGGTACACAAGGAAAAAAAAAACCTCTTTTAATGGGATCAAGTGTTTTTTTGGTCATTTTAAGATTTTAGTCCACAAATACCTTCATCAATATTTTTCTGTAGCCCTTATCCATTACTTGGTTAGAACACAGAAAAAATTGTTAAGTGCAATGAATTGGAGGAAGTGTGATTGTGGTAACAGGTATTAGCAGTTCCCAAAATCCATGTCATATGGCCACAACTCCCCTTTGTCACTCCCAGCTTTTTTCCTCCTAGACATACAGACACAAGCAAACCATGAGAGATTAAATGCATTACTGACTACTCTTTAAAAGCTGTATACAAGCCATTATGGCTGCTCTGCTTCTCTGCCTGTCACACACTAACTGGTACCTCCTTTCACTCTTGTTCACAAAGCATTATATATCCAAGTAACCATATGCATTAAACTTTTAAGTCCTGCTTCCTCCTATTTAAATGTGTGAGGCCACAAAATGAAACACAGACACTGTCAGGATGGTAGAGATTTTTTAAAAGAATCCATTGGTATCTAGTATGAAAAAACCCAAGTAAATCACTGCATTTCTAACAAATAGCACACATTAAAGACAACAGGCAGAAGTAATGAATATTACCAAGATGGATTCATCATGGTAAATTCTTACTGATTCACTTTGTTGTATTTATCCTGTTGTGCCTACTTATGAGCTTCTCTTGTGTCATACGCCAACCAAAGGCTCCAATTATCTCCTCAGAGACATTTAACTTAAAATCACACAAGTGGATCTATGGACATCAGATCAGTCACATGAATAAAAGCTAAGCAGAATCATGTGGTGTTTGCTGAACGAAAGCCTAAAGCTGGGCTGTAGCTGCAGTTTGCCTCTGGTTATAGAGACCAGCACACTTCACAGTATGAGAAGAGTCTTTTAAAAATTCCCCATGAGATTAAAAAATAAAAAAAGCAGTGACTGACAACACAGAAACAACAAACTACTTTGTTTCAGGGCAGGATGGATCACATTTCATGCACTCTTTTTAAATGATAATCAAATATTAGGTGATAGCTAGAGAAACTGCTCACAAGGAAAGGAATTTAACAGAGGTACTGAATGTCTACATGCTCCACTAGCAACTGGGAATGAAAAGAAGCACTATTACAACCAGCACACTTGCAACAGACTCCTCACACCTGCCAGTGTTACAAACACACATGCTGACACAAGCACCTCCCTTCTTAACAACACTTCAAAAAAACTCTTACTCCTTTGTTCCGTGGGAAAAAAATACAGAGGCACATAGGAACTGCAGCTAATTTTTTTTCAGCTAGGTACATATCTTGTCTTCTAAATGCTCATTTCTGGGAAAACATCTGAACATACACTTGAAAAATTTACATGTATGATTTCACACTATTTAGTTAGAGTAACAGAGAAGATCTAAAATAAAATTCAAATTAAAGGATTAGTGCAGCAGCTGAGAAAGTAATTCCAGTTTTTCAACATGCACTCTTCTACCACAAAGACACCCCCTTCTTCCACTGCCTCTTAAAACTACAAAGGGTTCAGAGCAGAACTATCTTGAGTTGCAAGGATCATGTGCCATAGAAACTATACTTGAGGGTGAACACCCTTTCAAAAAAAAAACAATGGTAGTGCTCAGTGGAATACCACAACATATTTTACAAAAAAAAGCATTAAAGAAAACCAAACCAAACCAAACAAACCCCCAGACAATCAACCAACCAAAATAAACCCCATGCAAAAACTCAATTCTCCTCTTCTCTTCAAAGAAACTAAAATTCTGAGCATTTTCAGAGATTGTCTTGGAACACACTGCCAAATTTGATGAACTCTTGTGGTTCAGACTGCCCCATTGTTACCCTCCATTTCAGTCTTACACCTCAGAATATAAAGCTAAGCAAAATTATAGATCAGAGAAAAAACATCAAACAGCTGATATGCCAAATGCAAAGTTCTGTTCAAAAACCTGTACAGGGTTTTCATTGTATAACCAAAACCTCTGACTGGAATAAAGGCCCTATCATGCCATATATATTGGGAAAGGCTAATAAGAGCCCTGCACAGCCCACAGCATAATATGACATACAGAATATGACATTATCACTATCCAGATTAAAGAGTTAAAAGTTATCTCTTTCACTTTAGTTTCAAAACCAGTTTCCTCATGCAAACTTCTGAGTGTTACTGTAAACCCGCATGCCTTTTGCCCTCCTCTTCCCCACATTTACCTTTCTTCTGGGTCCGGAACATTTCCAGCTGTTTCTGCTGCTGCCTCCTTAGTGTATTAACAATAGCTATTGCTAGCCTCAGTGCTTCTCGTGGGTATCCATGAGATCGTAATGCATCCACCCTCGCGCAGGCGGTAGGAACATGTTCTAAAACAGAAAAATAATTGAAGAATAGCAATGCCTCCATAAATGCAACGGTCTGTTTCACTAGGTTACTTGAAAGGGCTTTTTTGTTTCAATTTTTTTCTGTTTTGTTTTGTTTTTAAAGCTATGCAAGAGAGACTTAAAGGACTACTTCTGAGCCAACATTTCAAGGGAGTCTCTGTCCTTTTTGCCAGGCTTTTCATCCATCTCCCCACCACGGCCCCCATCAAAATAATGCCATAGAAAATGAACAAAGCACCAAGTCATGGAAACATCTTTCCAGTTTAGTCACTTACCATGCCAGAGGGGCCACCCCTGAGAGTCAAAGAGCAAGTTTTCAGTGTCGTCATGGTAACAGTAGTTGGTGTACAGGTCGCTGCTGATAATGTGCTGTAAGTGGCTGTCCTGCCAGTGCAGATCGCACGCCTCGATGGCTCGAGTAAACACTGTCCGCTGCGGCCTGCTCGATGAATCTGTCATTTTCACAGGTTTAGAAAGCTGCATCAGTTTCTACTCATTCATACATGAATCAGTCATTCACACTATTCCTGTCCTGTGCCTATTCACCAACCCCCAGCCGATGGCAGTCTGCCATGCCCACTCCCCACCAAGCAGCCCGGAGATGACATTTCACATCCTACTATTCCCAAGAGCTCACTCGGTGTGCCGGTCACCTTGCATTCAGAGAGATCAGGGGAGGGCACACAGGACTTTGCACAGAGAACTGCTAGAGGTGAAGTATATACAACAGCATCCACAAACTACAAAGTATATGGCACTCAAGCATCCCCAGTGCCTCTCCTTAGATCCACAGTTGTCAGAATGAAGGAGGGGTAAAACTGCATGAAAGATTTGTAACTTTTCTTTCTGAGAAGTGACACTAACTTTGAGCACTTGTATAACTTTGTTGGTCATGATCATACACAAATACTATTAATAAAGAGAGGTCCTGAAGCTGTGGGGGTGACATAATCCTCACTAGACACGTTCCTGTGGAAAAATTTCTCTAGTGACATGGCACTATATCTCTCAGTGTTCAGAAGCTATGTCAGAGTTATTAACAGCCTGCCCAAGTTGGTCTGAACATGACGAGCAAGCAAAATACCTTCATAAGGGGTCATTTGCTGAAAGAACTTATCTTCCTGGCTAGCTGTAGAATTTAATAATGAACCTAGTTTTTTCCTTCACAGGTGATCTTGCAAGTAAAAGAACAAAAAACTAAGAGAAGATCTGACACCTATCAAGAAATTTAAATTTTATTGCAATTGTATGCAATATGAATCATTACTAATGGATTGAGGATTATGAGCAGTTTTACCTGCAAAAACAGCCTGCATTTTGCCTAGTTACTAGAAGTTATCTTTGTTTTAAGAGGACTGTACAAAGCTTTTGTCAGATCTGAAAATCCCCTTTTAGGTTAGAAAGCATGATATTGAGTACAAAAAGACACCTCCTCCAAGAGGGCAGCTGCACCCTCCACACACCTAGTAATGCAGACACCACATACAAAGCACATCCCACAGACGATTTAGTTTCTCACATACAAGTTTAATGTAGTTTAAACAGATCCCTCTTTAAACAGCTATCAAGGCTTTGTAACTGCCAACAAAATAAAAACCCCAAAACCAAAAGGAATACTAGATTAAGTCAAGCAAAGAAACAGGCTTTTACACGACATATTTCAAGGACATCCAATTTTCATGCAACAATATTTAGAAGCACCAAGATTTAGAAGACCTAACAAAACACAAATACCTGCTCTGAAAATGTTACAGCCCCAGTGTAATAAAAACCAACCTATTTGTTCTTCTGCAAAGATAGTATTAGTATAATTAATTTTGGATGGTCAGTCCTCAACATGAAAGTTACTCCTCCCAGGAAAGAGTGCTGAATTCTGCAAGACTAGAGTGTATAAGATAGAAGTTATATATTATATCACGGTCAGTGTATATGTTTAGGCTCACCTTGGTTAGCATTCGCACCCTGAGGCAAAGCATTGGTTAAATTGGGCAGCTCATTTCCATGGTTTCCATCTTCCCAGGGGCAAACATCCACACTGTTCCATTTTTTCAGCTGTTTTAGCCAACTGGACTTCTGCTCCAACTTGCAGTGAGGATTTAAGACTATACACATCCACAGAGCACCTGATTTTAAAAAAAATTGCTAAATTATGTTTTCTATTAAAAATGTAGCAGCCGATGACGAATTGCAAACTTCTACAGCATACACTTTTTCTCTACTCAAAGGCTACACTGCTTGCTTCCCACCTATACTTAACACCACACAGACTGAATTCCTGACACAGGTGCTTGGGGCTGGTGTGGCCAATCTGAAGCATCTGAAAGATGTACCAAGCCAGCCTTCTCAATTAAAAGGCAGTAGCAGGTCTTTTTGTATTAGAAATCCAGAGTTCCCAGTGTATGGCTCATCAGACAGGAACATCAGTCAAAGGCAAAAAAGAATTCACAAAAAGTTACAGAAGCTACATTAACCAAGTTTTTCTTCTAATTCTTGTATCAAAAGTGAATGTTGTTTTATATTAATGAGAACTATATATCCTTCAGCTTCACATTATGGGAACCAAAGAAGTACATTAGTAAGACATGCATTTTGTAAACATATAGTTTCACACTCAGAACCCATCAGAAGTACTCATGTAACTCATTCCCAAACACATCTGGGTCTCAGACAACCAGTGAACACTGGTTTTGTGCAGTGTGATACGAAAAAGACATTTTTACGGCAATTACTTCAGTAATTTGGTTACTCGAGAAAATTTGTTTTTCATTTTCTGCTTAGAGAGTTCTAAGGGAAGGCTAATTTGTGCTGACATATCACACACAGTATCACTTCAGAAACTGCACCCTGAGACTATATAATACAGCAGACATAAATGCATCTGGGCGTCTAGTGGCAATTTTCAAATGGAAAGGTTTTTCTCTAAATCAGCTGTCCCTTCACCAGCTTGAACTTTGACAGAAGCATGAAGACATCTGAAAATATTGTTTAGCAACAATTCATTTGCTCATGAAGAATGCACCTTATACACTAAAAGAGGTCAGGAGAATATGCTTAGACTACACAATGCTCATGACAGCCTTGAAAAAACAAAGAAGAAAAATGCAGCTGGTTCTTCTAGGATAATAGAAGTCTCCCATTCTGGGATTCTTTTGCTAACTAAAAATGCAAAATTGATAGCTAGGGCACAGGGAATCATATCACAATAATTTCTAAAATAACTCAGGTAGGCACAGGAGCCAATGGACACACAGCACTATTCTTAATGTTAAGTTTCCTGCTATTCAAGACTAACATGTTAGGGGGAGCAATATCAAAAAAATTTAAAACCAAAACAAAATATGGTATGTTATTATTCAGAACACAAGAGAGACACTAAACTACTACAGTTTATTACTGCAAAATAAATAAAGTACAGCAACTGTTCTGGGTTCAGGGAAGTGTCTGAAACGTGCCATGGGGGAGCTAAATAAGGCCAATACCGCTTTTTAAAACTTCTCTTTAGACACTTGCCAGCATACTTCATTCTCCAAAAGGAGTCAAATTACAACTGGTTCTTATCGTTAAGCATCAATGACTCAGTACTGCTCAAGACAGAGTAACTACATTTCTTGCAATCTGCAAAACCAAACACAAGGTGCAGCACATTGGAAGCCTTGGAGAATAGTTGTGGGCATGCTTATTTATTTTCAAAATCAAGTATCACTTGAAGGCATTGCACTGTACTTCTCAGCATCTAAGAAAAAAA
>WEIU01021958.1:78868-132957 GCA_013389925.1 Aegithalos caudatus | reverse complement strand
ATCATAAAACCTGGCTGCCTCTGCCCATGTGTTTTTTCATGAGTTGGCTTCATCTCATCCTGAAGCACTTGGGATGCTGTCTGGAAAGCAAAGGCAGCTACATTTCACTTGTCAAGGCAGGAGCCATAAAGGGGAATGAATAGCAGTCAAGCGCGCAAAGGCCCCAGGTACAGAGTCCCTCATCACCTTTATTTTAGCCCAATCCATTGCACAGCTCTATCATCTGGACAAAAACTGTGAGAATTCAGCCATGCAAACTACGTATTTTTTTGAATGTCTTTATGATTGCAAATTACTTCCACAAAAGTTAACTCTCCCTAAGGAGAGGAACAGACATCAGAAGGGGCCTTGGAGACTGGAAAAGATACGTCATTTTCCTGACTGTGAATCTCAAAATTTTATAAAGACATTATATGGACTGACTGACATATTCAGCTCCTCATAAGCACCTGGAATTTAACAAATCAGATTAAAATAGACAGGCTGCTAGTCTACTTCTTGTATTCAGTCACAGTACCCAAAATCTGTAAAATTATCTCCACATACCAATAGATTTTTTCAAATAGTATCATAATAAAGTCAAATGGTTCAGGTAAATAATAATAAATTAGTTTTACAAAGTAAATTTTAGCTGCCGAAAAGATTTTGTGGTTACAGTTTGCTTTTCTTCTCCCAAAGTACAGCAAATTAAATACCCTTGTTTCCAAGTCCATGGATTATTTGGCAATAATCATGAGAGTCAAATGCCACTTCAGGAATGACCACCACACTTGATAAGAAAGTAATTTATGAATAGGAGACTTTAGTTTTTTTCTGATATTCGTGGAATTTTTTTACTGCAAAAACTATGCTGAACAGGTGATCTGTTGAGCAGATAAGAAAAGAAAACCCAGCACAAATCCAGATGCAAAGGGTATTACCTTCTTTATCCTCTTTTCCTTGCTCCAAGTACAGTATCATTGTACAAATACATCATGATCAATAGAAAATTATTTTAAAATTATATTTTTAATAATGTTTTTAAATAAGATAATGTTTGAAGAAATGTAGGTAGGGACTTTCCCAGCAAGGCCTGCTATAAGTTAAATCACATCTGGTATTTTGGTTACTCATTTCCAGCTGGCATTTACTATAACATAGCTTAGGCAAACAAATACGAATGGAAAAAAATCTTTTATAAGAAAGGGGAAGAAAAAATGGTAAAAGTATCTATCTTGGCTTCATTTCCCTATGATGATTCACATTCCATCTGCTGCCCTACTCTAATACTGAATTATAAGGGCCACAACTTCTTTTATTGCACAGTGCGGATTTTATATTTTGTACTTGCTACAACAACTGCCTCTGCCAGTTCTTTTCGAACCATACACCTGACAGCATCAAACTGCTTTCCTATACTCCTGGTACTTTTAATACCAATTGTGACACCACTTGCTGCTCCAAAGCCCGTTTACTCAAGTCAGTGACTAATATCATGTGGATGATTTCATGCCTTTAGTTCATCCCAAATCTGCAGAGAAGCACAAAGAAAGGGTAGGTGAGCAACTCTCAAAAGCAACAAAAGAAGTGCAGACCTTTAACATGTCTTGCTTAAAACCTATCCAAGTGACTTCAATTTTTTAGTAGCCATTTTTTGATGCACTTGAAAAACACTGAATGATATGCTCCTGAAATCCAGGAGCAGAAAGCAAGGATTCTGAAAAACCAGACTGTTACTGCAGGGAGAGGTATCAAGACAAGCTGAGATTTGCTGAAGTAGAAACACTTTTAAAAATTCTGTCATTGTATTTGAGTCACAAAAGACAAATAGCAAGGTGAGACCATTACTTGGAGAAACATAACAGATGCCCTATGCACTCTCTCACAGAACTGAAGGCCTAGAAACAAAATTAATAATTTTTGAAGCAATGGAAAAAAATGTTTTTGTAATGCAGATTTGCATCACCTTTTTTAGAAATGTCTTTATTCTAGCGATTGGAAACCTATTTAGGTTTAAAAAAATAATAAAAAAAAAGGAGAATGGCTCAGGTTGATCTGCATTATGTGATGATTTAGAACCTGCACATGCAGTGAGTGTTCTTCCAGGAGAAAAATTTCCATTTTTCCCTCAAATGCTGAATATCTCCTACTGTTCGTTATCTTTCTATTAGGAGTTACACAATTTTTTACTCCATATTTCTGCAAAATAGATTTGTGTGCCTCTCTAGAATAGAGTACAAAGCCCAAAGTGCCTTTGTTTTTCAACAGAGAGGAAAAAAATGACAATTGCTTGCCAGTAGTCTTAACACATAATTTTCTCTTGCACATCTGAAACAGATCACACTTTGGTTTCTGAGGCATAAATACACTTGTGCTGGTGCTCTTCCTTTAGACTAGGCTGTGCTTAGAATATTGTCGGTGTTTATTTACAGAGGAATCAAAAAGGTCAGTATTAAATTATAAAATGCATATGCACACGCTCCCATGCATGACCTACACAATATATGAGATCTACTTTAAATAATACTTTCTGTAATAAATTCAATATGCATTTGTAATAATGAAGATATTTAGCATGAGATCAAAGTTTTGGGGGCTGAGGGAAAGAGTTTATGGCTACTGGAACTTTCTTTTCATTATATAAGTTGCAAAATTTAACACTTCGCTTTATCTGATTATTCCAAATAAGACAGAAATCTAGAGTAACCCATAGAGCAAATCAAACATGCCTCCTGATATGAGTCACTATATTACAGATAATACACGAAGAGTCTCATATTTACTACTTGTGGGTCTTTGATATTTTTCCCCTTCCTTGCTTTTTGAAGCTGACCTCTCACCAAAATAATTTGCACATTAGAAAATCATTGTGGATGTCAGGTTACAAAAAACTAGCAGTAAAAAGAGGTATTTGTTTGCATATATCATTCAAAACCATACCCTTTGAGAGGGTTTCATTCTATCAAGCCTGTCCAAAACAGACTCTGAAGAAAACAGCTCAGAATAATTCCCTACTATACAGTGCTTACTCTCCTGTGAATGAAGAGTCATTATATCTGTTCTGGTCATGGTTGCAGCAATTGTCCATGTTAGGATACCCTAATGAAGCCTGTCATTAGCATCCTGAGCCACTTCAGTAGCTTAGTACTTCTTTTTGTTTTAATTTTGTAATTTGGCATGTAATTTGCATTTCTATGAACTTCCAGGAGCTAAGCCTTCTGCAATAGCAAGCCTCTGCTCCTGGGGAAACTCCAGGGTAAGCTTCAGCTCACACACCTTTCAAATACTTAAAGCATTTCAGTCATTCACATTTATGGGAAAGGTTGCAAGCAAAACGTTTATCTTTGAATTTTAGTAGTTTAGTAGTTGACTGCTTTCCAAGGTCAGTTTAGCAGCCTCTGATTAAACACAATACTGGCAGGCCGAAGCCCTTCATTCTGAATTCCTACAGAACACTCACCTATCTCTCAATTCAGCCTGTGGACTTGATGTTCTCATTCAGGCCAAACAGATGTCAACATTCAGATCACTTCTGGAACTCACCTAAAGGAGTTGCACCTCCAGCCCATGGTCTGTGTGTGGCCAAATTTGTCCTCTCCCAGCTAAACTGAGCATTGTGTTCCAATTGCTGTATTTTATATCGAGGCATTACAATGTGTGCCCAAAACTTTGGTGCTTTTCCCCCCAATGAAATAAAAACGTCAAGCTATTTAATTTAAAAAGTACAATTTTTCTACAGAAGAACACAAAATCACACCTCAGAACTTTTTGTTGACTTGAAAGAAAAGCCTCTCCTTTAAACAGACCACCTTTAAATTAGACCACCAATCAGTTCAGAACAGATCTGAAAATGACAAAGTTTATTGAGTGGCTTACTGCAGAATATTGCCTAATATTTAACCTGTCACCAATCATGGCTGTGGAAGAGGAGAAAATTTTAAGGAACATCAAGACCAGACAATGCCACTGATACATTGAGAAGCAACCATTTATTCTTCTAAAATTATCTGAAGAGCAGCTTCAAGTTTATGTGGATTTGCAGAATTTCAACTGCATCTAAGAGTCAGTCCCATTAGTCTAAGTAGAAAGACTGTCCACACATATTCTGTGAACTGCCAGCTGGGCTTGTTTAACTTGGATTTTATTAAGAGATGCCGAACACACTGAAATGACACTGGAAGGACACTGTGCCTTTGATTCTGGATTTAAAACCCAATAAGTGCAATCTAAGGATATGTTAAAGCAAACATGTTTATGAACTAGTTGAAAATACCAGCTGAAGATGTGCCCATGAAACAATGTATGAAATCCTGCACATGTTGACTGAGGATTAGCACAGATGATGGAGAGAAGGTGGCATATGGGGAAATTAAGCAACTTTAATTTGAAACAGATGTCTGGAAGGTCTCTCCCTATGTCTATATTAAAAAAAAAAAAAAAAAAAAGTATCATGAGAGCAACCAACACAACACTCAGGTAAAAACAATGGGGCCATTCAAAACAAGCAGTAATAAAAGATGGAAGAGAGTATGAAAGTTAATGGGTTTTATAGGGTGCACATCTGTTTTTTGGTGAGGGTACATATATAAGTACGAACACCACAACGATATATATACATATTTGCACACAGAAACCTTGTGTGTTATTCTGAAAGCAGTTCAAAATAACTACAAAAAAGAATAACAACATTGCCAGTACCAAAGGGCTGGCATGCCATAAATAAAAAACAACTTTGAAAGCTCTATCTTCAGCTCTTTCCAAATATTCTAAAATTGACTGAAATTTTCAGGTTGCTTGGAACATTTTTTTCTCTGTGCTAGGACAAATGACCAGAACAGACTCAGAAAGTGCTCAGTCATGACATTCAAATCAGTTCTTGGGCAAAATACTTTGATTTTCATAGATTCTGTAAAAACAATTAAGATATCTTACACTCAGATATTTTACACACTATACCCCTGAAAACTCCATTTATCAAAACTGCTTTTATTTGTCTGTTGGAAAGGTACCATATTGCAAAGCTAAAGGACATGCACATGCATGCACAAACCAAATCATATTCACAATGTTCTTGCAAGTTCCCATGGAAAAATGTGTAACTGTGTAACAATTCATTTTTATTATGAACATTTGACCAGCATTTTGTTTGCCCACTAATTCAGCTTTTGGGATTACTTTTAACTTTCTAACTCTTTAAGTAACACTGAACTGCAGCCATTTGGTTCTTACATCAGATTCTGAAATGATTCTTCAGTCTCCCCTCAGTTTTGGAGTTTCCATTAGGATAGCACTTGTCTGTGATCCAGAGAGGAAAAGTTGTCCTAGCCAGCATTTACTCCTTGTCAAGGTTATGTTTTATAGTTTGTTATTACTTGCATGACTTTCTAAAAGCCAGGTTAGTGTCTCATTCTGTTGGATACAACATCAGTATCTTTAAAAAAAAAATTATGAAGGAGAAGAATTGCAGGTGAAGTAAAAATTCTGGAGGCATTGCAGGAAGGGCAGCTACTTCCAGCAATACCTATCCTTACCCACATTAATCACATGAGCCTCATGTTCTGCTGTGAACTGGAACTTCTTTGAAGGCTGCTTCTGAGGTGGGAAATCTAAACACTGCAACACCACCTGAGATATTTCATAACACAGTGTGTACTCATCCAAATAGAGAAAGAACTTTTCCCCAGAATCACAACTGAAAGGGATAAGTGGTTCTGTTTTTCTGGAGTAGCTGGGATAGGAGCAATCTAGTTCAACTGCCTCCAACAAACTGCTTGAGCACTGATTACCAGATATGTATGTAAATGATAACATGAGAGTTAAGAGCCTCGGTGTCCACAAGAAGATGATGTTGCTGGACTGCTGAAGGTCAGAAGGGGAGCTGCCCCAGGCAGTTTTATCCTAACTTGCTACTTTAGGCACAAATCAGACTACTACCTTCGTTAGGAGGAAAAAACAGTCACACCATCTAATGTGAACAAAATAATTTTATATTTGATTAATGGGAGAAATTCCATGCTAATAAAGTTTTCTGTGAACACAGGTCTTTATTTTAAGTTCAGTTAGAAACCCAATAATAGTACAGGGAGCTCTGGATCTTCCCAGATGGTGTCCGTTCTACTGGAAGAACACATTTCTGAATAGCTACAGCAGTGACAGTATGCCATGCTGTGCAAACACTGTTTTCTTTATGTTAAACTAATTTTTCAGCAGATATATGTTCAGGAATCTTAAAATCCCAAAGACCATCCTCACAGTTGCAAGTAACTGCCATGTCAAATGTTAAGCAGAACTTATTTTACACCACAGAATAAAGTACAAGAGGCAAAACCCCACCACTAATAATCTCCTTTGGGAGAAGAATAGAGACCAGAAGGGCAGTTGAATTGCTATTTTGCCACTTTCAGACAAAAAGTGATTAACAAGAAGAAAAAAAGTAACATAGAAAAGCGACCCAGCAGCTCAAAACTGTGTGACTTTATCTAGTCAAAACTTCCTTGAATAGTCTGGGGAATATTCAAGTTCAAATCTGTACTAAAATTTCAGAATTCAGCTTGATTCTATTTGATATATACCACCTTTACTTCACCCAAAATGCTCAAAAACATAGGCAACTATACAAGCAACTTTACCATGTAAATTAAATACAAGTACAGTTACATTGAAACAAAGTGAGGGCAAGGAAAGGACAGGAAAAGCTGACAATTAAAGCAGTGTAAGGAAAGTTTCCCATTCCGGAAAAATACAGACAACACAGGCTCACAGCTCTTTTTATCTTTAAACCGCTATTTAAAAGGAAATGCTGAATTACAAGTGTATTAAATGTCCGAGTCTCTAATTTCACTTGGAAAGAAGAAGTCTGTACGGAAATCAAGATATTAATCGAAGTAGCTTAGAAGTTTTTGAGGGAAGAACTATAGACTGAAATGGAACTGTGGATTGTTATCATTTACTGAACCTAAACATCAAAAAACTATTTGTTCTAACTGGGAATTGATTTGTACCAGGCCTGTCATACATGCCAAATTGTCTCCTATACACAGACTAGGCATAAATTGGGGGCTACCAGTGAGAGCAACACGCCAAAAAAAGCCAGCATCTAGCCCTCCAGTTCCATGCTTAGCTTGTAAGTCTGGTTTGGCAAAACCAATTTTTTCCTCACAAATTAACTAGGTTTTATCTATCTAGATGTTATTAAATGCAACTCTACCCTGAAAATTACTCAGCGTCACTGCTAGCAGTGGAGCAAGAAATGCATTTTCGGGCAGTGCAAAGCACTGCATGTATTCTGTTGACTTATATCAAAACTGACACAATTTTGACTATTTTAATGTTTAGTGTGTGGGCAAAAGGAGAGATCATAGCTTGCCATAAAAAAAGCATAAAGCACTGTATACAAGGACTCCCATCTCCTCCTCATCCCTTGAGACTAATTATGTATGTTGCAGGGGAAAAGTAAAGAAGCATCACAGAGTTGTTATTTTCCTTCTTAGGAAAGGCTTGGATGGATCCTGAATTTCACCCATCCCAAACAACCAGCAATATGCCATGACATATTAAATCATAGGAGCTTATTCCTTGGCCTGAGGCACAGAACCTGAGGTATTTCTGTGACATTTGAAATTGTAGTCTCCCTCCTGGGATGCCTGGGGACAATTCAAATCCCACCTGACGGCTGCAAACTGACAATTAACTCCACTATAGAGCTGAAAACATCCGTGAATTGTTGGATAAACCCTTCCACAATGTCACTACAACTTGAAGCACACAGGCAAACTTACGGCCACCACTGCAGGCTAGAGATTTCCATTCATGTTTAACTAGGTTTTAACATTCAAATCAAGCAGGAGTCCAAGAGATTCCAGTGAATGGCTCTGGAGCAGAGCCAAGGTGGCCCAGGAGGCTGTATGGCAGGTCACCCCTGCTATGGAATACCATCAGCCAAGGCACCATCTGCCTCTTCAAGTGCAAGTGAGGGCTCTGTGAGTGCCAAAGGCCACCAGCACATCTCACACCTTGTTGACCTAATCAGGCATCAGATGGAACTGAATGGCTACAAAACCTATGGTAAGCAGTCACTACAGGTGGGCAGACACACAATTTCCACCTGGCAGGGATCTCTCAAACTAGCAGGAAAGGAGGAAATACCAGTGCAAGCTTCAAACCGAACCTGATTGTCATTCAGTAGTTAGAGGGAGCAGAAAACCTGCACACAAAGACTATTCTATTTCTGTAACAGATACATAAACAAAACGTCAAACACTGAGAGAGGAAACTGGATATTTTCAGCCTCAGCTGCCAGAACAGAGCATGAAATCTTAACTTTCAGCTCCATCTCCTCAGAGGAAGCTCCCCCGAGGATAAAAGGACGGCTCCACAAAGTGAGATGCTGAACCCAACAGACCCACTTTTTCAGTCTGGTCCTTACAGACAGAGAAAAGCAGAGCCTCCCGTGCCAGCCCTTGGCACAGAGACCAAGAACATCGGGAGGGCTGAGAGGAGAAGTGGGAGCCCCCCAAGGCAGCAGCCCGCTCCGCAGAAACAAAGCAGCTGGCAGGAGACAGTGTGATGGAGGAAGTCCCTGTCTGCCGGCTGAGTCAAATGACAACAGCTTCATGACAAACCCCGAAAAATAAGGGTAGGGATAGCTGCACACAAAGGCAAAGCAAACACCCCTATTACTGCTTTCAACAGCTCTATTAATTCTCAGAAGCACTCCCACAAGGCATCTATTCAATTTTCACTCCATGTGTTCCATCTAATGGGAGCTCTATTATGTTTCCCACTGAAGGTAATTACCTCTTGAAATTTTTGTGTACAGAGGGAGTTAACACTTTAATTTTGTGCAGGTGTCTGTCTTGGACACATTCCTTACAAATGCTCTGACCTAAAATGAGGTGTTCATTCCTGTTTTACAGGGCTGCTCTCAAATAAGGATGTTTTCTATTTGTGGGCCAAGCTGAAGTCATTTACCCCATCCTTTAAATGGAGATGTATATAATACATTCTAACATCGCCACAACATAAACAAGAACTGCTCCAGTGTAACTGATTTAATAGCAAAACCTTTCTATTGCTGGTAACCAGAATGCTGAGAATATTTATGGCTCAGGATTTTACAGAACAAGACCAGGAGGCTGCTTCCTCATCACTTCATATGAGGCATCCTTGCAAAATTTCCTGGAAAGGCCAGCAGAAAACACTACAAGCTCTATCAGCTCCTTAACTTAGCAACTTTCACATTAATTGGAACAGCAAAACCTTAATTCTCTTCCCCTTCTTTTAAAAACAATAGAGACATTTTTTAAAATCATATTAAAAAATATCAGAATACTGTCTGAATGAAAACACTTTTTTTCCAGCTGCATCATTCTGCTAACATAAAATCCTATTATCAGGCCATAAGTTACTAACCAAACTTTAAAAGTTTCAGTATTTCATCTAGCTGAGTTTTACTGGGCAAAAGAATCCAATGTACTTTGTATGACAACTAATGGTTTCATTATTTTTTGAAATCAGGACAGTTGCTAAGCTATTCAACAAAATAACTGTTACATTCATAGTTCTTGAATTATATCAGCCAAAGAATGCAATAAAACACAAATGAAAGCATAGTCTGGGAAAAAAAAAGGCAGTTCCCCATCACCAACACTTTTTCTAGATATAAAGAGAAGAAAGATAAGTACCACAGCCTAAGCAGTACTTCTGAACCACCCAGAAAACCACCTTCAAAAAAATGTGTATTTCCTTATTATGGAATGAACAGGCCTTTCCATTCTTACTGGAGGCTGTTACTGAGGCTACTCCCTGAAAAGGCTTCTGATGCAGGCCACCACTGCTCTTCCCCAAGCAAAGCTGATCATCTTCAAAGAATTCACTATGCTGACACCAAACTTTGGTTGCTTGTGTTAGAGCTTCTCTGCTTGTATAACAATAACTTATTCTTCAGAAAAAGGATTGGAATTGGAGCTTTTGTGCAATATAAATCCATGCCCAGAATGAGGCAGGAGCAAGAGAGATCTCATCTGTTTTCCTCAATATGCACTCCTTCCTTTGATTGAAACATTTCCATTTGGACTCTGCTTTGACTCAGAAACATTTGAAAAGCTTTGGCTTTGACAGTCCTTCGTGTTTTGACCAAGAAAAAAAGCTACCCTATGTTTATTACCCCCTGCACCTTTCTTAAGTAATGGATTACTTTGCTGAAGGATGTAACATGAGGAGCACCTCCTTCACCAAGTCGTAGCTTTATTAAAGATTAGGAAAATATCCAGAAAGAATTGGAGCTTTTCTGCTAACTCTCACTCCCCAGGTGCATTTTCCAGGTTTGCCTGGATTTGGCTTATAATTTAACCAGAAATAGCCTGTCTAAAATATATTCAGGCACTTCTTTTAGAGTATAAAATACTTCCTTGTAAAAGTAGTTTTCCAATCTCGCTCTAAAGGCTGGACTTGGGTTTTCCTCCCCACTCACATAACGAGTGACTGAAACAATTCTGCTCAAGCCTTCAAAAAAAATGCATATGTGGCCACAATCCAAGATATAGAACAATTCATCTGCAAAGCTGAATGTTTCACAAGCCATCTGCAAATAAAGCTTTATGAGGAACCATTTTGTCACCTTAACCATACAGCAAGAGCAGCAGCCATAACATTCAGAAGGAAGGATTACAGCTGTAAAAAATGTTCACAATGAAGTCATAAACTACACAATGTGCCCCATTTGAGTTTCTTTACAAATACAAAACTTTTCATAAAAGGTTAACTAAGATTCACACATCTTTAGAGAGAATATTGTCCAGTTTATGGAACCCACATAAACCCCTATGAAACAGTGCTTTTTCTATTTTTTTCTTTCCCCATGAACCTGAAATTCAAAATAAAAATCATGGGGTGCAGACCCATGTGGACTGAAAGCAAAATTGCTGCACATGAAGCCCCCAGAACAAAACAGACCATGTTTTGCACAGCTCGTTAGGATGACATTATTATAAGAACTGGGACAACTTAAGAGAGTTCATTGAGAAGCCAAGAACATTCTTAAGTGGGGGATGGGAATACATGCTCCAGTTTGCCTGCAAGCCTAAAACAAGCTTAATTAAAAGTTTCAGAAATGTTAAATAATGTTAATTTGCTACCCTGGCAAGCTGCCTGCTACAGACTCTATAAATGAAGGTCTGCAGCACCATTACTGAAACCCCTTTCTGAGCTAGTTAAGCTATTCAACCCTTTGTGGTTGTGGATTTCTGACTTTTAAAAAGCTACTGAAGGCATAGACAGACTCAGTGCCATCTCAGGTCTGAAAGGAAGAAAGGCCCATGGATTCCTTCCTGACAGTGTTTCTGATAGAAAACTCTGTCAGAAAACAAAGCATCCTGCCTCTCTACAGCAGGAACAAATCCAGATGGCATTTATAAAAAGTACACAAAATCCTACACGATATGGATGTCTATTCAAGAATTATTTTCAGTTTAATACACATGACAGGACAAGGGGGCATATAAGAGTCTTACAAGAAAAAAATTTATTTAAATAAATTTGAAGCAGATGTCAGGAAACTCTGTTGCATGCAAAATTTAAAAAAAAAAATCAGAAATAGTTGTAAAAGCCAAAGAAACAGATTTCTGCAGGTACAAACACTGGATCCATTCACAAGCAACTGGATATCACATTGGGTGGACTATGGTCAAAGAGTCAAAAACTGACTGACAAGTATTTCAAATACATTCAGTGCAGCAGTGAAGAGTGTATTTAAGTCTATGCTGCACTGAATGTCACACCTAGGACCAGCTAGGGATAACAGCATTTCCAAAGACTTTCTTTCTTAATGACTGTAGATACATTTTTGAGGGCAGGATGATCTTCCCAGTTTAGAGCACCTCAAACCACCAACTAACTGAAATTTATATATAACCCTCTTCTCTCTTTTCCAGTTTATAGTCTTCTTAACTACATACAAATGCTGCAAAATTGCATGGAAAATAGTCCAAACAGCATAAAAAATGTTCTACAAGAAAAGGAAAAGGAGGAAAAGAAAAGTGTGGGGAGGGTGAAATCAGGGAAACAAAGTTATTAAAAATTCAAAATATGGACCATACAAAACCCCAAAAGCTTTCACACTTAANATTAGGAGTGTCTACTCAAACTGCCCCCACCCCCCCCTAAAAAAAAAAAAAAAAAAAAAAAAAAATTAGTTTATTCTACAGACAAATAGCTTTCATTCAGATCAGATTTATTCTGTTTCAGATCAAAGGGATAAGAAAGGATTTAGAAAGTTTAAAAGAACTTAGATGCAACAGGGAATACAGTGAATTCTTTTCAAATCTAGAGATTCGTACACATCAACATCCACCATCACAGTTTGCAAATGTAAGGATTTTTATTTCCCCTGCTCTGGCTCAGATGCCTTTTAAATCATATTGGTAGCACACTACCCCATATAGTAACGTTCCTTAGCAAACCTACCCCATAACTCAGGGCCATATTCCTCATTTAATGGCCTCAGTAGCTTTTCCAGGGGGGAAGAATGTGGCCCAAACCCTCACTTCAAAGCAATCCTGCAAATGGTTGAACTGAGTGGCAAAAATTCTGAGTTTTTCACAGAGTTGCCATGTGTAAGGTTAGGTTCAAAGTTTCTGGGAAAGTTTCTTTTCGCACACAATGCACAAAATTAACAAGGAATTCTCAAGCCCTCTGTAAAAGCTAATCTTTCTTATGTGTATAACTGAAATAATTTCCAACAATTAAGCTATAACTGAAAATCAACCATGATGAATGCTTCTCATCTTGTTTTAATGAATAATCTGCCATTTACACCAGAAACTAGTTTCTGAATTTCTGCAATCCAGAAGATCTTATGATTTAGAAATTATGAGTAATGAGTTAAAATCTTAGAGCCTGCAGAGATTAGAAAATGAATGCTTAAAACCTCTTGCAGTTAACACAGCAGGTCACTGACATTTAACCAGGTTCACCTGCCACAGTGCATTTATAGTTTGGGAGGAAACCAGAAGGTTCACACCAGGAAAGTGTAAACAATAGGCAAGTCAGAGGCATAAAGGCCAGAAATGCCTTTTAAGAAGAAAGCCTTTGACAGCACATTCAATTCTTTCTGGGAAAGAAGTTTCCAAATTACTGATTAGCAGGGAAAGGCTCGGTGTTTGCTAGACTCAGACCTCTTAGTGTCCCCATATATCCTTCCAATTGAGACACAAAGTTCAACACGTTCTATCCACCAATAATTTCCTTGAACTTCAACTGGTGCACCCTCTCTTCTCAGATCTGTCCTATTTCACTCATTCCAAGGCAGCTCACAGTGACAGGTGTTTGGGAAGAACAAGCCATCTCACAGTCATCCAGCTTCCAACAGAGATCCAAGCTCTTCCCACTGCCTTGGGAAGTGATGTCTCAAGGTATTCCATCTTAGGAAAAGCCACAAGGCAAGCCTGGCACTACACAACTCCTTAGCATAAAAGCCCAGCACTGGCGTAGCCCACACTACAGCAATGTATGTCACATCCAAAAGCTGAATCACGGCCACAAACAGATAAAAGTAAAGCAGCACAAACTGAACAAATCATTTCTGAGAATGGTATCAGGCACCAAATCACATTTAACACTTGGAACACAGGAAAAGAAAGCCACTCCTCTCATGGTGAGTCTTCACCACAGTAGTGAACATTACAGTCTAGTCAGTGTGCCATCCCATCTAAAGCATTTCCCAGGGTAGAGTGTGGGGGTCCTGCACCCCAGCACTTTGGGGAGGGCATCTTTTTGTAAGCACTAAACCCCCATTTAGACTTCTTGTCCATGGTTTTCACCCTCAGGTATCAGGGTGGTTGTGCATCAGCAAGAAGGGACTTGCCCAAGAAACCTAAAACAGATCTGCAAAATTTAAAACCTCTTCCAGATTATCTTATGCAAAGTTTTGACCACCCTGCTCTAAGAATGTGGGGGGCGGGGGGGTGGATCTGTTTGTTTGAGTTTTATCTTTTTCCTTCATCAATAACAACACAACTCCTTAGCACCACTTAAACTAACCCAGCCCTTGCTCTAGGGATCAAGAACTTCTATTGGAACAGTCAAAAAAAAATAAATTCTTATGTCATCAATTAAACACTGGCAGGAAGGCTCACAGACGTAGAAACTTAGAAATAGGGTACTTGATAGCTTACTAATTAGTCATGCCACTAATCTAAATTCATCTATTTATCCTTTTTTTAAATTATTCTCTCATCTAAGCATCCCTTAGGATTAAAACAACAACAACAACAAGAAAACACAGAAAATCCCTCAGAAGGAGATAAAATATTTTCCTGGGTGACTTTTAAACTAGAGAAGAAACAGTTAAGGGTCTGGAAAGCCTGAGATTCACGCTTTCCTAACTTTTATCATATAAATGTGGAAAGACCCCTATAGACTGAACCTATAGATCTATCATTTGTATTTTAATAAACTCTCCAAAACAATAAGTTCTGACTCTAAAGAGCCAGGATAAAATATTTTTAAGACTGAGCATGAACCTATAGGATTTCTAATACAAACATTTGGTTTATTATCTGCCTCACTAATCAACAGCAACTAAAACAAATATGAAGATCAGCAAGTATCTTCGAGATGGCAAAAAGGAGACTTCAGAGAGCACTGCTTATAGAAGACCCTGATCTCTCTCCTAGTTAGCCATTTTATATTGTTAATAAAGCACTGGAATCCCTGAGTCATATTCCTAATCAACTATTCACAAATATTTTGCCTAAGTAGGCTATCACTACTTAAGCATAACATACTTTATTATTCAGTCATATGAGCTTCCTACTTTTAGCAAGTATCAGATTTTGCTTCAAGCACACCCATACAGAGGTGAAATAAAAATATCATTACTTGAGATCTCCTATTTGTTACTCTGCTTTCCCACTACCTGTATTTTCCACTGTGTCTGCAGTTCCAAGCATAACCTAAGTATAACATTGGTCAAGCAAAAAAAACAGGTTTTGTGCTATTTTAGGCCATATTCTTTATGTTCCAGCTTTTCCTCCAGTTACAAGCTAAATCCTGTGGGTAAACCAAAGAACAGTGATCCCGAGTTATGAGTTATGTGGTAAGAACCCTGTAACACCATGTTGGACTTATCGGAAATATTCCTGGTCTATTAACCTAATAAAACTGTGCTTAAAACCATCCTTTTGTCTGTCTTCAATTACCTGCATGTCCAGACCAGTACACTCTTGTCAAAGACCTGCTGTTGTAATTCTCTCTCTAACTCCATGTGGTTTTACTTTCACCCTGGATTTGTCTCCATATACCTTTTTCCCTTCTTCTACACATACCTCTGCCTCTCTCTTAAGCTGTGCCTTCAGAAGCAAAACTGTTCCTCAATACTGTGGTGCTGCTGCACAAGGGTTTAAATATCGGTGAGATGTCATGAATTGTAATTCTCCATGTGCCATAGTTTTTCCAGATAGAAAAATGTAAACAAAATAAACACAACAGTGCATTTTGGATGACAATAAGGAAGCTCAGCCAAAATTTGAAGGCAGTGACAAGTATACATTCAAGTAAGGATGAGGCTTGGCTGAGTTACTGTAGTATTCAGAATCACTGAATTTACTAGAATAGAGAATATTAATATCTTTGACCAGATCTAAGTGCCATTTACATGATTCAGCAGCATTTCCCAGTCAGCTGGCTCACAGGCATGACCCCTAATTAAGAATCTCTACTCTGTAGGAATGTTTGAAAGTTTCCATGAACTATACAACCCAAATTCTGTTCATCCCTAATAACAGGTTCAAGTCCAGTAAAGTCCAACACAATACTGTATCACCCCCACATCATATTTAAAACCATCTTGACTTTTTGTTTACTGGAAAGTTTATAAGATGACTTTAGGAGCCCCTGAGACAATATATGTCCCTGATCTCCTGTGCTTTCATGCCTTGTAAGCCATTTTCATCATGAAGATTATAGCCAACTAATTTACACTCTCCATACAAAGTCAGGCTATTTGCAAATTAGATTCTGTTATACAGCACATATGAAAGGTTATTGCTGGTCAAACCTCTCTGGAAAGGGAATTCTGACAAGCCAGTTTGTCACATCCAGCATGATAACAGAGCCATCAGCCCACAGTGGCATTTAGGCTAGAACAATAAGCCTGAGACCTGGTTTTAAATTCTGAAGTACAAATAAAATACAGTTTAAATTTGTTGGGCATTCTGTGGGTTGGTTTGGGTTCTTTTAAAGACCTCTCCTAAGGTCCTACTGTGCTCCTGAACACTTAAAAAGAACTGTAAATTAATGAAAAATCGCTAAGTTCCCACACGCATAAAAATAAGGTAAATGTCACAGCAAGATACGAGCACTCAAAAAAAAATTAGAGACACACAAATAAGCCTTTCTTTATAAACACAGTGACAGACATGCAGGCTCTCCCATCCACTTAGCAAAGAAATTGACGCTGAACTAATTTTGTTAAAAGTTTGCAAATACTGGATATTTCCAAATGCCAGTCAGAAACTTTAGACAACAGGCAGCAACACACACTCTTTGCCTCTTAATGCAACAGACAATGTGTCTGCGGTTTCTGGTGAACCGGCAGGGAATCCTGGCATCCCAGTGAGATTCCTGCGGAAGAAGTTGAAGGAATACAGCTGTTGTCACAGGGAAAAATGCCTCTGATTAAGATTTCAGTACTCTTTTGATTTCTGCTGCACTTCGGAATGGAAATTGCACCCGCTTCCAGTGGACCAAAGCGTTCACTCAACAACCACTATCAGTGCCACTTCCAAAAGCCACATGTCCTCGGATATCCAGAGAGGTAAAATAATACTGGGTTGTACCTTTGTTCTTATCAAAAGCATCATCTTTCAGAGCCACAGCAGCTTATGAATGCAAGAAATGTGAATTCTGTGCCAAGAGCATTTTTTAAAGATAAAAAAATCCCTGTTTATTTGAATTTGAAAATACAGTGTAATTATGTGATTATTTTTTTCTCTCCATATAGTGTGCTAGAGCTCAGTATTCTCATATAATGCTCAAGCCTGCTGATGAATGAAAAGTATAAGTAAACTGGAAAATAGATCAAAATTTTTATTCAGACAATACTTATATTTGGAATGCTGATGATCTAAAATATTCAAGGAACAGGGAAAAAACACACACAAAGTTAGGTCAGAAAAAATAATTATCTCATTATTATTACTGTTCATTTGAAACAGAAAATCCATGTGCATTTCCATTGCTCAGTTTTTCCCACAAAATGGAAAAATAATTCCCATTTGGTCAAAATGAGACCTACTTTGGTATTCTAATTATATTTCTTATGGAGTAATCAGACTTTCAGGAGAAAAAGTTGCAAGAGATAAGCTAGCAAGAAGAGATGTATGTGTCACCCTGACAAAATAAACAGGAAGCACTTGGTCTCACTTCCAGATGCCTAAACTTCCCACTACAAAACACAGCCTTCTTAGAGGCAAAGTTCCCCATCTACCTATCCCTTCTGTCAAGCAGAACCTATATACTTCTATCTCAAGTAGAAGTTGCTCCCATTGATCTTGTGGACAACAAATCTATCAGTAATATTCTCTGCCCTCAGCTTCTGCTCTGAAGGGTATAACTCCACTTCCCAGACACAAAAATCTTCATAACTTCTAAAAGTAAGGCAAGAGCAAGAAAAATGTGTTTAGAAGGCCATAGCTTTAAGACAGTTAAGCAGCTTTCCAGCAGATAGAAATGTTTTATGGTATCATATTCTCCCTCTTTCACAAAGAGTTCACAAGAAGGATTTGCTTTCTTCATATTTATATAAGCTTTTATTTTGTTGTGTTCATGAAGGATTTGTCTCCCTGAAAAGTCTAAAGTCACCACCTTCATCTCTGACAAAACCTGAGAAAGACTAAAGCCTTGATTGAATTCCAAATAGAGAAATTGTTATGAACACAAACCATGACAAAGGTCTCAATAGGTCATCTAGAGGGAGACTTTCACACTTCTGTGCAAAAGAAGAAAATGATCATGCAATGTAACATTGGATGTGTCACAAGCAAGAAATAAAATCAAGCATAGCATGTGCCAGCTTCACAATATTCTGAAGGTGCTCCAACCAAACTTCAGAACATTTTCTGGGCCTGGTAAATCTGAACCCTCATGAGAAACATTCAGTGATGATTTCGCAGTCAATTACAAAAATCATTCCACTTTCATGGAATTTAACCACTGTGACCAATGCAAAGTTATTAGTAGCAGCTTTCTACAGTAAAAAGTCTTTCCAAAATGATGTACATGGACATGTCACACAAATACCAGAGTTTTTAATTTTTAAATATGTTCTTGGGGTTTGGGGAGTTGGGGGAAAAGTGGTTAGTTTGATTCATTTTTTAGATCACCTTAAAAAAAAAAAAAAAAAAAAAAAAGTAATAATAATAATACTAATAGGAATTATCATAGCATCCCTACCTAGCACAACATCAAGAAATGAGAAAGCCAAAATCTGGGCAGGTTTTCCATTACCTTTTTAATGGAATGGCACCATTTTTTACAATGTAAGTGAAACAATGTATGAGGTATATACATTCCATTCCTAACAGCACCCACAAAGTGGAAAAATTTAATTTCCATTAAGTAAGGCTTTCCTTGCCAGGAACATCTCAAGAACCATCCCAGGCTCCACTAATCTCACTGTCACTGAACAAGTAATCTTTACCAAGCTTTTGTGACAGAGGCTGTGGCAAAAAAAGTGGAGAAAACTCAGAGCTGATGGAAGATAGGGATGCTAACAGTGGGCCCCAGGGACTAAGCTCTCTGGAATACAGCTTTGGAGCCATTGCCATCTATCCAGCAGTGCTTTGAGGAAAGATAAACCTAAGCCATAAAAGCTCTAACACGATGTCTTAAAAAAAACCAAACCAAAATTTTACCCTTAGGGAAATGCCTTTCTGCCAAATTTTGGTGTTAGTTCTCAAAGTTCAAGTGTTTGAATGAATGATTTTGAAATCTCATGAAATCTACATTGAACCAAGAGAGTTTTCCACGAGTTGTTCCAAGATTTGAAAAGTCATTGAAAAGTCATTGAAAGTTTGCATGATAAAAAAAAAAAAAAAAAAAAAAAAAAAAATTTGCTACTCCTTTTCTTCCTTTTGTCTTCATCACCACCTATTCTCTTTTGTAAAATGGCCTCACAGTGAATTAAAAAAATCTTCACAGGTTTTTGGTTTTTTTCACAGAAGGTCTCAGGCTGCCTTCTGAGAGAGTAAAAGGAGTAAGAGAAATACTCCCTGCCACAGAACAGACAGCCTGAGTACAGCAGATCCCTGTCTCACTTGGACTAAACCATGATGAGATCAGGTCTGCTGTATTTCCCACACTTCCCTTCTCAAGGCAAAGACACAAACAATAAAATCTAATTTAATTGCAGAAGTGAAAGAATTACACTAATGGGTGTTAATTTTGTGTTTCCTTCCTGTGTCCCAAAAAAAAACAAACCACACAAACAAACAAACAAACAAACAAACAAAAAAAAAAAAAAAAAAAAAAAAAAAAAAAAAAAAAAAAAAAAAAAAAAAAAAAAAAAAAAAAAAAAAAAAAAAAAAAAGCCACCACCACAACAAACCACAACGCCACATTTTAAAAATGGTAGAAAGAAAGTGAACTACCCCCCAGCCCATGACAAGGGCTGGGGAGGGACAGCCTGGTTGCTTAGCTCTGGGTCCCAGACACTAATCCCAGCTCCTTTTATCACAAGGGAGTTCTGAAGCACAGGGGTGTGGCTCTGACTGTGGTTTGAGGCTTCCCAGCTGCTCACAAAGGCCACAGCCAGGGCAGCTTTAATGGCAGAGACACAACTGAGAGTATTCCCAATCTGCTGGACATCAAGTTCCTGGTGAACATTGAGGGTGATCACTCTGTCATTTAGATTTAAAGTCTGTCCTTCCAAGTTCATTCATTACTAACAGGAGCAAAGGGAAAGCTCAATCACAAATGTAAGCTTTTGCAGGAAAGTGTTAACCAATGTGAATTAAATCATGTGTTATGCATACTGTTCATCTTGAGGAAATGTGGTCATAACACGATGACAAAAAATAAAGAGGAGAACAAAGTTCTCCAGTTGCATTGCCCATAGTGATCTTATTGAATTGCTCACCTGAAATAAAACTCTGGGATGAGACTTTGCATTTGAGACTTTGGCTTCTGACACAGGATATTACACCAGGCACTTGTAAACTCACTAACAAAATATGAGGCAGGCAAAAATTATTTCTGAAAAGGTTCTTTAATGAAGACAGCAAACATTTGCTGTACAGGCATCATTGCAAAGGACATGCAAAAGCATGTCCAAGGCAAGTCCCTGAAGGAGAGTGGCAAGCCAGCTCCTTCAGGAAGGTAAAAGCCTCTGAGAAAAGTCTGTTCCAGCACTCCCTAGAAGCGCCTCTTTCAGCCTAAATGGAACTGAACAAGAAAATTTACTGGAATCAAGTGAAAACTCAGCTGAAATTCAGTTGCAATTAGATTTGAAATAGAAGCCATACCTTGACATCAGATCCGTATCTCTCAGGAGTGGCTCACTCAGAGCAACTGTTCACACTTGTTTGGTGGTACAAAGTGTGAATCTTGTACATCCCATCAGTAAAATTATGACCGAGGCTTGACCATTAGAGTAACAGAAACAACATTGCACAAAGAAAACAAACACCCATTTAAAAAATAAGTTTTCTTGTTTTCCAGAGGGAAAAAATAAGTGTGAAAACCCTTTATGAGGAACCGTAAGGTTAATTAAAACTACCATAAAGGTAATGGTTACAGCCAAAGGCTTGAGCATAGTCCACAGAGTCCCTGGCAGCTCACACATGACTGCCAGATGTATGGCAGCAAGAAAATGGAAAAGATCATAAAAGCAATTCCACCACAACTTCTAGAAGCAAAGCCCTGAAAGCTGTTTTCTGTGTAAGAAATTAGGGGCAAAAATGCAAGCTGGCTGCTGCAGAAGCAAGAAAACATAACACAGTATTATCTGTACTCATTTTTATAGTTCATCCGGTTGTGGCAGCAAGTTAATATTGTTTTCCAAGAGTCATTCACAGCTATAATATCTCTTGGGAGCAGAACAGCTTTGTATATGCCTATAATATACTAGCTACTCCTTCATCCGAGAACACAAAGATCTGGATGAAATTAGCATATTTTTCTTTGTGGCCACAGAGACCTCCAAACATAGAAATATTTGAATATTTCCAAACTCTTTGGCTGAGTGTTGAAAAGTCTGCTTGATTTCTCTCAGAATACTAATGAATTACATTAGCAGTATTTAAAATATGTATTAGAAACAAGGGGTTTGATATTTAATAATTTTACGTTGATTTTAGTGCATCTACATATATCCCAAAGCATGCTACAGAGATATTATCACTTGATACTGAAGAGTATTTAACATGTGTTTCAGCCTGTCCTTCTATCTGCCAAAACACTTTCTGCACCACGAGATACCTCATGGTGTCACCTTGGAGTGCATGGATCCTGCACTGCACAGGATTGCTGTCATTGTACCTAGATTGGCTCAAAATTCTGCTTCAGCTACCAAGAGTTGCTCCAGGACATTAGGGGAGGATTGGAAAGTGTAAGCTTGAAAAAAATGTTTAAAATTGGTGTACTGGAGGGGAACTGAGTGTGTAAAGAAGTACTTTTAATACACTTATAAACATTTTTGTCTTGTTTCTAATAAAATGTCTTCACCAAAGAGGAAGCCACAAAAAAGAATCAGAAAAGAGTCAACTTACAAACAATATGACAAAGCAGAAAACACATTGGCTTCCTTTTGAGGTAAGTGCTAGTCCTGAAGAATCTCAAGTTTTTTTTTTATCCAAACTACACACTAACCTGTCTGATTCAGTCTTCTCCCCGACTAATATTTGCCAAAAGACAGCAGAAGAAGTCTTTCTGTAAGAAGCTTTTGTTTCTTTTATAAGTACAGAAAGAGTATTTGCTCTTTGATGAAAGACAAGTTTTTAATTAGAAAATACTAGGCAGTTCTCTCTTCCAGAACCAATTTTTTCAATATTCCACCTTTTTTTTTTTCTTTTCTTTAAGATCCATCTCTCTGTTTCTCTAACACACAGCTGTGGAAATATTCCTTCTGCAAATATATTCTGGATGAATTTCAGGACCTGAAAAATGTCTGGCCAAGTTTCAATTTACAGGTAGTTTCATGAACATACGTTTGGGTATGTAAACTAGTGCACTGAAAAGTTACAATTGATTGATGAGCTTTAGATAAAGTCTGAGACCTGACTTAAGTGCTGCAAAACTCCATCCTATTCCATAGAAACCAGGATATAGGCAAATATAAACCAGAAAAGAGGAGACTGGTACATGCATCCTTCCCTTTTCCCCCTGGGAAGCTGAGGCATGAGCAGCATTAACTCCAGATCCCAGAGGGACTGCCCAGACAGTAGATATAGTCCAATGTATACCCAAGAGAAAGAAAATAATGAAAATTTTATTTTAAGTCTAAAGCAATATTCTTGCCGGCCTTTTGGGTTGCACACTTGGTGTCAGAATCTTTCCATTTACCCTTTTGCACCACAGCCGCCTTCTCAAGGCACACCAGGAAGTGATTGGAAGACCATCTCTTCTGTCAGTATTGACTGAAACCAGTGTCAGAAGTCGCTCTTCATTATAAAACACATTGAAACTGATTCAATCTATCTGATGCAGGTTGCTGTTTAGTAGACAGGCTTCATGAGGTTGCAATTGAGCAAATGGTCTACAGATGAAGAGAACCACCATGCTACCAATGCACATGTGAAATGTATTTTTTGGTACAGTTAATTAATTCAATGTTCTACATTTCTTTGATGGGCAGCTTTTTATAATTCATTTTCCATTTCAATATAATATGTATGTATAAAATTTTTTGTTTCAAAGACTTCCTAGGGATTGTTCCAGATTACTACCTGTTATGATGTGGCCATCAGGCTTATGTTGCCAGTTGAGTTACAGCTACCAGGTGTACACTTCACTTACTAGGACCCCACACAAGTCATATGCTCATTCAGTTTGAACTTCTTCTGCTTGCATTTGCATTAACAAAACAGCATAGTGAAAGCCTTAGAAAAGCAGGTATCAAATACTGGTTGAAGATGACCTCAAAAGATTCAGGCTGGGACATTTTTGGTGTTGCCCTTCCCTCCTTCTATGTGTGATGTGCTCATTTTTACTCTACTGTATTTCTCTTATAAGGACACCTTGTTCTCTCCTGATTTGAACTGGTATTTTGGGGCAGATGGTTGCTGCTCTGGTACCCCTTTGTAGCCTCAGAGGCCTTTGCAGATTGATCTTATATTTTAACTCATTTAGCATTTTCAATTGTAAAAAGTATTCCTAAAATTCAATATGTTACAGAAAGGATTGGATGTTTGCACTGCTCACTGATGCCTTCATTGCGTGCTTACAGACATGCAAAATTACACAGAAGTGGCCAAGAGAGTCCAGAAGGCAAGAAAAAATGCAAATTGTGAGATCCCCTTGGACAGGAAAAACAAAGATAGAGAAGAAGCTTCTGGAATGATGGTAGCTAACCTGGCCAGTGCCTTCTGTTCTTAACTCCTAGGGACAGAGGGCTGCAGGCGAAGAAGTCAGATGAGAAATTCAGACATAGCAAGCATCTCAAACAGATAATATTCAATATTCTTCCAGAAGTTTGTTCTACTGCAGATGTCTATTAAATTCCCTATCAAAATCCCCAATTAAAACTGGAATGCAAAGATTTTTTCATTCCAAAATATCATTTAAAAATAAATAAAATTTCAAACCCCATAGTTAATCTACACTTGGGGATGAACCTACCTTAAAAGGCATACTACTTCAATGACTTAAACAACTGCCTTTTGCAATTTTTATGATTTTGATCTCCAAAAAGTCTGGTTTATGTTCAATGGGGTGGAGTAGAAGACAAGCCTGTGGTATATTGTATCATGTGCACATGAAGGTAAACACAATCTGAATCAGAAAAATGAACTGGTAGGAACAAAATAATAGTGTAAAAAATCTTTTTCTTTCTCCTAAGAGAAAGAAATCTTTTTCTTTCTCCTATTTTGAATAATTTTTCAACCAAAGACACAACATGGTTTCTAAGGATGTTTATAGCTGAGAGCAACTCGGAAAACACAGTCAATCTCTTTGCTATGTATCAGTATTTCTGGACAGTGAGAGGAGACAGCTCTATTGTTGTGGGAAACATATACAAGTACACAGAAGGGGGAATGCAACACCATGTGATAAATCCTTGTCAGCCTCATCTTTTCTAGTCTGCCCACGTGGCTGCTATGCAAGTCACAGTTACAAGAACAAAGCTAGGGAGCCTCCAAAAGGCTGCTCCCATCTATGCATCAGCTCTCTATAGCAGGAAAACAGCAAAGTCACTGACTTTTAGATAATTAGCTGTATTAAATGTGTAACCATATGAAACTTAAAGGGGACAGAACCAGCTGCATCACCCTCCACTGCTAGAGACTATCTGCTCAAATTTTTTCTGTTTGTTCTGAAATGCTAACATTTTGGGCTTGATGACTCAACTTCTGATCATCAGCTGTCAAAAAAAAAATTAGCCTATCTTAAGAGATAACTTTTCCTGCTATGGGTTTGATGTTTTATCCAGAATACACTCAGCAATACTACTTTTATCAAGTGAACAAGCTTCACGCTATGGGATACAGGGCTCCCACACAGTTATTTTGGAGGATTCCTCCAGATATGCATCCACACAGCTCAGTGAATGACTGCCTTGTAGACTAGGGAAATTCTTTTATCCATTCTCAGATGCCTGTACAAAAATGCACATGGTTTGGGGAGCAAGAGGGCAACTTGAGACATGTACACACTTGTGTGGGTGTATCACTGGGCTCACAGAGATACGGTGGGATGGCTCCTGTGACTGCAGCATTGAAATGGAAGGATTTAGGTTTTTCAGGAAATACAGGCTAGGGAGACCTGGAGAAGATGTAGCGCTCTATGTCAGAGACCAGCTAGAGAGCATGGAAGTCTGGAGCCTGGAGGAGGATAAGGACTCAGCCATGCCACCCAAGTCAGGAAAGGCAAACACAGGGACTGGGAGAACAACCAGGGAGAAGACTGTGAGCCCACTGTAGAAGAAGATCAGGTTCAAATCCATCTAAGGAACCTGAATGTGCATGAGTCCCTGGGACCTGACGAGATTCATCCACATGTCCTAAAGGAACTGGCAGACACAGTTGCTAAGCCACTATCCATCATTTCTGAAAAATTATGGCTGTCAGGTGAAGTTCCTGACAGTTGGAAAAGGGGAAATATAACTTCTATGTTTAAAGAGGGGAAAGCAGAACACCCAAGGAACTACAGACCCATCAGTCTCACCTCTGTGCAAGATCGTGGAGCAGATTCTCCTGGAAACTATGTTAAGGCACATGGAAATGAAGAGGTGACCAGTAACAGCTTCTGTGGCTTCACAAAGAGGATATCATGCTCTGGTGAGACCCCACCTGCAGCACTCTACACAGTTCTGGTGTTCCCAACAGAAGAACTCCTGAAGCAAATCCAGAAGAGGGTAGCAAGATTGACGAGGAGTGAAGCACCTGCCCTATGAGGACAGGCTGAGAAATTTGGGCTGTTTCAGCCTTGAGAAGATTGAGTGGAGAACCCAGAGTGACCTTCCAGTATCTAAAGGGAGCCAATGAGGAAGGGATTCTTCATCAGGAACTGCAGTGATGGGTCAAGGAGTACTGGATACAAACTGACTGGGAAAATTGAGGTTCGATATGGAGATTAATTCCATAAGATCTGCAGGGTCAAGCCTGTTCAGATTTGTGGCTATAAATAATAGCAAGACACAGCATGGTCTAGAGTGTCTTGTAAATCACAAAAATTTAATAAATGAAATTAAATAATACAGAACCAAAATATATAAACCATGCACAGTGTAAGGAGAGCCTACACCTGCTACAACACCTAGAGAATGCCGTTGGTTCTATTGTTCTGTTCCTTTTTCTACTCAATGTTTGAGGGTGGTTCTATTTGAAAACTTCCAATGGGAAAGCTTGCAGTGTTTGATGAACAGAGGAAAGGTCCAACAGGTGTTTCTCTCTTGGCACTCAGCCAATTACAGAGGGACATACACAGAACCTTCCAGATAAATTTCCTAATAAGTCAAAGAGTAAACTGAAACTTTTTTCCTTATATGGAAACACCTAACCAACTGTGGGAGGTGCATTACTACAGTTAGATAATAGGAAGTAAATTTTTACTGGTGAAGATGGTGAGACAGTGGAATAGGTTGCCCAGGGAGCTTGTGGTCATCCCAACCCTGGCAGCATTAAAACCCAGGTTGGATAAGGCCTTGAGCAACCTGGTCTAGTAGGAGATGACCCTACCCACGGCAGGGGGGTTGGGATTAAATTATCTGTAAGGTCCCTTTTAACCCCTTGAGATTCTATGACTCTGTGAAAAGTGACTATAACTTGATTTACATGCATATGGCTAGCAACACAAATGGACATATCCAGATGCCTTTAAATGTCTTCATGAGGTCCTGACCAGATTCAGACCCTAAAAGTACACATCTCATAAGATCTTGAAGCACTATGCACATATTATTTAACTCAAAAAGAGGGCAGGAGAAGTGTTGTGGAAGTACTTATTTACAGAATAGTCACAGCAAGAAAAACACACTCTAGTGTACATTCACTGGTGATGAAAGTCCTTGATTACAAGGGCTTTCACACCAGTGAAGCCATTATGAGTTACTGTACCTTACCCTACCTATGATGTTCTTCTTGATTTCCTCTCAAATAAGAATTATTTTGATCTAAATGAAGATTAGGATTGAATTAAACTAAATTAAGAGATCTAGCAAAGGTTAAGCATGTTATAATAAGATTGTGCATTAATTCTACATTGTCTGTGTCTGAGCCCCCTGCTCATTTTGTTTCAATAAAAGAGAATGGATTGAGCAGAGCCTTGTGAGGACAGATGCAGCAGCATCAGCTCTCTCCCAAGCTGTTTAGGCTGAGGCCACAGATCCTCTGAGGCTGTCTCAGGAGTCAGTGGATGCAGCTTTGCAATAATAAAATGTCTGGATTAGGCTTTGGGGTTTTGAGATGGTATTTGTTGTGGGGTTTGGGGTTATTTTTCTTAAATCTTCATAAATCCTCAAAAATCTTTAAATAGGAATTTAAGTGGGAAATCAAGCAGTTAGTGGAGATAAGATTTATCTTATTTGTATAATCCTGGTTTAGGTTAGCAACAAAAAATCAGCCAGTGAATTTCTTTTCCCTGAGCATCTGTCACAACAGACTTATAGATTCTTATGCCTTGCTACCCAAACTAATTCCAGACAGAGCTATATTTATTAAATTTTTGCCTTGTTCTTTTGTTTGTTTATTTGTTTGTTTGTTTGTTTGTTTGTTTGTTCTGGGGTTGGCTGAATATTTTTTAAACAGGGGGTATATTTTTTAAACAGGGGGTATATTTACCCCCTGTATACTAGAAGGAGGAGCGCTCATTTGTATTAGGTCATGAGGTAAAAAAAATAATTTCCTACCCAGAGGCCCATGCACAACAGTGGAAATGCACCACATATACCTTTTAGGCTACATTTAGTGACACGCTGGGTAAACATTGCTACATCTTAAAAACAAATAAAAACTCTTATTCAGAAATGCAGTTTTACTAAAATTCCTTTCTCCTCAGCCAACAACTACATACTTGAGCCACGTGATGACCGATACCTTCAGATAATTGTTTCATTATAAGGCCTGATCCTTTATGAAAACTGCTGTTAATTATATAGGAATTCAATACAATAAAAACAGTTTAACTGGAATTTCACCAGAATTTCACAGAAGGGAATCAGGTTGTTTACTGTTAATTAGGTAATATATGCAAAAATAACAAAACCCAAGAGATGAACTCCCGTGGTTTTAAAATGCATTTTCAGGTGTAACTTTGTTTTAAAGTGTAACTTTTTATTTATTTCTTTATTCATTACATACCAGATACTGTTATGTGCCTGAATGTAATGGGTACAGACTTGAATAAACTGGCTTAAGCTGAGAACTGTGGGGTCCTTTGCTCTACTCACCTCCTTCAGCAATTCTGTCAGATTCAAGAGTTATTGTAAATCAAGCCAAGAAAAACAAACAAACAAAAACCCCAAAAAACACACCCCAAAATATAAAGAAAGAAGAAAAAGAAGCCTCTTTAGCCAGCTGTGAGGTATAACCTCTGCACCATATAGTGCTGGCTGCAAAAACAGAATTAATACCATGACAAGAATTCCTTCCAATCACAGTAATTCTATTCAATCTATAATGCATGGATAGGCAGCACAGCCTTTCAAAATGTCTCTTTGAGAAAAGAAGATGGAAACTTACTGTTTTCTAAGGTGATAAGGAATAGTGTCTTCCCCTACTGCATTAAAGGTTACATTCAGCAGAAAAAAACCACTATGGGTCACATAACAGAACTTAAAAAAATATTGCTTGTTTAAACAAATTTCCCTGGATCTCCCGATTAAAAAAAAAGAAACATTTGTGAAAGAAACTGAAACAGATTGTGTTAGACATGTGTATGCAGCAATATCAAATTGAAACTTGAACACAAAGGAACCTGGGGGGCTGACTTTAGTTTCCCAGAGAAAAGGCACACCATTCATGTTTACTGCCCCTGCTTGGCACTGGGCTTCTGCCTGCTCATTTTCCAAAACGTTTACGCACAAATCAAAATTTCTCCCAGGTCCAAGCTGCCACAACTTGCAATCTTGACTACCCTGGCCAAACACCTCCTACAAACTGACATCAGGAACCGGGGGGGGCTGACTGTAGTTTCCCAGAGAAAAGGGTCCATCCTTCATGTCTACTGCTCCCTGCCCGGCACTCACCTTCTGCCTGCTAATGGAGGAGGATCATTCAGAGAACCAGCAGTGAATTTTCTGCTGATTACCCAATGCAGAAAAGCCAAATATTTTTTTTTTTTAGAGGTGAGGCCATTACTAGTGACAACCCCTATGACATGTACAAAGGAATTTCCCATAGATTCTACATGAGGCCAAGACATATTTTGTCTGTTGACAATTTGAAGTCAAAATTGGAGAAGTTGATTTATCTCCAGACATCCCACTGAAAATGTGAACTGTGAAATAGCAGAACCAAAACTCCTCTAAAATTCAAAAGAAATTTGGAAGCTACTAAGGCATTTAAACACGATTCATATTGATTTTGGAGTCAAAGGTGGAGTCACCATGTGTACCACTGAGCACCCAAATCACAGCTAACACCCAAGCTTGTAAAATGTCCATACAACATGTAGACCAGAAGGGAATACTATCAGTATTTGGGTAAATGTCATCATGATTTGACAAAGGCAGCCTAAGTGTTTTTCTGAATAAGGAATACAAGAAAATACCCATCATTCTGATTCAGAGTGGCCAAACACACTGCAGTCAACTGTTGCCTGGTTTTCATAACTGGATAATCTTTACTCCTTATTGTGATAGCAAAGTTTTAATGAAAATATTTTCATTGTGTATCAGGTCAGTGACTGGACTAATATTTATTATTGTCACAGCCTCAAAAACAGGGCATATAGAAACAGAACTTATCACAGCACATCTGATGCCTTTGTTATCCAAAACCACAAAGTCTACACAAGCAAATTTCAATTTATTGGATTCAATCCAAAAATCCACCGGCAGACTGACAGCCCATTGATTCCACTTATGAAGAGCTGCACCTTTAGGTAGGACTGCTCCTCTTGATTAGCCAGACAGATTTAAGAGTTTAATTACCTTAGATTAATCAAGCACTGGAGTCTGGGTGAAGGCGAATAAGTCCTGATTATCAGAGATTATCTCCAAATATCTATTAAAGACTAACCTAAGCTATCTTTTGGCCACAGAAACTAATTTGTCAGTAAATCAGTTTTAAATAATAAGATCAGGAATTATTTGTAGGAAACACTTTTTAAGAAAATCTCCTTAAAAAAGTTAACTCTTTCACCTTCAATGTCCTACTGTCTAAACAACCCTTGAAGATTCTAAACAAGTTACTCAATTCAGAACTGTTAGACTGTCAAGACTAACTGAAGTGAAACTAGATTTAACAAACATCTATGTATCTTTTTAAAACCCCAGTCAAAATATTTAAGAACTCAGAACAGGTGAAAATCCTCAAGGTATATATTTTAATATATCATATATATTATATGCATATGTAAGATAAATATATATTACTGGAATATGAAATTCATATATAGGTATTTATACACATATATTCCAGTCACAGTATCAGTGTTAGATATTTAGCTTAGCATAAAAAAAAAAAAATGTGCTTCCTTCCCTTACATTTTCCATGCTGACAATTAAACTGCAGAGCTTTGTTCCATCTAGAAAAGGATGAATCTTCCTCTCTTAAAAACAGAAACATCTGTTTTCTCAAGACATCTGCTAAAGAATCGAGGCCAGGATGTAAATTGCTTAGTCAAATAGTTTCAAGATCATGAAGAAATAATTAATTACAAGGGAAAAAAACTCCAAGTTTAAGATCTGCTTGTAATTAGCTGTACTCAAAATGCCAAGACACTATGCTCAGAGAAATATAATTAATGAGTTCTTGAGAGCTCCTGATGATTCTCACTAATGCAGTGATAAAAGGGTGCTGCAATCTGTTCCAAATGTTTACTGGGCAGAACCTGTGGAGCTGGGTTCCTTTCTTGTAGCCAGGCATATGCTGGAACAGTATGTTTTCATGCTGTGCCCAAGTCCCATTAGACTTGGCAGTGCCATAACCTATGGATTATGAGCTTTGCACGCAGCCAAAGACAGCTTTACCAGCACAGCTTGACTTGGTCCAAGCGCAACAGCATGAAAATATATTATGCTTTGGGGCACTTGTGGAGATTTCATTGATGAAGGATACATTGGATCTGATCCTTCACAAGCCAGTAATTTATTACAAGGCTATGGAAGTCAGAGAAACATGCCATTTACATTTATTTAACAAAAAAAGGGGGAGAGTTTATGTCCAGTTACTGTTCTTACAGTGGCAGAAGTTCCTAAACACAAATGGACCAAACTGGAAAAATAAGATAAACTCAAAATACAAACATGTTTTTTCTGAAAGATTTAGTGGTAATCCAACTATTTCTATTTCTTCACTTTGTATTCTTATTCGTGATGGATGTAAAAGTTTATTTTAACCTATTGGTTTTAAAAATTGTCACTTGTTCCCTCATTAATTTCTTCTAATAATCTTAGAAATAAAAGCTTTTTGCTGTCTTATTAACTGTTACCTTCCAGCAGGAGAACAAAAGAGAGAAAGAGAGATCCATGGAGCACTACTACTAGGATTGGGAAGCTACAGAATGGCTTTTTGATGGTGGGGCCAGTTTCAAGGCATCTCCATGAGCAGAAAAGGGAATTTCACAGGAATAGCACAAGGCAGGACTGAACTGCCAGCTGCCCTCTGTAAACTGCCTGACTGGACACATATCTCCACCCTGGGCCCAAAGAGCTCCTCTGACAGGCAGAGTTTTCCCTCCCCAGCAGCAGTGGCTTTTTGCATGCACACCACAAATTTGTAGGGAGAAGAAAATGGCATCAGAAACCATTTCCTCATTTCACACAGGAAACCTTGTGGAGACTGATGTTCTGCGCAGCAGCTGGTGATCTGGGTGAGCAAAAGGGAACTCAGTCTCCTTTTTCCACTCTTCTATTTCTTTACCTACTGCAATATATTCTTCTACACCAGATAAGGGCAAGGAAGGCACTCTCTCCAGTTATCTACCTTAGCAGCTTATTCAAAAGGAATCAGCCTGCAGGCAGAACTAGGCTTACAGCCTGCCAGTTGGACCATTCAGACACAGGTTATCTTACTCCATATTTAGAGAGCATTGTCAGGTGAAATCATAAAATTTCTGTTTCTCTTCAATATTTCCTTTTCATTAACTATAGTCAGAAATTCTAGAAAGAGTTTTTTTTATTATTATTACAATAGAAAAATGCTGATTTGTAGAAACAAACTTCTACAGGAAGTGATACTGTCAAAAATCTTTCAATGAAAGCCAGATCGAAAAAACTAGGCAGCCCACCCACAGGCAAACTCCCAAGGGAGCAGTCTTCTTGGCAGACATCCTGAGCTCAGTTTTGCAAAGAAAAATTAGTTGGAAACATTAAAATTTCCACAGTATGGATATTCCAGTTCCCACATAGCTTCCATGTTAATTGGTTGGGATTAAAAAAAAACAAACAAAACCAACAACAACAACCAAAAACAAACAAACAAACAAACAAACAAAATAGAAATAACTAAGTACCTAAACTGCAGGCTCATCGTCTGAGGAAATCAAAACCAACAGTCAATAGCAGGCTTCACCACTTATCACGACACGTGCCATCGGCTAAATTAAATGCAGGAGGAAAGGCTCTACCACCACAATCACAAAGAAAGGAGTAGTAGGGAAGCACTGATTCTCCGAGAGAAGGGAGGGAAAAGGCTCATATCCACTCTTAATGGAGAGAAAAGAGGAGAGAAGCTGCATGCAGTTTATGTAGTTCTCTCCTTTGACTCAAGGACTCTTCAAGACTTAAGGGGAAAAAGATTTACACCACCAGTTTACCCACCTCAACACACAAAATCAAAACTGTTAGAATTGTCACTTAATATTGGCATAAAGCCTCTAGGCATGAATTAATCTCCCTGCAATTTTCATACAGGCATTATGAACACAATTATGAAAACAATCTCTCTTCAGCTAGCAGTGAAAACAAATTTAGCCTAGATGAAAAGACCAGAGATTATTACTATATGCAAAAAACAGCTGGCATGAAGCAGGCATAAGCCACCTTTTTCTTTAAATTAAAAGCTGAAATTTATATCTAATTAAATTTTGTGAGAAAAAAAAATCAGATTTTTTTTTCACACTGGGACAGGATAGGGATGTTTCCAAACTCATAACAATTAAGCAAGTCTGCTCCTGCTCACTCATCAAAACCAGGTAAGAAAACGGAGTTATTTTCTAACCTTTCCCCAAAAATCTGTTTCATGAAAGACTAAGACTGAGAATGCTGCTCTCTACATTTCACTTTCTGCTCTGGCAGTTCCCATACATATCACATCCACATGTACATAGAACATCCTGACATACACATGTGCTTATCTTTCCCGTCAGCTGAACAAGTGTTCCTCTTGGAAAGGCAAGCCCCCTCCAGAGATCTGAGCAGTGCTCTCCTGCCCAAGGAGATGAGATCCAAAACTAAGGCCATGTTACTTTCAGGCAGAAAGTCATTAGGTACTCTGATGAGCCATGTTCATTATATTAATTTCAACCACCCCAGGATTTCCTTCAACAGGGATTCAGCCAAGAGGAAGGAGAGAAGGTTGTTCCTCCATAGGAAGCTGGCTAGACTAAAAAGAGAAGCAGGGCAGGATAAGTCAGGAAGGCAGTTCTTTGAGAGGTAACACAGTAATGGGACCTGCTCATTTTTGATTCAAAGGTTAGTGGCATTTATTGTTCTTATTGAACTGTTTTGTTCTCCTGTTTATTCAAACTACCCTCCTATGATGACTTTTATTTGCCCAATCTTGAAAGTCAAGACCTTGCTGCAGATGGATTTTAGAAATTCCATCCTTCCTCAGTTTGGCCACAGACAATATAAATGTCTGTTCCTTAAAGATCCAGGTGAAACATTAAGGCCTACTAAGACCTACATGAGACAAGAAAATAGTTTTATTAAATAGCAACAACAGCAGGCAAATTAGTAGAACTTTCATTTCTGTACACTTTCATGTGACCAGAACAAAATATTTTCATAATATAGATGTCACAGTATTCTGTTACTTGAAGACAAGAGTCTGACAGGTTCTAAGTGTATACTGCTTTTTAGGAGTTACCAAATTAAGAAACTCCAGCAGTGAGGAAGAGACAGGAACCTCAGACATTTTCTTCTGAGATATTTATTTATTGTAACAAGTTGATTTCTCTCTAATAATCTGGTGATCCAAAAAAGATGCATTCCACAATATATTTGATGGTTCAGGATTGCCTAATGTATCTCCAGTGCCTGTACATTTTCACATAGAAAACACGAGTCGAAGACAAAGTGAATATCAATCTTTTTACTGCTTATTGAGCAATGCCAAAAGCACTTTTGACATCATAATAACAGCTCACAGGATTATTTTTTTATTATTATTTTGTTTGTGGTTTGGGGGGTTTTGGTTTTGCTTTTGGGTTTTTTAGTTTTGTTTTGTTGTTGGTTGGTTGGGTGGGTTTTTTCAAGGAAAAACCAACTCTTTCCTATTAGCACTTGAGAGTCAAGCTTCTGCACTTCCACACCCCTAAGTAAATATTTTTAATTGAGCAACTTGTTCTGTGCTGACAGGTATAAGGCTCCTCAACAGGAACTTAATATTTTCCAGTACTAACTTAATACTTTCTGGAATAAAGCTTTCTGATTATATAAGGGCAGAGAGCAAGAGCAAGGATGGCCAAGAAAAAGGCCTGACTAGCATCTGACTGAAGAGTCTTGGCTGCAGCCAGTGTAATAAACAGCCATACTGCAAAATATACATTACAGAACTTCTTCTTCCCCCATGCCTCATG
This sequence comes from Aegithalos caudatus, assembly GCA_013389925.1. Taxonomy (NCBI): domain Eukaryota; kingdom Metazoa; phylum Chordata; class Aves; order Passeriformes; family Aegithalidae; genus Aegithalos; species Aegithalos caudatus. Next base: position 98,361 of record WEIU01021958.1, on the reverse strand, counting down.
ACACTCACCCTTTCCAGAATCATTTTACTCCTCTAGCCTCCAAAACCACTCTAAACTGATGTACACTGCATATTTGTAGCACCTCTGGATAATACCCCTAAAGTGCTGCCTCTGGGCATCTGTTGGAGGTTGGGTATGGTTTCCTTTGCGTTTGTTGAATTTTTCTATTAGGTTGTTAAGAGGCTAATTGCTGGGTACTTAGCCAAGACAATAGGGTGGCCAAGCACGAGTTTCAGAGCTGATATATTCTGATAATGGGTCATTAACGGTCACCAATGACATGAGACATTACATCATCTCATTGTGAGATGCTCCACCCAGCTGGGGGGGACCCAAGCATTCCTACCTAGATAAAAAGGGGAGACAAGAACAGCAGGACTTCCTTTTTCCACTGGATTCCCAGAGGAAAGACTGGACCCATCTTGCCACCACTGGACTTTCTACAGGACCATCTCTACTCCACAGAACTGCATCTGTTACTCCAGAAGGATTCATCTGGACTGCTTCTAACACCCTGACCAACAGGGTGTCAGGTCACATCCCTGACTCTGTCAGGGTTTTCTGGGTTTTTTTGTTTATTTGCATGTTTATTTTATTTTCTGTACTACTACATTTGTATTTTTAATATTCCTATTAAAGGACTGTTATTCCTATTCCCAAAACTTTGCCTGAGAGCCCCTAATTGCAAAATTATATTAATTTGAGGGAGGGGTTTACATTCTCTATTCAAAGGAACTTCCAGCTTTTGCTGGCAGATACCTGTTCTTTCAAAACCAGGACAGCATCCAAAGAGCTGAATTTGTCTACACCCACAAACACAGGACTATTTGTTTCAGATGCTGCTCATGCTAAAGAAAGTAACACAAAGAAAAACCCATTATGTCAGCACTGTCACTTTCTGAAGCCATATGACAGTGTGTCGCCATCCTCTTCAAAGCAGGGAAATATGTTTTCCGCCATCAAGTGAGTGTTATTTGATGAAAGAGAAGCTTTACTAGCTCACAGATAATGAAGCGTTTTTAGCAATGCCTCTCATCTACAGCCAAATGGAGGACAAGCAAAAGCAAATTGCTTCTTCAACTTTTAAAAAAAGAAAGAATAGTTTATTTTTATATGTTTTACTTCTATTATCATCCCTGGTATTTTCCATTCTCACAACAATGTGAGCAAATACTGTAACTTTCTAGCGTACCTGCCCTTATTCAAAAATCATTGCAGCAAAGATGTATCATTTTCACTTAAAACTACTCCATGAACCACCTTAATTTTTGGGCTGACAAACACATCAGTCCCTCTGTACCACAACACTTTGTCAAATACTAACATCACTGGCTTTAGTGAAATAGCTTGACAGTTCTAATACTGCTGCTTCGGATGAAAGTCGGGATGAAGTTTGCTGCTAAACCCAAGACAGCAAGACTGAGAAAACATGACCTTTGAAACTGTACCAAACTTTCCACCACTTCAAAGATGAATTATATTGATCTGGCAGAGTGGGAGTTTCCTGTTCCAAACCTGTACCACACAAGCTCAGTCAAGAATTCAAGTACATTGATCTTCAGTAACAGATCAGAGACACATTATGACTTACAGGCTTCTAAGTCTGATTCCATATTATATTTATGGAAACTGTAATAAAGAACGGTAAAAAATAATGAAGGATTGTGATATGTTCTGGGATATTCAAAATAAGATCTAGAGTTTTTTCAAGGACACTTGAATATATATATGCAAGGATAACACAGAGAAATATATTTTAATTTCCAGTGTGGTTTTTTGTTTTGATTTTTTAAAAATAAACATTACACCAAAGGCAATCAAACAAGAGAGAATGTACTGTTCCAGAGGGATTTTTGATAAAACACTAAGGATAAACAATAGGTACAAATGGTCAGATTTTATATCAAGTAAATTGTAGAAATTTCTTGTGGGAGCAATTAGGATTTTAATTGTTCAATATGGTAAGAATGAGGGTGAAAACAATAAGGTTTGCACATTACAGACAAGCATATTAACAAAGCATTTTCTAGAACTAAAACTAACTGAGAAGACTGACAAGAAAAAAACAAACAACACAATCCCGAGTTGCATGGTAGAGAAGTGCAAATTAATGCACATACCCTTAATAAAAGGCTCCAATTAAGCAATTCGTAGCCACCAAGTAGAACCTGGAGTCATTTTGGTTACTTCATCTAGTCCAAAAAGCACAGAAAAGTGTGGCCTTGTGAATCAGAGATATGAAAACATCTTTTCCTGTCAGAGGAGAGGCTATAAAAAGTAAGGACTCAATATGGAATACAGACAGCTCTTTACTGGATCACATCACAAGTCTGTAAAAATGGTGTAGATAAATTCATGCAATGCAAATACTCAATTTCTCCTTGTTAAATGAGAACTGGGGGGGGGGGGCATTTATGCAATTATCACATACCTGGTTCAAAGCAAAAAGAAGAAAACAGTTTTCAGGCAACATAAACCATGGAACTCACTGCCACAGGATGGTGGAAAAAGCCAAATACATAAATAGACTCAAAGGGGAGACCAAAAATTCACACAAAATTGGTCTGCTTGCAGCTATGAAATACAAAGAACCAGACAGGGTCTCTAAGTCATTAAATAGTCACTAAGCAGAAGCTGGTTGAAGCCAGGTGGGTAGGGACAGAAATGATTTTGTCATTCCTTAATTGCACAGAAAAGCCCATCAGGAACAGAACAGTAGATGGGTGAAGTCCTGGTCTGACCCTGGAGCATCAATGCCAAGCTGAAAACCACCATTACTGAATTAGCAGAGCCAAACAGAACCGTGCTCTGTTTCCACCACTGTCACAGGTACCAGGCACAAGTCCTAATTTGTGTCACTTTCTACAAGTCAGATGAAGTCTCCTATAAATTTCAACTTGCTTTTAAGTTTGCTAATGGGCTATAGGGATAAAATAGAAACCACAGAAACACAGGCCTCACTTGCACACTATTCCCCTTTGGAGCTAATGCGTTGAGTCAATCTGAATTTCCCAGAATCCAGAGGCTGACCCTGGGCTATGAATGGTTATGTGGGGGCACTACATAAATGAGAATAGATGTATCATGCAGGGAAGCAGAGGAACAATTCCTAGGGTCTATGAAAGCAAGGCTGGCTCTTAGGACTCTCTCTTTTAATAGAGTTTTTTCAGCATAATACTACCAGATCAGTATTAAAGCTACTAGACATGAGAAAAGTCAATTTTTAATAGACTATAGACATCCAAGAGGAGACCACAGTTACAGCACTTTGACTAGAAGTGTTTAATATGCTGTGTCTTTAACTTTGATACACTTGGGACTATTTTAGTTCATTGAACTTGGCCAATTATCTCCCTGGTCCTGGTTAAATAATATATAAGGAAAAGAAAAGAACTTATATCATCAGTCAATCTCATTCAGAAATTCAATTCTGTGTATTTTTCTTAATACTTCATCAAGACTAAAATAAAAGTCTGAGGGTTATTCTCATCCAGCTTCTTTTTTTCTGACCAATGTTCAAAAGGAAAAAAAATAAATCAGAAAAAAACCTGTAATAAAATCACAGAATCACAGGGTTGGAAGAGACCTTCAAGAGCATCAAGTCCAACCCATGCCCTAACATTTCAACTAAACCATGGCACTGAGTGCCACATCCAGTCTTTCTAAATGCAAAGTCAGCTGAGTACACAAAGTCCATTCTGAAAAGCCTTTTATCAGAATATGCTTGGTCACTTGACACTATAAACACAATTGCATAGAAAGCAGTGTCACAGCATACCAATTGTTACTACTATTTTGACATAATCAAAACACCTACAGTGTTCCATATCAACTGTTTTTCAACTAAATATGGCAACATGGCCAAGGCTCACAGTCCAAAAGCATGAGCCATATGGAAGCAGGATAACATGTAAGGAACAAGGAAACCAGCCTGTCTCATCCAGCCCGGGGTGAGTGACTGCTTCTGCCACCAGACTCTCTCAGACAGGACAGCACTTTCCATCTGCCACTAAGAGGCATTTCACCCTCGTTTCATCTGTGTTGCTACTTGAAAGAGCATTTGGAAAACAGTCCACAATACTAGAATTGTTATATAGCCTTTAATCAGATCTTCTGCAACAAATTATTTGCTCTTACACAGCTTCTCAGGACATTCTCCTCCATTGCTGTTTACATTTTTTTATTTTTTTTTTAATACTGGTGGTGCCCTACACTGTTGCTAATTGTTTATTTTCCCCCTCCTCCACCACAGAGTTTTGTTTGGCCAAGACCATCTTTTTCATGGAAGTCCTACTGTGAGGCAGGAATCACAGAGCCACAACAATTAATGATAAACAGATGCTCTTTACAGATTAGTCTGAGTATTCCATTGACAGAAGAATACAGAGCTAATTTTCAACCTCTGTAAAATCCAGCAATACTTTTCCATATCTTCCATGATTCCTCTGCTAGCATCTAGTGGGGAGAAAGTGTTTTGGTTTTGTTGGTTTGGGGTTGAGGCTTTTTTATGTTTCCTTTTGTACACGAGAAATTTGAAGTTCTGTGCCTTGTTTCTCTATTCACTCACACTCAAAAAATTATCTTTTTGCTGTAAACATCTGAGAAATTTAAGGCCTTTTCTGTGTATTATAACACAGAAGAACTTACACCTGTTTAAAATCAAAAGCCAGCCGAGATGAGAAAACTTCTTGACTTCTCAGTTGTTTTTTTTTTTAATGTTGTGCATTGAGAGACAAAAAAAAAAAAAAAATCAGGACTTTTTTTAATCTACTGGGGCTGTACCCACAGCAACAAGTAATCATCCCCACAAGATATGAGAGAAAGCAAATAGGACTTGACTCTTCTTTAACCTGTGCAACACAGTGAACAGGTAAAAAGGGTACAAATCAGAACAGCAGCATTTTACACAATTTTGAATGCCCAATGAAAGGCAAGAAGGGGCAAGGCCCACACAGAGGAATCATGGTTTGCCTGAGGTCACACATCAAGTCAATAGCTGAAGAGAGATGAGTTCCCTGCTCCTGATCCTACACAAACTGACAGACCATGCTCACTTGTGGTTTCCCCCTTCCAGGACCTTCCCAAAGCTCTTCCCCCACACAAATGAAAAAAAAAAAAAAAAAAAAAAAAGTAAGAAATGTGCTTTAAGGAACAGATGGAGGTATTTTTGTGATCATTAGCCCAGTACCTGGAGCCTTGTTTACACTGTAACTTTTCACTCCTCAATCAAAGGAAATTAAACAAGCATGTGTGACCTTAGAAATACCTATTCACTTCCTGGGACATATGTTACACAGCACAGGAACTGAGAAATGCTTTTGATCATAACCTAGGGAGCTGCAAAGAAGTACGTTACATAAGGCTTATGCTCCTGAGATTTGTTTCCTGACACAACAGCTACAAGAATGCAGCATGTACTCATTGGGAAATCCATGAGGGATGAAAAGTGCATAAGCATATGATCCCTGTAACTTTTTTTATTCCATGCATACGCAGTGTCTAGTTTTCACTTAGCAGACGGTACAATGTAAAGAGAAAATTCATTTTCTAAATATCCCACTGTGAAAAGGTATTTTACTTACAATTCAAAGACTTCAGTTAATCTAGGATAAAAGATCAAGTTAACAAGCATAACAGCCACTCTACAGGCTAGATACAAACCTTCCTAATTTGGTTATTTGTATTCCTAAACTGCTTAAAGATACAGGCAGAAACTTGTAAGAAGAGGCTGCTCTCAGCTTATTCGTACCTCTTCTGTGCCATCTAGTGCTTACAAGTTGTTACTGGCACTGTAATACTTGAAAAATGCTGATTACCTGGCTTCTCTGTTCATGGCAAGATGGACAAGAAAGGAGAAACTTTCAAATTTGAACTTCAGTGAGGTATGGACTAAAGCCAAAGAAAAATACACACATAAATACATGAAAAATAAAATTAAAAGAAAAGTTTACACTCCAGTGTTGAAATCCAGCACGTGGTCAAGGAAACACAACATTAAAAAAAACAACACAAACATTGTCTCCTAGAAGTCAGTGCAATTGTAATACAAGCAGCACACAAACTCCTGTCAAAGCATGTGGGTAGGGAAAGACACAAGGGAATCAAGCCAAATAATTTTTTCATACATAATTCTTCACATCTGATCACTTTCTGGACTGGCCCCTGTGTGGTATCTTGTCAGAAGAGCCACCAATAGCACAGACTGCAACAGCTACTTCTTGCTTTTCTCAGCAGTTTCAACCTTTTTCCTGCTGTAGACTCCTCTTTTGAGCTGAAAGTATGGATTGTACACCTGGACAGTCCTTCCAGTGCTCCCCTTCATCAGGGCAAATAGTCAGTGGCTTTACGCTTGATGCTGCAGAAATTGATGCTTCGTGTTTGAAAGGGCTGAACCCAAAAAATGGACCTACAACTGTGTCCTACATGCCAGACTTCCTGGCAAATTGAGCTACTCTTTCTAGCTGGTCTGGCATTATTCAAGTATGCCATTTGTCTGCAGGGTGATGAAAGGGGAGAAGAAGGTTATTTCAAAAACTATAAAAATGGGGAGGAAATACTTGGGAAGTTAACTGCTCCTGAATGAAATCCAAAAACCTATTAATGTTCAAAAGCTATTGGTGAATTCCAGAAGAGAAAAGGAAGAATTCACCAGCTTGGAACAGAAACAGAGGTAACATGCTGTCACATCTTCAGTGTCCATGTAAAGAGCACACAGCTTGAATTCTCACTTGGGGGGAACTCTATTTTGTATTGGATAGGCAAATTGCAGTTAAAGGACCTTGTGCCTGCATTCTTCTCTGTGGGACCTAAACTTGAAGGCAGAAATGGTGGATGCAGATTCCAAACTCCAGTCACACAAAGTCACTGAATTTATGTACCAAATCAGGCAAAGCAACAGATTTTTATTGGTTCAAACTCAATGGTTCCCTCTAATTCAAGCATTAGTCCAACAGAAAATATTTTCCAACTAGGAGTCTGGGGGAAAATAAACCAACTTGTTAATGGAAAACTTTTAACTTTAAAGAATTTTTATTTTTTTTTACAAAATAAACCTGTTTCATCCTTATAATTGGATTTACATGCAAAAGTGTGCAATTTGGAGAGCCTTAAGGACAAATATGAAAGATAAATCAAGAAAACAGATGGCATACAGAATTGGAAAAATTTTCTGTTGTACAGAACAACACAAGGGACAGAGCATTTGCAAGAGAAGTAAGAAAAAATGAGTGCCACGTCAAGATCACCTATGCCTGATGGTGAGTGTATCGATAACTAGTAATCACTATTGCTCCAATTTTCCCAGCTCTGTCAGACTGGGCTCAGAAATGCAGAGGAGATCAAGAAAATGGGAGGTAACAACAGAACTGCTATAAAAACATTCACTAGATGATCCATTTTAGCCTGTATAGAGAAGAACACATTCTTCTATTCTTCTATTCTTTCTAAGCAATATCCTAATGTAAGGGACTTCACACCACTGCCTTCCAATATTATATAGCCAACCCAGCTTTGCGTTCCTTGGTTGTGAAGGTCTTAAATGCAACATCATGTCAATAATATGAGAAATTATATGAACCAATCATAGTGACAGCAGCCCATTTTCTAAAGGCCTGCTGTCTCTGAGATGAGTTCCTGCTGAGCAAATCGTTAAATGATCCAAGGGTGGAACCATTTCACCAGAGCAAAGTTCCTCAAGTTCAATTTGAGCTACGGCTGTTGTCATCTTAGCTAGAGAAAACATTTTCACAATGGAAACATTAGATTTCCATGGCAGAAGTAATATTTCTAACAAAATCTGATGTGACAGTATTTCTCCATTTTCCCAAAATGTAGAGGGTATTGGTGGGGATTTTGCTTCAGGATACCCACACCCAGCTCCAGACCCTTTCCCCTTGCCAACATCACACAGAAACATGACAATCTTCCCTAGAAAAAATGAGCTACCTCACTCAGGTCAATGTCCACTAACATTCCCAGTGACTGAGAACTGACAAGAGAACTCCATTTTGGGAAGTGGCATCATGTTCACCACACACTTCCCCTAGCATTTTCCAATCTGTCAGAGGTCTAAAAAAATGTAGTTGACCAAATTTGAGGAAAAGCCAGAAGAAACATGGCAGGATCTGTTCCTAGAATATACAGGGTACTGAACATATCCAGACCTAAACAACATTTAAATTGTGAAGTCTTTTCCTACACATTAGGCATGGATAAATAGCATTGCAGACATCTTTACAAGGGAACAAGGATTCCATGAAGAGCCTTGATCACCCTACTGTTTTTCATAAAGCTTTGCTTAATAAACTTCACAGCAGAAACAAGAAAACCACAATCAAAAACTAACTGGACTAAAAACAAATATAAAACTGCAAATCTTTCTTGGCAATTGCAGGGAAGCTTGGATTTACCACAAGTAAAACACCACCCGAGCACCTCAGATGCACCTCACTGTAATTCCCAAAACATTCCAGTAGCCCATCTAGCCTGAGTGTTGTCTGTCTAGGTTCAATCTATGGATTTTTTTGCATTAAGGTCAAAGGGGAATGCAGAGTAAAGAAATCATCTCCAGAGAGATATGTCCAAAGCAAATTTATCAAATTATAGGGATTCAATTAAATAAAAATGTCACTTGGTGAGATTTGTCAATAATCTAGCAAAGGTCCAAGGCTGTCTCCCCATTTGTTTTCCTGAAATTACAACTCTCAAGCCAAAACCAACTAGAAATATGATCCTGGTTTAAGTTTACTGTGATTCCACTTCTGAGATCATTTGTTTTCCCCGAGTGAATAGTATTTCTCCTATTATTAATCCTAAAATAAGATTAACCAAGTTTTTTGGAAAAGACTATGTAATTTATTTACAATACAAAATGCCCAGATGAGGAGTTTTCCTTGATGCAACTGCTTCACGAAAGCAACCAGTAACGTGACTGCTATCCCCATATGTCGGCAGGATTGGACTACTTAAATTACAATTAGGCATTCAAATGGGGTTTGGCTCTTCAGCTAGAGACAACAAACTTTAGAATTTGTAAAAAAAGTTAACTTTTATCTGAGAGAATTAACTTGTATCTCTAGTCTTGAACAAAAGGCCCAATTAGTTTTAATTCACTGGTTGTAATGTTCAGAATTTTGAGAAGAAATAGAAAAAAGGCTGCATTGCCTCAGATTCTGGGTGGGAAGATAAAAGCAGNGGGAAGTTAAAAGCAGAAAAGATTAATCATCACTTTGAGGATCTTACAGAAAAGGTTTAAGACAAATGAAGTCTTAAACTGGAAGGTGCATGAAGGGAGTGCAAGAGAACTAGATCAGCAGAGCAAACATTATCTGGCAAAAGCTACAACGATGAACTGTGAAGTATCCAACACAGCAGCAATATCACAGTTCTGTGACAGCAAAGAGCTGCCAGGGTTTCAGGTAAAGTGCCGATTAAAGCCTCTTCACTAATTCACTTCCCATTTTTTCCTTTTGCTTCCTCCATAGTTCCTCTTTCCTTTCTACCATTCTGTCAGGACCAGCTGCACAAGGGAACAAAGAGACAGCTGTAAATAATTTCAAGAGAAGTATTACATTTAAATATTTTCACAGATCTAGGTCTTCAGATCAAAATGTGAGTCTTTCATTTGTGTGATGCCATTGCAATAACACTTCCTTGCATTTGTAGTGGTTATACCAAAGTTCTCCACCAAAAATTCTCAGTAGAGCAACCTACCACCTTCCAAAAATGCCATTAGAAATTAAGGTTTTTGCCCAAACTAGCTAAATAAACAGCACTACTTTTTTATGCAAGTATTCAATCCTCAAGTGTAGAAAAGTCAGCTGGGTAAGAGGAAGCCTCAGCATCACGGCTGTAGCAACAATAATAAAAGGCAGGAGGGAATCTCTTTTGCAAGAATGAATCACCTAATAATTCTCTGTCCAAGTATTTAAATATATTCTGTGTGCCAGTATTATAATACATACAGCCTCAAATGTCCTGTGTTCCACTTATGAGGTTATGGTCAATTTTCTTCTGTAAGAAAAATTGATGCATCTTACACGCCCATTTTGCAATCTTACAAATTATCAAATTACATAAATTTGGAATTGCAATGATGATGGCAGTTTTCTCTCAGTGGGAGAATAGGGGGAAATGGTTTACACAACCAATATTCGTCATAACTGGTAATGTGTATATATGCACACACAGAGCAGTAACTTTTGAACAGGTATGCATATCTCCTTCCATTCTCCATAAAAATGATTTCCTTCCTTGTTCTGGTTTTCTGAATTCCCCCCGCTGATTCAAACGAGAACACTGTAACCTGTGCTTCCTCAGCAAGTTCCTATTTCCTCTTCCTTTTTAAAAGAACACATAGGGTTTTTTTAACTTTTTAAATAACTCAAATAGCTAAGCAGACACACAAATGTAAAGGTCTGCTGAGGATATGGAGATTGACATCTAGTTATTTGTCCAACATCAGCATAATACCACACATTAGCACTTGTTAAAAAACATTTCAGCGGCAGAAGCATGTGACATATTACGACAACATCTGGCATTTTCCTAAAAATAATGGAGTTCATTTTCTTACTCCCTGAGCAGACTTGATGAAATGTAGCACTTCCTGGAGTATCAGTAACACACACATTCACAACCATAGTATCTCCAGTTTCTTCAGTACTGGGTGTTTCCAAACAAACAGCAACACTCTCATGTGGCTCACACCAAAAGCATCTGAACTAAAAAGCCAGTGGAATTCAACTGGGTGCAAGGCAAAGCAGAATTAAGCCCAAAGGTTCTGACAGGGAAAAATTATGTCAGGCTTCCAAGCCTCACAGAAGCTTATTTTTCATGGCTTGCTCCCCTGCCCCTGTGGATGCCTATCATATTCTTTGGCTGCAAGAAATCTGAAAATCTTGGGTCCTCTTTTGTTCCACTGAAACCACAAAAGTTTGGAGAACCTCACATAAACAGACACATGAGAGCCTCTGGTGAAACTGCAGACAACAGTTCCAAATTTTTGTTACATTGGAAAAATAAGCTCCGTTTGTTTTCCTAACTGTTCCTTCTTCTCTTATAAACTCAGCCACCAAAGGTCTTTAAAAATAGGAAGGAGGTTAATAGTTTAAAGCATGGGAATATATTTTGCCTATGGGGATGCTAGAGGGGAGCTCACAAACATTCACCTGATGATAGAATTTTTATCCCTGGGAACAGAATCTCTGAAGTCACTATCTTCCAATATATTCCTCAGACTGATTTTTCTAGAGAGTTTCATCAAGTTAAGCTTGATGGCTGGTTAATCTAATTAAAACTTTCCCTAATGAGTTCAGAAAGTGCTCTTCTGCATCACAATTATAAAAGCCTGCATCTATAAAAGCCTTCTTCTACAGGGATGTTTGCTACCAGAAGCAGCACTGTCAGTTGAATTGTCATTATAGCATGGCTAACACAATGATATACCCATACAATAAGCACACAGAAAACCACAACTGAATTTATAGGGGAAAATTACATGTATTTTGGCATAATGAGATTAAAGGATTTAGGCTTTAAGCTCAGCAAGTGTTAAACCATTTACTTTCACTCTGGTACGTAGCAGCAGTCTCTGATCCTCAAATTGCAGTAAATAGTGCTTTTGCAGACAGTGTGCTTCATCCTCACATGCTACTCAGGAAAACCTCTCACTAATTCCAGTGGAAAAAAGAATTTGGCTTAGGAGAGGTAAGATCAAGCCATTTATTTTAATGAACAGAAAACTTTTCAGACAAGTAAAGCTGTCCTACTCTGCTCAGTTTCCTGGTGTTCTTACTTAATTTCTCCCTCTGCATATTTATTACCTTTTAGCTTCATTCAGTGAGATCAAAAAACAAAACAAGCTGGAGGAAACTGGCATCCCATATGCTAAAAATGCTAGATTATTTTATTTGTATAAAATTCTGCACATGCTTATGTTGCACTGTGCACATTTCCCAATCAGTACCAGGATTTCATAATGCAATAATCAGCAAAGTACGGCTGAAGGGGAGTTACAAGCACACATTAATTCCTCTCCTCTCATTCCATATTCCCAGTTATCTTCCCACCTTCAGTCAATTCCATGTCAGTGTCCATCCAGTGGAGAATAACAACAAGCCTACCCAACACAATGTACATAAAATAACTTTCTGGACTAAAACCTTTTAAAGAAGGGAGTATTTCCTGGTTCCTCCTGCAACTCCATCCTCTTCCTATTTCATACTCCTCAGAGACTGTGATCCTCACCTCTCCTAAGGGTCTCCTAAAATTTCCTAGAACTCTCATTCTTTTTTGACATTTCTCTATTCTTTTAGCCCTGTTTTAAGGCACCATTTTTCACCTGCTTGAGCTTCTTCACTATTCCCTGATGATCTCCTTTTGAACTCAGCCAAACAGCGTCGTGCACAAGGGGAAGCACAGATGTGTGCAGCAGAAAGATCTCACTTGCACGACCACTCAGGTATTTAGGTGGGAGAGTCCTGACCTCTGCGGTGCAGCTACATGTTTGCCTTGAAATGAAATTATTTGAGGTATGAATCTCATCAGATAAAGTGTGGTTGCTAAAAGCATGCACTTTAAAGTTGAATAAATCAAAGGGAGAGGGGAAGTGGGTGATTCTGAGCATTTGACTGTACCTTCTATCAACATATAGCTCAGTTTTCCCATTTTTTCTGCCAATATGCTGACTATTCATTTTTTAACTCCATCCCACAAAACTGCACTATAATATGTATTTATCAAGACTTTTATATTCGAGAAAATACTGTTTACAAACTGACCCAATAACAGGCTTTAAATCACCTAGTTACTCTTTATCTGGCATTCCTTCCTTTCATCAAAGTATTTGAACATCTTCCAACAATTCTCTACACAGCATGGCAAGCACCTGCTATGTTAAATTCCTTCCCTTTGATCAAAACAATCCTTTTTGTTCCTAGCACATTGCCTTGTTTGTCTTATGGAAAAGACCTAGTCTAAGAGATGGATCAGCTGGAGAACTTCAGAGGTCTTAGCCCTACCTCTAGGAAAGGATTCTCCTTCTCTTGTGTTCAAAGCCTCTGCCCTTATGCAATAAAATTCCATTCAACTAAAGAACTGGAGGTGAGAATACATGTGGTATTGTGGTCATCATTAATTACTTCTGGATTAAATAACAGACTAGATCTTTCACCATAAAAAACTCATCACCCTACACAGCAAAAAATATTACAAAAATCCATACCACTCACTGGCCATAACTGTTTATAATGAAATTCACTTAGTATGTTTTGTTATGCTCAGTAAATGTGACCAAAGCACTGCAAAGAAAACAAAAGTGCAAGTTAGGATTTAATTTTCCAAGTGATGAGTGGAAGACTGGGACATAAATCTATAGTATTTGTCCCTGAAACTTCACAGCAGATTTTAAGATATACACCCTCTAGGTAAGTGATAAAGATTAAATTGGTTAAAGTCCTTTCAGAAGTTCTGAAAGTTCAAACCAAACCCAATTTTGCTCAACTCCTACAAGCCGCCTTCTTTGTTAAAATAGGTTTCAGAGACCATACATTGGAAGGAAAGCAATTTATACAGAACAGAGCTATCCAAGATGAAAGGACACAGCACTGGAAGGAACACTCTACTCCCTGGGAGGTGCTGCTGGGTCACAGGTGGTCTCTAGGCTTGACACTGAACAGTTTGATCTTCTCAAACCAAAAGACCTACGAGGCAGGCAAGGACTTTGGCTCCTAACAGTCTTCTATGGAAGAGAACCACCCCAGAGAACCTGGGGCTCTTCAAGGACAGCTTGCTGAAAACATTAAGAAAAAAAAAAATCTATCCCACATTTTCTTTTATAAAGATGACTTACCAAAATCTAGCGTGGCACCATTTCACATCCCTCCCTGAAACCTTAGCCTGAAATAACAGCAAACCATCTTCCCACATGCTTCCCTTTTAAGGCAAGGACTGCTGAAGTACAGTCAGTCACTCCACATGACAGATTACCCAAACTAGATTTTTGTAGTGGGGCTTTGAGTACAATAATTACTGCATGATGCACTGTGCATTGCCAATGTCAAGCTGGCTTCAGCGCATATCCACCTTTTCCACTGAAAGAAAGCAGCATCTCAGTTTACAGAGTTCTTAATGTATCAATCTTGTTAGTGGTGTGTGTGTCTAGTGGGGGCTTTGAGAGTAAAGCAGTCTCGTTAATAGATCATGATTTATTCCATTATTCACCATTTCCTTTAAGCCTTTTTATTTCAGAAAAAAAAATAGATATTTTAGAGTCAAGTTGTATTTTCCTAGGCTCTCCACCAACATGACTAGACTATACCTAGCCATCTTCAGGGACAACTGTAAACGATACAAGCAGCGGAAAACTCTGATCAGCCACACATAAACCAAAATAATATTTGAGTGACATAAGGCAGACAAAATTTAAATAATAGCAAGAACAGGATATAAAAGAAAAAAATCTAATTTTTAGCAAGAAAATTTCTCAGCAAGGATGGAAGCATTTCTACAGGATGGTTCTTAATACAGCCAGTTCCACTTCTAACATCCCACTTCCACACCTCATGCCGTATATATTAAGACTCTTTCTATGCAGTTTCCTAATTTCCTAGTCAATTTTGTTACTTTTCCAGAAAAGCTTATGAGCCTTTCAGGGTTTTTTGGTTTGGCTTGTTTTTCCTTTCTTTGTAATCCATTTTTCCTCTCCTTCCATCCTCTTCATCCCCAAAGTCTGTTTCTTCCATGGCTCCCAAAATATCTGCCAGACCTCACCTTTCATTTCCTTTTCATATTTTGCTTCTTTATTCCTTTCTGATTCTCTGTTACTTACCCCTACTCATACACGCCTTGAATCATTAGTAAAAACCTAATTCTTCTCATCATCTTTAATTTAAAGCAATGGGGTTCACTGGAATATCTTTAAAGGCACTTTTTTATTGTAACTCAGTTCCATTTTATTAATTTTGGGTTTTTTTCTGCATAAAGAAAATATTTTCAGGCCAAAGAGAGCTGCAGAAGTTCAACACCAAAAACACCACTCTGTGCCCAGGCTCAAGAGTGGGCAGCCTAGCCTGCCTGCCTTGTGGAGAGCACATTCCAGTTCCCTGCCACTGCTGGGAATTTATAATAGCAAAAGCAGGGCTAGCCTCATATATCACTGTCATCCATCCACAAGATACAATGGAGCACTGAGATTCTTCCTCCTCCTGGTTTTTTTGGGGTTGTTGTTGTTGTTGTTGTTATTTTTTTTTAATTGGTTTTTGTTGTTTTTTTTTTAATTTTCTGTTCCAAAGGAAGTAACTGATTTCTAGAAAATACTTTGGAGCTTTTAGTGGGGAGTTCATGCGGGTGCAGCACATTGCCTGTTCAGTCACAGGGCACACAATTAGGATCTATGACTTCAAGCTACATTTCAATTTTGAGCTGATCTTTTACCATGTAAGGCTGATGACAGACCTAGAAATTAAAGGCCCAGAGACTCCCATCTTCCTTTTACCCTCCCGCAAACAGAGCAAATAGCTGTTTCAGCTCCCCACTAGTGCAGCATTTTTGGTCATTTTTCTTCCTTCAAAAGGCAGTGGATGGACCAGGCTGCTGGAGCAGCTGTTACTTGACAACAGTGGTAATAATTTAATGATATTTAAAATAACCCCTTAGAAATTAGTAGAAACTGGAAAAAATCTATAATTGCTTTTATCATTAACTGGAAAAATATTCTTATATAAGCTTGTCACTTTGTTCATTATCTCTGGTTTTAAAACATGGTAATTTAAACCTATAAGTATTTTAACCATCCTCATATTTTACAATCACAGAATTCAGAGTGAATTGTCAAAAAATACATGCAGGAACCACCCTTCCATAGATACAAACAGAAAAGGTGGAATATCACAAGATTTACCTTCTCATGTGAGTGTCAACTTAGAAGAACAATTTTTGCTGTAAATGTTTGATTCTTGCACAGTAGAAAGCTACCAAAGCAGTGGATAATTTGAAGAAAAAGGCTGCAAGCTGTACAGACAGGCAGTTTCTGCCACTCTTACACAACGCACTCAAGAAATACAAAAGAGTCCCTAGCACTAAACCTCCCCACAAAAACAAGTCTCTATTCCCTTTTATTACAAGATGATCAGTCCTTCTGCTCCACCAAGGTGGATTAAGGGCTCTCATCTGTGTTGTCATCTCCCAGGTGACTGCACCTGAGCCCTGCCTCCTTCTTATCATTCAACCCTCCTCCTCAATGCAGCCTGCTAGTTCCACAGAACAACCTCCTCACTAAAGCCTGAAACCAAAGGGACCAAATGTTTGAGCACTCCAAATAACATCACATTTTACAAAGTCTTTTCCTTGATACCACCCCTCCCCCCAGTTTTGGTATTTTGCCCTGCACCAGCACTATGACGGCAAGAGTACAACAGCAAATGATGACAGATACATTGACTGGCTTTGAAACAATTAACAGAGAACTTGAGAAGCTCTATAAGGGTCTGATCTGAATTGCATTTTCCTGGATGTAATTGCTTCTAAACAGAGGTAATATTAAACAACTGCTCTTCTGCTTGGCAAGCTGTCAGGATGCTTCCCAGGGCTGTAATAGTGTAATCTCCTCCTACCCTTGTTGCACACAAAGTTATATGGGAACATGATGAACAAGGCAGGCAAAGCTGCTCTGCTAATATGAAGAAGACATTTAATTCCATATGTGTGCTCAAATCGACATAAATACACACATACATATATTCACGTACACATACTGATTTCCTTAGACCCAGAAAAACACTCAAGAACTCTGGCCTGATATACACCCTGAGCAGGAGCACAGCCCAGGAAGCAGACCATAGGATGAGATGCCCTCTAAGCCTCTCTCTGCATTCCCAGTCTCAAATTCCCAGCTGTTTGGAGGCTAGAGGAGGTCAAGCTGGAGCACAAGCATGATGTTATTCCTAGAACAAAGTGTAAACACAACCACGTCTCTGGGGTGACTTGCCTTGGTGGCTCTTCTTCAGTCCCAGGGCTGAATAAGAGGAGTAAGAACTGGGTAAGAACATTCCTGTCCCAATTAAAGCCAAAACTGCATCAGCAATCATGGCCTGTTGGAAATGGTATTTGTGTACTTAAAATGAATCAGAGTACAGAAAGTTGTGGACAACAACAAAGCACTGGAAGTCATGACATGAAGATTACTCTTTTGAGAGTAACTCCTCAAACACCAAATATTTACATGGTAAGGCCACAGCTACTTCTTTTGAAGTCAGTCTCATTAAGAGTATTAGGAAATTTTTCCACATAAGGACAAACCACCATGAAGGTTTATTTCAGCCTTGCCATCAAGGAAGCGAAATATGAGTGATATTGGTGGTTTGTCTCAATGGAAGTCATAACCCTGTTCTGTATTTCCCCCTCACTGAATCTCTCCTGTGTAGCAAAATCTTTCTCTGAATCATGAAAACCTGCATTTATGTAATTCCTTAAAGGTCTGAAAACCATGAAGACCCAGTAAAACATTTTCCTCTAATTTTTTTTCAGATTTTGCTTTGTTTGGGTTTTTTCACTACTAAGTTTTCTTAAAAATGCTTTCATCCTCAGGTTAATTTGCAAACATAATTCACAGACTTCTTTTCTGTTTTCCTATAGTCGGGGAAGTCCCAATGCTTTCTGGTTCTGGTACATGTGCTTGGAAAATCAGGTTAAAGCTTTTTCTAAGTATTCTTTCCTGTTAAGAGTCCAGCAGAAGACTTCAGAGCACATCTTTTTTCTAATGTTAAGGCAGAGAAATTATATGAAGAGGGTTGTGAGTATAGAGGGTTGGGCGTAACCTGTCCTTTGGGACAACATTTTCTTCAAAGTTTTACTGTACTGGCTCAGATCTTCTCCCATGAACTAAAAGAGTTAGCAAAGCAAAAAGCTTTCCCTGCACTCTCTGTAGACACTCTCATACAGTTTGCAAGTGTGAGGAAGATATTTTTTCTTTCCTTTATTTCTTAATGCAGTAAAAACACTCAACACATGACAGGAGGCCCTGGAAGCATGGATAATATGTAAAATTCTTTGTCTTGGGAAACAGTTACTGGTAAGCTTTATATTATACTCTTTAGAATTACTTATCCCAAGATACAACTTGGTGGTTTTCAGATCCTTTTAATAAACTGCAAAAGTCAAAATTGGTTGGTGTTAACATTATCACTGACAAAATTCAGACTAGAGAGAGAAGTGAATGTTCATTGAAATGAATAAAACTAAATTAGTACTCATATATCAAAGGGTTTAGGCATTACTTAATTCTTCAATGAAAACATCTGCTCACCAGCAAAGCAGCTGTCAGAAAAATTAAAATTGGAAATTAATACAAAAGTTAGCATAAGGCCATGCATGTATTGTTGATTCTAGATTTGATCTAATTAAAACTCAAAAGTTGGGGGGTGACTGTAAATAAATTTGGGGAGATGTAAAAACAGTCTGGAGAAAGATTTCAGAATTTATAAAAAGAATACCACACAAAGAGTATTTCATAAGTGAATTAAGTGAAGCAGTAGTGGATAATAAAAATGTGCTGTCATGTAATTAAAAATGCTATTTTAAAAATTATTTAACAAGTATTTTTACAATTTTAAAGAAGGGCCAGGTTCACAAGTTCTCAATTATCTTCATGTTGCACTCAAGCCTGAAAGGTGTTTCAGCAAATTTTGGGGAATAACTTTATGATAAATAATAAAGTTATTATATTATTTATTTAGTTATTATTATATGACTCCTATTTACAACAAATCCTAAAGAATAAGAACCCTAAAGAAACACCAACAGCAAATGTGAGGTTATTCCTCATTTTCCCCAAAAACATTTGTACTTCAAAAAGCTTTTGCTCTCTACCTACATATCTGGCTTTGCACTGGAACTTCAGTTTTATCTCTTAAATTGTACTTCATCACTAAAACTGGGAACTCCTAACTCTTGTACACTAGACACAAACTCCAACAAGAAATGGCATGAAAGGGCTCCTATGGCTAATGTGGACTACCAACCCTAAGACAGAAAAACATTCAGAAAATTTGGCTTCCAAAGAACATTCCAAGATCACTTCCCATCTATCCAGTTTTCAGTTACTTTCCCCCACCCACACACTGGGGATCGTGCTTTCCAATAGTTCTTTTCCCCAATAAAACCACTGTTCTTTTCCTTCATAAAGCCACTGTGCCATCTGAAAATTTTTCTTATGCTTGGAATTATGAGTGTGAGACAGCTTTTTTCCAGATATCAGGCATTAAAACATTTGTTCCTAGGCAGCAACTGTGTATACAAAGTATCAGTGAAACACTGTTAGAAATTATACAAATAAAAGTCCTCAACTGTGGAAAAGATGAAAAATCAAGCTGATTTTGAATATTTTACACTCCTTTGAGAAAGTAGGCTGCTTTTCATTAACATGCAAGCAGTTCATATGCCTCTACTTTCCAAAATCAAGCAGAGATCCCTTTGAGAAGGAAAAAAAAAAAAGGAAA
>WEIU01021958.1:0-71725 GCA_013389925.1 Aegithalos caudatus | reverse complement strand
AAAAAAAAAAAAAAAAAAAAAACACCCCAAGACACAGTAAAATCTTGACCAATACAAAGTTTGTCTTGACAAAGCAAACACGTTTGCATTTAGGATACTTTTAAAATCACATTAACTGAATTGCAAACCATTCACCCCCTCTACTGTCACTTCCCTCCCCCTACCCCTTTCTCACATGCACATACTGTGGGGACTGCCAGGACAGAACATTCCACTGACCTTGGCAACTGGCATCTGTGATCAATCACTTCATAAAATCCTATGTGTCAGCTAGAAACTACTTGTATTTCTTAAGCAAGTCAATCTGCTAAACAGCTTAAGTCATGAATCCATTCAAAAAGTTAGGAAAACAAATTAATTTGGATGAAAGGTTTCTTTATGCCCGATTTTCTTCTTTTTTTTTTTTTTTTTTTTTTTTCTAATTTTTTATTTTAGANNNTTCTAATGCTTTATATTAGAGTACAAATTCCTCTCTGTCACTTTGAGAAGCTGCTTGCACACTCCAGTGTACATGTGCTGGTTGATGGAAGGGATCTTGTCACTTACTGGTAAAGCTCAACACAGATATCCCTGTGTCCATAATAGAAGTCCACAACTTTTTTTGGACAATCTGACCTAAATATGAAGTGAGTTATCAAACAAAAGGAAAACAAACATCTCTCCATAGAAACTGAGCATCAGACAGAATTGTTATTACCAAACACAGCACTAAAGAAATGAGACCGTTTTTAACCCTTGGCTGAACTCCGGTGGATTGAGATCAGCACACACGAAGTCACTCTTTCCATAATTATTTCCTCTTTAAAAACAACATGTCAATGGATTTCTTTGGACAATTTGCTCATCATTGAGGCTATATATTCTGCTCTCTGCCCCTAGATAGTCCTATTAGCACGATGTGACTTGTTAACTGTTTGCATACTTAATCTGTCCCACAAAAAAAAGTTTTTCAACTCAACGCTTCAGATAAATCAAAATGAAATCATCTTAAAATATGAAGATCAAACATAAAACTTAAAGGAAAAAGGTAAGGGGAAGCATTAAGAAATGAAGAAGGTATACTGAAGAGACAAAGGAAGCAAGAAGCCAACTGTGAAAAAGTGAGGATAACAAAAGACATGACTCATTGGAGTCACAAGTCTTGAATGAGTAAAGAGGCCTTTGCAGCTAATCTACAGTTAAGCCTGATCACAAAAGGACTTTTACTACTTGACTGCATTATGATACCTTTTAGAAGTATAGTAATAAAGCAGAAGCTTGCCTCTTCAAACATCAGTCACTCATAGAGCCGTCCATGGGAACTAGCTCATTCTCCAAGAACATAACCATTACAAAGTAAAATAATAAAACATGTTTCCATTCACAACCTGAAGGAAAAGTATATGGTGCTTTGCACAGTTTTACTGTAAAATGAGAATGCTGTGAATGAGAATACCTTCTTAGGGTACAACAACACATTTCCTTCCTCACCTAGACCAATAAAAGCACATAATGCAAGCAGGGTGTCACACCACACAGGTGTCTGTCCATTTGAAACTTACTCTGAGGCAGCATCAAAGACTGAGTTAATTTGTCTTTACTAGACTATACATTCTATTAGGCTTCTAAATTTGTCATCTAGTTAGTGTCTCCTCAGAGTTTGGTTTTTGTTTTTTTTTTTGTTTTTTCTTTTCAGATTGGACTTTGGCAGGGAAAGGATTTTAAATGTCAGATTCATTTCCACCTTATACCTGACAGAGAAATTTTGAATTCTCCTGGTATGAATAGGAGAAAAAAGAATAGTTAACCACTAGTTTCAACAGCAAGGATGGGAACACAGCTGTTTTCTCAGTGTATTCCCGATGCAGAAGGCAACAGGTTCAGACTAGCTGTGGCTTGATGGCACATCATCACTGAGGAAAATTTCTTTGAGGACAATTTCCAAGCAAAAGCTTGAAATTCATCACCACTTAAACAAGACAGATTCTCTTTCCCCTCATCACACTTTTTTTATTGTACTTTAAGATGGCTGCTTACCACTGAAAAATGAAAACTGCTTCTGGAAGGTGAAAAAAACAGCTTTGAAATGCAACTGGGTCACAGATTTTCTTGATTGTTCTCCTATATTTGAGTTAGGATATAGGAGTTTGTCTCTGGCTGGTACAAGAAAGCTGTGAAAAAGCAGAACGTCACTTCCACAGCTTTCTCACCTGTACAATGAAAGTAACAGCCAATACAGCCTTCTCATAACTGGATGCTGAAATCAGTTCCAAATATCACAAATTTCAAATGGGGGCAGGGGGCAACTTCCTTGCTAAGAACTGAAGCTATTGCCGCCTTAAATGCTGTCACACCAGCTCAGGGCTGAAGCTCAAAGGTGATCTCAGCTCCAGAGCACATGAACAATGCACCTGAATTCTGTTCACTATCTGATTCCAGTCTCACCTGCCTCAGACTCTGAAGTATGCTTTGCACTTCTGAATGGAACATGTCATCAATTAATTGGTGTACATTGTGTTCAGGCACTTGACTAGGGACAGGGGAATGAGGGAGAAAAGACACAACAAAAAGACACAGATTTTAGCTCTTGTAGATAACAGATGAGTAGAGCTCCTGGAGCTTAGATGATTTACTACAATGAAAATTCCTACATGGATGAGAAAGTCTGCCTTTAGGCACCTAGAATTCAGAAGGTTTGTCTGTGAGGCAGAACTACATACAAGACCTTTTAAATATATGTAAATGAGACCACAGGCATATACAGTCTGTCAAAGAGCACAGGCGCCCGTGAACTAGCACAGCTCATAACTACCAATTTAATTTCCACGTGAACCAAGGCAAAATAAAAACTTTTTTTACCCTTTTTACACAATAAAGGCTATGTATACTCTGAAATTAAAAAGTACTTTTATCCATTGTACATACTTATCCATCGTTTTTGATTTATACTTCAGATTTTTGTTCCCAAAAGATGTTAATGGTTATCAAGAAATCCAATATACCTGGCCCCATTGTTCAAGAATTCATTTGGGAAACAACATAACATAGAGGGTTTCTCCAAACTGTGATATATGTCATGAAATAATTTGGGTTTTATTGTAAAATACAGTATAAAATCATTCATGTGTAAGAAATATAAACTGTCCAGGAATTGCAAAACTTCTGCCAGTAACTCCGGAGGGAACTCATTTGCAAGAGAACAAAGCGTGGCAGCAAAAAGAGTCTCCTCTAGAAGTCATCTTCTACTGATGACTGACAACAACCCAATGACTAACACTCAATATGGATCTAATCTATCTCATCAAGGCAGTGCATGCCAACACTGGGTTCCCCATAAATCCAATCAAATGCCCTTCCCTTCGCAGAAAGCTGTTCAACAGTCCGGCAGCAAGGATATGAATATGCAAGAAACACAAGAGACACAAAAGACTGAGGCTGTTCAATGCCCAGCTGAAAAATGTATAAATGCCGAAAAACTGTATAAAAACCAACTCCACAAAGACAGAATTCATGAACTGTGGCGGGACTCAGTGCGATAGAGGCCGAATCTGTGATTCACCCAGTGCAAATCCTGGGTTCAACACTGATTTTGCTTTTGGCTATTTCGAACTTTGATATCACAATTTTCCAATACATTCCTTATTGATAAAATTGGCTGATTTAATTTATTATACAAACCATACCTTACAGATTACTGGAAAGAGACAGAATGTTCATGCTTGGAATTCCTTACCCACTCATTTCTGAGAAGGAAATACACCAACAGGAGAAGACTGTCAAAGTAAAAGCAAATTGTCATTACTTGGTTCACCTTCAGGAAAACTCCAAGGAAATTGATATCCTATGGAGAAGGTGTTGGGGGTTGGATTTCTTTCCTTTGTGTTGTGGAATTTTTTTCTGTTGGGTTGCTAAGGAACTAATTGCTGGATACTTATGGGTGCTTAACCAAAACAAAAGGTAGCCAAACACGAGTTTTTGGACTGGTACTTTCTGATAATGGGCCATTAAGGCTCACCAGTGACATGACACATAACATCATCCCATTGTGAGGTGCTCCACCCAGTGAGGGGTGCTCCAAGCATTCCTACCTAGATAAAAAGGGGAGACATAGGAGCACCAGGTCATCCTGTTTTCCAGTGGATTCTGAGAGGAAGACTGGAGCCATCTCGCTACCACTGGACTTTCTACAGGATCGTCTCTACTCCACAGAACTGCATCTGTTACTCCAGAAGGATTCATCTGGACTGCTTCTAACACTCTGACCAACAGGGTGTCAAGGTCACATCTCTGAGTCTGTCAGGGATTTCTAGGGTTTTTGTTTGTTTTGCTTGTCCTTCTGTACTATTGCATTTGTATTTTTTAATATTCCTAGTAAAGGACTGTTATCCCTATTCCCAAAACTTTACCTGAAAGTCCCTAATTGCAAAGTTATAATAATTTGGTGGGAGGGGTTAACATTCTCTATTCAAAGGGCACTTCCAGCTTTTGCTGGCAGATACCTGTCTTTCAAAACCAGCACAGAAGGAAAACCACAAAAACTTGGAAAATTTCCCATCATTGAGAAAAGAATCCTTCAACAGAATGTTTCAAGATAGTTTTGAGAGAATGAATGTGAGAGGTTATTTTGAAGAGTAACACTGCTGCTCTCTGCTCATCTTATCATTGTCTTAATACACAATATTTTTCAAGATTAATCAGTTTATCTGGGCTGAGAGATATACCAAATGACACTTATTCTCCCACGTTAAAGCAAAGCATAATGAAGAAAAATGTTTGGAGAGTGAAACATTCCCAAACACAAAATAAAAGGGGAAGTAGGAGACCTGTAAGTCAGGAAAAGCTTCTCAAAGCTTAATGCAGAAGAGAAAAGAGAGAGAAAGTGTCTTGGTTTGGGAAGACAGGTATCTGTCCAGGAAAACTGGAGTTTCCCGGAATAGAGAATGTAACCCCTCCCCCTTTCCTCCAAATTATTATAATTTTGCAATTAGGGGCTTTCAGGCAAAATTATGGAAAGGATAACAATCTCTTTACTAATATTATAACAGTACAAACAAAACAGTAACTATTACAGAAAATAATACTAAACAGGAAAAAAAAAAAACAAAACAAGGTGAGACCTCAAGAGCTTTGTTCTCACAAAAACTCGGAGCAGTCCGGTCTTGCTGGGAGGCACCAGGCTGGAGACAGTGAAGCAATCCCGGGCCGGTNCCCCCCCCACCCTTTCCTGCAAAGCATTCATGAGCACCCATAAGCACCCAGCAATTAGTTTCCTAGCAACTTAATGGGACAAAATTCCCACAGTAAAGAGAAACAAATTCAACCCTCAACAGAAAGCATTTTGTGGATGCTAGGACCTCACATTGACACAGCCAAAGACAGTGAAGGCAACCTGAGGTGGAAAAGACTTCATGGCAGCCTGACCATTAGTTCCTGATCCCTAGCAGATTTCAGCGAAATTGTGCGTAACAAACAAAAACACTCAGAGCTGTACAACTATTCAGTAAATTCATTATCATCTAACACTCTTTCATACTTAAAAGACGATCTGAAAATGGAGAAATATCAACCATCAATGGAATCAGGACAGACCTCCTGTATCAAGACTTAACTAATATAGGCAACATTCAAAACCTTAGGAATATAATCAGGCTTCTGTTAAACCAAAGCAACTTCTCCAAGGTCAAAAGGGTGTTAATGGCCAATGGCAATTAAGAACACAATACAGCCAAATCCAGGATTTCAGGTCAGTTTCCTAACAAACTAATTTTAAAGTGGTTCCTAGACTCTCATTTAAGGAAAATACTTAGCTGCAATATGACTGGAGCCACCCTGAGAATCTTAGATATTCTAATGGGAATTACTAAATTCACACTTTTGGCAAATTACCAAAGCCAAAGGCACTGCCTGCATTCATATGTGCTGTAGTGGTACTTAGTCAGCACACTCAGAAGCCTGGAGGTGATGAGTGTGCTGAACTGGTTCACTGTAGTTAGGTTTTACTGAATATTTCACTGCCCACACTGTTTCTGCATCTCATCATGACTCCAAAAACTGCTTCAAAAATTCTTGCACTAAATGTTCAGCTGAAAGAGGGTGAGTTTCACAGACTTGGGGTACAGACACACCTATAAGGTACTGTGGAACCTGCTCAGTGAAAACTCACCATAAGCATGTCCCTACCCCATGGAAAATGCAGAGTTATTTGAAGGGGAAAAATCTTTAAACTAAAACTTGCACAGTTCATAGTTGCAGCTCATAAAACAGCTCATGTTGCAGCTAACTAGACAATAACTTGCTCACAGAGCTATTCCCTGAATTTAAACAGGAATCATCCAGCAGGTGAGATGCCAGGTAATCGTACCACAAGCACAGGCAGCATTTCTCAACACAAAGATGCTAAACCTCCACCAGAAAAATCCAGCAAACCACATACAAAGGCTGTAATAGCCTGCTCAAACAAAATACACACTCCAAAACACGTTTCAAGGGGTTTCTATTTTGACATTCTCCTCTGCTGCAATTAACTGCTTGCCCAAGTCTGCACTCTATAGCTTAAGGCCTTCTGGAAGTGAAGTGGTGAGAACTTCCACAGTGCACAGAATCACACACAGTACCAATATCATGTTCTGTTTTAAAAATCTGAGAGAGCTTCCCTGGTGCAAGGCCAAGCATAGTGAACCACTGGCTACATTTCTTACAGAGCAGGGACCAGTGAAGCTACATCCAGGAAATATCTACGGGAAGTTTCACAGAACCACAGAAACTCAAAAGGGAAAGAAAATGAGTTCTTTTTAAGTACATACATTGATGGTAGTTCTATGAATCTAATAACCCACATAGCACATGAATGCATCATCCTATTTATATTTGTCGAGCAACCACTTCACATTACTCTGGTCATTGTTTATGCTGTCTGTGGGTAGTGAAATACACTTGATCCAGAAAAGGTTTTCTCAAGATAAAAGTTAGCCCTTAAAGGTAATTGGAAAGGTAAAATTTCCATACACTGGTGCATTGTATTATGTGGATTTTAAAAACAGTAACAAACAAGAAAATCTACACAAAGAGGACTGCCCTAGAAAGAGATTGACCATCTTATGTAAGTGCAGCCTTCCAAACAGACAAATCCCGTATTTCCAACTCAATTTCACTGAATCCACTGACAAACTCAAACAAGGCTCACTTCAGAGAAATCAAAACAGATTGATTTGACTGGCACTCTCAGATGATAAGTATCGCTGTGAAGTGAAAAAATTTTAACAAGCCTTTCTATGTCCACACAAGTTTATCATCTAAAACCAAGCTAAGTTCCACCATGTAAATTGAATTAGAAATTCCAGGGAAAACACATCTCTCTGTTCATATGAGTCCTTTGCTTGTCTTAGCAAAACAGACGTTACTGTGCAAAACCAAGACCAGCAGAGGTTAAGCCCAATACAGACTGAAAAAATCTGAAAGACAGTGTTATTCATGTCATCTTGTGAGGAATGCTTTACAAACACCACAAACTGGCAGGAAGAATGGCAATACATAAACTCCTGGCTGTCTAGACTGAGTTTGAGACTAACCAGCCACACAGACTGTAAGAACAAAATTTCCCAAAAAGCATTGGAAAAACACACTTAAATTAAACAAACTGATAATAAAAGCAAATAGGCCTTTTTCAAACAGACGTAAGTAATTTCCAGATTTTGTCTTACTAGAGCCTAGAAGAACAGAACAATATTACAAATCCCCATGGTAGTTGGAGATGAGAAACTACTGGGGGCTGAGGGTCCTCTTCATTCTCTCCAGAGCCTTTAAGGCTTCTAAGTTATAATACCACAGAATAGTAGCTCAGAACCACCTTGAAGATCCTGTCCAATTTATAATCTGAAACTTTATGGAAAATTCTGGGAGATACAGTGAACTTGCTTCAAACTCTCTCAAACTGCAACAGCATGAGGGTTTCATCTGCAAAAGACCAGAGTACTTTCTGTCTCAGAATCCCTTCTGTGATTAAATTTACATTAAAACTTTGGCCTCTACCAGCTTGTTTCCATGAAAAAATGAGGAAAAAAAACCCATCACATTTTGGTTGGTTCTATTCATGGCATCAGCAACAGAGGCCTAAAGAACAAACAAAACTATAAAGGTGAAGATTCATAACTCCAAATCAAGACATCCAATTTGTCTTCACAATGATCTGAAGACTGCATGGCAGTCAAGGCTGTCTTGATGTCTAATTAAGCTGTTTCTGGGGTCACAGAAACCATCTCCTTAAAGAAACCAACCAGCAAGGCACAAGTGTCTTCATACAGCAGATAGTTGTTTTGTATTTTTGAAGATCAATGAATACCTTCATAAAATGAGCCTAGGAAATAAGATCCTAGTAACAGTAAAATTGTTTAGGAACAGTGTACAGTGAAGATCAGATCTGTTTAATACAGGAGAAAAAGAAATAGCCAGGTTACAGAATTGGAGTGGAGGGTTATTGCAAGGGAAATCACATTTTTTTTCTTTTGAATAAAATTTGAATGGGTGCCTTCTTTTACTAGAGGATTTTCATCTTACTCCCAGAATAAAATTTCCATGTCTCTCAGCAACACAAAGGAAATATATTAGTATTTTAAAGGTGTGCTAAAGTGATTGACTTTACACTCTTTAGTTACTAAACTCCACATTAAAATCAAATTAATTGTTTATTCAGATCCCCAAACCAGGTTTACAGGCTCATTTATATTAATCCTTAACACTGCCAAGAAGAAAGCTGTCATCAATCTGGCTCCATGAACACTCATATGCCATGATGATTAGTAAAATCCAGCCATTGATCACATACCTCCATCTAAATTTTCCCAGGCTTCTCTTCATTGGGGAAAATTATATGATAGTATCTTGAGCCTTTGCTGGAAAGTATAAGTATCAGCAAGAGCAGAAATGCTATCAGGAATCACCTTTGATAGCTAAATCAGGACTCTGGATCACTGACATACACTGGCATGATGACCTGAAAATCCCCTCTCTAGCTAGAGCTTTCTTTTCTGCCATATAAAGCAATTCCCTGCTCCGCCATCATGCTTTTCTGTCTTGCTGCCACCGAGCCCATTTTTATTCATGTGGAGTTTTATTCATGAAGCCAAAAGAGCTTCATCAGGAGTTACAGGCTTGAAGCATATATAGACAAGATAGCAGTCATCTAGATTATTTTGTTGGTGATTAATTTGCCTTACTCTATATAAATTCTACACATATGACTTTTTTTCAACTGCTTCTGTATAAATATCTACCTCAAATGACCATTTAAAGCTCTTTCTGCTATGCACTGAGGTCCTCCTTCCCTGCTTTTCTCCCACATATGAATGAAGCAATCTTTATTTTTCTTCTAAAGCATCTTAAAAGCAACTCTTACCCTTTTCCCTGTTCAGCTTCAAGTAGTTGCCTGCAAGAGATTTTTCCAGGACTCACAAGTACTACCCCACTCAGGTGGTATATCATGACTGTTGCAGCAGCCCTCTTGTTAGAGGCTAGAAATGTGCCATAGCACAGACTCCATGTTTATCACAGCATGAAAAGGATCCTGGTTTATTCCTCTTCACAGCTCAGCCATCCTGACTCCAGCTATTCATGAGTCCAACCAAGCATGACTCTGGCTGCAGCAAGCTCCTACCGTAGGTTTCCCTTGCAGCCTCTGACTACTGTTATTTCCTGCTAAACTCTGACTGCAGGGATCAGTTTGCACACTCTGATTGCAGCTAGACTGTGACTGCAGGTTCCAACAACAGGCTCTAACTGCAGACCCAGACTGACTGCACAGCACGGATATTCTCTCTGGGATCCTTCTTGTTCATGGGCCTCACATTCATGGTCTTCCATGATGATCCAATCCTCCCCAGCTCACCCCCTCCTTTTTATCAGCTTACCTTTATTGGCTACAGCTCTGACTCCTCAGGGGTGAGGCTGTATTGGGTAATTAACACAGCTTTTATTTATCAGGGGCAAGGTCACCTATATTCCTTTCTCCTACACACCACCAGGGTTAAAATGTAAAATGAGTTATAAGTCAAGGATGTTATTTGTCTATATTTGCCTGTAGAGCACATGTGGAATGGGAAGCAGTAACACTAGCAACTATCAGTATAGAAAAAAATAAAAAGTGTTACATTACAATCCAAAAGGTACATTCCTATCCTAAAAAGGTAGTCCAAATGTAGTCAGGTACAAACCTCTGCCTCAAGGGTATTGCTCCCACACCAAAAAATCATAACTTGGTTCCAGTAGCATTTTCACAGTAACAGAAATCATCATCGCCATGAAAGGAGTCCAATGTAATTTAGCCTGATAATTTTAAAATTGAAATTAGTTCTCTTTAGAAAGGCTAGGAATCATATTCTCTAGGGAGGGCTGTGTATTGTACGAGACCACTTGACAAACCCTGTGAACCTGAAAAGCTCTTCAGCTGTAGATGAAAAAGTCTCTGACCTCTCACACTTGGCTGCTTTTTCTAGTTTTATCACCCCAGCTATGACATTGTCCTGCAAATCTGGCATCTAGGTATACTTTACACATTTGTACATTGGTAAATAACCAGGACTATACAATTTTTTTTTCATGCAGCAGCCTACATAGCACATAAAATCATTAGAGTCACAAATGTTGACACACTAAAAAGTTTTTGTTTACAGCATTAGGCACTAATGATCTTAGAAGGCAGCTAAACCCAGAAGAATCTGCAGTGTAACACACACATCTTATGTTTTTGTTATTTTATCAATCTCTTCAGTAAAACTTAAACATGAACCTTACAGTGAATATTTACACACATTTCAAGTAATACATATTTTCTATAAGTCAGTCTAATTGCAGGCAGAAAACTAAATAGGATGTAGAATGAGGCCTAAAAGGGTCAGGTGAATACACCTAAAAATAACAAAACCTAGAAGGCACATCTTAAAAATTTGGGTCCCATAGCATAACATATACTGAAAGAAAATATCCTACATTTCTAGCTTCTATAGAACCCAGATTATAGGGAAAACTGGGACAGAATGTATTATCATTTCTTTTACAGAGCTGATTTACTATATGTGCACTGTACCAACAATTTATTTGAACTGTTACAATGATGCTTTTGTTTCAAGTTTCAGCTGTTGCATTTCAGAGTCTCATCCTTGGTTTTCCTTTCAGCCATCCTATGTTCTTTACAGAGGTAATTTTATTTACTAAAAAATAGAATTGCAATTTAGAAGTTTGATTGCAAAAGCACCATTTCCTGGAACTAAAGACATGGCTTAACCATGTAAAAATAAAGTAAAAAATTACTAAATCATGGGGATTTTTCACCATGAAAACAATAGATCTGCTCTTGCCTCCTCAGCTGCTTCCTAACAACTTTCTTGGCAAATTTGTTGAAATTCGTTGTTCCCAAAATGCAGTGACACTAAATATTTACCTCACTGCTGATAATCACTGACATTTAAATCTCAAAGCAAATGCTACAGCGGACCTACAAAGTTTATTTTCCCTATAAATGTGCATTTGAAACACCTGCATATAGATTCTATTCACTATCGAACAGCCAAGGCCTGGATGCAGTCCCACCTCACCTTGTTTCCTTCCAGTGCTGACAGAACAGATTTGTTTATAGTTCATATTTCCCAGAAACAGCCATTGAAGTAAACACGGAGTAAACATTTCTCCAGAGTACTGTGATTCCTTGCTGGATTTGAACAATCCCTGTGCTACCTGGAGTCCTGTGCTCAGCAAACTGAGATGCTGAATGAAAATCAAGCATGACAACCAGTGCCAGCCTTGGCTAGCCATGGGTGCTACTCCAGAGGGAATTTTAGGAACGGTTCCAGCAAAGTTGGCAACCCAGTGTTAATATTACTGCATTATGAGCTAGCAGCCTATAAATCCCTTCCTAGTGGCATATCCCTATGGGAAAGGGTATGCAGGCTTCCATATGGTGGTGATATATCATGTGATTTTTTTTAAGGCATATTGTAACTCAGACTTATTTACTGTTCTCTCTCCTTGTTTCTGTAAACAAGTAAAGCTTAAAAGGCTACATTCCTTCTTACTCCTCACTATGTTATTTAAACCAAACTGAGAGTTTAGCCACACAAACATCTGTCATCTGAACCTAATTCTTGGTACTTTCTCTTTCTTCTTTTTCTTCTTCTTCAGAAAATAAAATAGATGTGTCTGACTACATAAAAGGGGAGCTGAACCATCTCATTTTTCTGCATAAGTATCAGAAATAATGATAGGTAAAAATAAGGGGATTTTTTTTTAAAACAAAACAATTACAAACAATTAAGCATGCTGAACATCAAACATATCCTGAATAGTCTCCTTCTATCTGCCTCCACACATAACAAAGTACTAAATAAACTCACACACTATTTATTTCTGGTTTAATTAATAAAGAGATTCAAACAACAGCAGCTAACTTGTACAAACTGTACCTAGGAAAATGCACCAGAATAGATGGGAAGAAACAAAATTTAAATTTTCACATTTTCTTTTTAATTTTTTCCCCTATCTCTCTACTAAACTCATGAAGATTCAAAAGAAAAAATGACAGATTCAATTAATAATAAAATCAAACAATGGGACATATTCAACTCCTGCTTCTTGCCTCTTCCTTTCTTCAGAGTAAACCATTTGATTTTAATTTCTTATTCTCTCCTAATTTGATATGGTGAGGTAAATTTAACAGTCTTGGAGAACAACAGGAGACACAAGAACCATAGGAAAATTCAGGTTGGAAGGTACCTTAGGGATGCTGTGATCCAACTTCCTGTTCAAAGCAGGACCAGCTCTGAAGTTAGACCAGGATGGTCCAGCCAATTTCTGAACACTCCCAAGGATGAAGACTTCACAGCCTTTCTGGGAAGCCTGTTTTGCTGCCTGCCTGCCCCCAGGATCAAAAAGCTTTTCCTTATCTCTTAAGTGGTATTTTTATATGTTTGAAGTTATCGTATTCCCAATTTTATTAACCAAAACAGCAAAATACCTCCTTTCCCTTGCAACCAAGTTGTTCCAGAATAAACCTGGCATATATTCATATATGTATACACAGGTCATTCAGTGTTGTTTCACTCTAACATGCCCCAAGGGATCTCAGCTACCCCATCTCAGGGGTGAATTTTAACACCAGCCTGAGGCAAGGGTCAGGATATGGCCAGAGGGGTGCAATGCTCCTCATGGGCACTGGGCAAGGAGAAATCGAGTACCCACAGCTCAGCTTAAATATTAAAAAAAGGTTGTAGTAAAATCAATGCAAGTTTGTTATATTTAATGTATCACCACTGCTATGGGGGCAGGGGTTAATTTGGCTAAAGAGGGAAACAGGGTAGCAAGGGAGAGCTTTGATTTTGCGTCTGTGCCGTTCCATCTCTGGAGAATGGTGGAACTCTAGAATGAATAGGGTTGGAAAAGACTTTAAAGATCATTTAATTCCTGCTCATCTCTGACAACTGGGGGGACTGATGATAACAGGGAACCTGAAGGGAAGACAGGAATGTAACAATGGTCCTTTATTAGGTGCAGATGAAGGATTTGCTTGGTTTTCATTTCCATCCCTGGAGATACATGGGAGTAGACATTAGCCAATGGGATTATTTTTCCTGTGCTCATGTAGGGTTGTTTGAGGTGAGAATGGACTCTTTTACTCAGTGGTCTCGGCCCATGAGATTGTGTAAGGAATGATAATTTTAACGAGGCTGTAGAATCAATTTTTGGAGGAAAGAAAGGAAATACCAAGGACCCTGACTCTCATGCTTTAGCAGCTTGTGGAGGAAAGGGATGATGCACAGTTATCTATTCCTTGACTCTGCCAGAGGCTGCAATCCCCCCATAGAAGCAGCAGAACAGGGTGGTACATCTACTGCTCAGCTGAGGCAGCTCAGGCTATCACACTAATGGAGTTGCCATCAGCTCCAGTTTACATTACTATGTGAGACTGAACTACAGCAGCAGAGAGCTCTGATTCACAATGCCTGCTGGAGTTAAAGCGCTAAAGAGATGGCCTCCCCCACATCTCCTTGGCCAATGCAGCTTCATCTCACAGGGATTATGAATCAGAGTCTGGCAGCAGGGAATAGATTAGGAAAAAGAAGTAAGACAGGAAATAAGGAAGAAGAAAGAGAATGAAGAAGTGAGTGCAAGAAAGGAAAGAGCGTTAGCAGAAAGAAAAAGTATTAGTATGTTAAGTATTAGTATGTTATGGGAAAAGATAGGAATTTGTTAGGGTGCTTCTCGAAAGCCTAAATTTAGAAGAAGTAAGCAGACAAGGCACCTCACAGCTATTAATACTACCAAGTTATTGATTACCTTTGGGCTTGATCTCAAAAAGAGCCAGTAACAAGTTTTTTGAATCAATTACAACTATAGTAGTCTATAAAATATGGTCATCAAATTAAGTGAAAATGCTTCTGTCTGGGATTTGGATACTCCAAGCTCTAGGATACATCAGGAAGCAGAGTTACACCTTGAAGAGTTATTAACATCAGTATGGAAAAGATTTTTACTTGTCTGGGCAATTAAGAAGTGTCCAAGTGATCAACAAAAGGAATTGGCACCTCCAAAGCATAAGGCAGCAAGAAATGTCTTGTTAGGAAGAAAGGCAAACCCCTTCTTTCTTGAGTTAATGAATGATAAATTAGCAGGTCAGGGGAAAATCTTTCCACTGAAATTATTCAAAAGGTGTACAGGGACCAAACATGGAAAAGGAATCCGCCTGCTTCAGGCTCTACTCAGTGAGTGTAACCTGAAGAATTAAACACTTCGTGAAAACAGAGGCCTGAGTTATAAATGCTGCCAGACATTTGCCAACTTGTCAGTCGAGTCATATGGAGTAAAGGAAACCACCAAACCTGAATTAAATGCTGCTTGGAGAATATGTTGGGGTTTTCTCCATTCCTTTCTGTTCATACAAGTATGCGTGTGTGTCATCTGTTTAGGATTTGTAAACAAATACTTACTGGCTTGTAGCTTAATTTTTGCTCAGAGTTATTCCAAGGAGGGTTGAGCCCTTAGGCACTCCTTTCCTTGGGAATGGTCACCCTGAAAATTTTTGCCTTAGATATTTGCAATATGACCACCAAGTCCTAGGTGTTCCCATACAGGCACAAGGCTCTCTGTCTCTTCATGTGACAGGCCCTGCTTGAGTTCTCTGGCAAAAGGAGATTACATGGAAAATGTGTTTTAGGCCTGAACACTGGAGGCCAGGAGAGCTCTTGGGCATTAGGCAAGGCAACAACTCCATACTTCAAGGGTCTCACAGGACATAAAATAGCAATAAACATTGAAACAATGTGGTTAAATTGGAGAGAGATTCATGACATTTGCTGCAGGATAAAGTAAAAACTCTCTATGTCCTTGGTGGTGCCAGAAGTGGGTCTCAAGATTAAATAGTCCAAAGAAATAAAATTAGCCTTTCTGTGTTACCACAGATGAAATTAAAGGCCAGAAATGAGAAAATGGGAGGCAGCTAAAAATGAAGATAATAAAGAGGCAAAACTGGCATCACAAGAATTCAGAGCACAGGAGGTGAACGGGACTGACAACTACAGTCAGTTGGATGAGAAGAAAGGCCATACCCACAGAACAGAAGCAATCTTCCAAGTCACACAGCCCGTAATTCACACAGCACAGGCAGATCCTTCTGACAGTTTGTGCAGCATCCACAAAACAGCTAAAGACTGTCAGGTATCTGTTTTATTCTTCTAGCTTTCAGGATAAAAATTCATCCTTTTTCAACAGTGTAGACTAGGCAGTGTATCAGATTACACTCTGGTCAAACATATTTTACTAAGAATCTTTCTAATTATTCCAGCAATAGACAGCTGGCAATGACAGGGCTTCAAAGAGCAGAATGGTTTAAGTCTTCTATACAAGCATTTGTTACATGCCATACCTGTGCCAAGAAGAGGATTGGGATCTTATGTGGTGGGAAATGAGGCAAATATTGTTCTCATTAAATTACTTTAGGCCAAAGCATTTCAAATCCTCAGGAAACAGTTCATTTAAATGTGGGGATGATGACATGTTGACCACTAATCTCTCAGGAAGAGCATATGAGAAACCTCAGCATCAGCAGATGGGCAAGTGAGGGAGCAGTGAAATCAATCCCACATCCAGTCCCATCCCTGAAGCTCTCCATAGGAAATATCCACAGTAGTACCTTGCAGCACTACAGCTCAGAGTACAGAAAGAATGTAATGTCACTATGCCACACTTCCAGTCAGCAGCATTAGTGCAAGGCAGGCAATTGGCTGCTGTTGACCACAGACAAGAGAACTCTGTGGTATCAAGGTGTTGGGGAAATCAAAAGCCCTGTCCTGATTGTAAGAACAGTTTCCCAGCTGGGAAGGTAAAGAAGGCCAGAAGGGGTAGGTAAAGAATCAATGACATTTCCATTAAAAGAAAAGGAAAAGCTGAATAGAAAGAAGTCAGAGTAACAGCAATCAGTGAATTGAAGAATGGGGTCACTGTGAATTGAAGAATGAACTAACACAGATTGAAGAATGGGGTCACTGCGAACTAACACATGGTTCCTAGCTTAGCTGGATGAGTGGGACCTAGGAAAGGTCCTTGAAATATATTCCCATTTTCCCAGCAATCCTAGAAATTCTCACACTCTCACAACAGCTGCACCGGCTCCACTCAGTTTCTTCCAGGTGATCCCTGTAGTCATTGTCATCACTCTCCTTGAGCTAACTTGCCAGCCCCCCACTTTTGTGTCTCTGAGTCTTTCATGCAATTTACCCACAAGATGGGTAAGTCATCACCAAGAGCCAGCTGCTGCTTGAATTGAATGCTCACCGACTACCTCATGCATACATCTTTGGAGTATGAATGTTGGCCGGAAGTAGCTATTCTTTTTCTTCTGTTAGTTGCTGAATGGTGTAATACAGTCTTGTTGCCCTTCCAGAAAGTGTCCGTTGTTGTGACAGGGAATTTATATAGACCAAGCAGTGATACTTGTACAGGGGAGTCTTAACATTTGGGTAGAACAGCTGGGAAAATAAAATTTCTGTTCAGCAAGCATTAACCTTTTTCCCTTCTTTCCATCCTAAAATTTACAATCGCTTCTATCCACCTTTCATCTGCTCAAGGGAAAAAACAAAATAAGGAGAGAGCCTTTTCTTATGTTCTTCACTTAAACAAAACCAGGCTTTCACATTCAAAGAGATTCATACCTTACTGCCAATAGGTGAGATGCAAGTCCAAAAGTACCCCTGCTGTGGGCTGAGCATTCATGGGTGGTCAAAACTGTAACTGAGCTGCCTCACCATGGTGCAGCAAGAATTCAGATTGATTTTATGTAACTGGCATTCCATTTATACTTATTGGTCCAATGTATCTCAGAGAGCATTACAGAGCATTTAAACACAATATGCTGTACCTACAGCACAGTTCCACCAGAGTCATTTACCACACGAAAGGGGAAGGGGAGGAGATGGGAGGAAAAGGAAAATGGGGAGTTATTTTGGAAAATTTAATTTTCACTTGATTAAAAAACACTTAAGTGTTCTGATAGTCTTCCTTCTAACTCCTGTCAAAATCTTTTCACTCACTGCACCTCTTTTCAGCAACTCAGTTCATATTTTCTGACACTTAACCCTTGCTTCTTAATTCCCAAGTTGTTTACCCACTGCATAAATTCTCCACAAGTCTTACAGCCTCCTAACTGCCTAAATGCTTCATAACAGCCCTCTCTTAATTCTAAACTGCTGCAACCAGGCCTGTCCAGCAAACAAACACAGTGTTGGTATATAAAGACCTGTCCTCTCTTCATGAAAACCTTACTCTTCCTTGAAAACACCAAGTTAAAGGATTTTTTAAAATATCCACATTTGTTCCCTGTGTGATTTGTCTTCATATTTTTGTCCATAACCTAAACTGCAGCTCTCCAGAGTAGGTAAAGCTTTCCTATCCATGCCTTGTAGCATGCCAGTATTTGACAAATAATTGCTGCCTCCACACATTATTCTTCCTACTTGATAGCAGAGCCCCAGGAATTCAGCCTAGCAGCTAATGAGCAAAGTCCGTAAAAAGCAAATAAGCATTTTGAGGAAAGCTCATCTTTCAGCTGCTTCTGGAACCAGAAGCAAAGACAAAAACAAAGTAAAAAAAAAAAAAAAAAAAAAAAAAAAAAAAAAAAAAAAAAAACCACAGTTAAAAAACTTTAACCAGCCTGAAACCTTCATTCCTTCCATTCCTTATCTTGTAAAGTTAGAAGTGCAGTCACTTAGCCTCCCTTCCACTGAGCTTGGCCTCACTTCCTACACGTGGATGTGGGCTCAAGGGTGAAGAAATATGTAGGCTGCAAACATGTAGTGGTGGTTTATTTAGAGAGTTTCCATCAGGGCACTTCATGGCCTTTCTTCCTTTTTTCCTATGGGATTTTTTCATTTCATAGTACCAAACATAATGGCAAATGAATGGTTGATCAGGCACATAACCTATTAAATCAAAATCAGGAGAATGAAAAAAAACCCAAGTATGATTCACATATATGAGATCTGAGATCAAGAGACCAAGTCCATTTTTACTGACTACTTGGTGAATGTATGCTTTTACAAGTGCAGGGAAAATTTCATTTATGTATATGTGTATATTCCTCTTGCAGGGGGCAGATTTCTCGTTGTGGCACAGAAGGATGGTGTGCTGTGTTCATTGTGGCCTCTTAACAATATTAAAACAAAACAAAACAAAAAAAAAGTAACAGTTACTCTGAACTTTCAAGATGAAAAAGTTCTCCTCTGAGTTTAGAATGGAGCTTATGCACGAGAGGAGTGCTGCTGCCCACGCTCTGTGATCACTGTTTCAAAAAGCAGCTGTGTCCTACCCAGAGAGGACATAGATAGTTCACGCAACATGAACCAATTGCCAAGACTTTTCAACATGCTGACACATCAGATTCCCCAGAAACTTGCTAGAATTCAGAGCACATCCCTTGCAAAGGTCCCTTTACCCTCCCTCTGGATTTGACAGATGTGGAGCAGGCAATTGCCAGTGCCCAGAGAGCAGCAGGGAAACGGGGGTGGCACAGCTGTGCAAGGGCAAGGAGGTGCAGGCACACAGAGAGCCTTGTCTACCTGCAGGTTGCCAGGTGTCTTTGAACTCCATCCTGCATGGTACAAGGGTGGGTTGTTTGCTTTCAGTCAACAGCCAGTGGAGCTACCCTGTTGCTGTAACCTATTTCTATTCACAGCCATCGAACAACAAAAATATTCTATGAAACCACAAGCACACAGAACACTGTTTCAACAGCTTGTCTGGTTCCCTCTGTGAGGAGAAAATGCATCCCAAAGATGCTCACCCTGCCTGCTGTTTGGCCACATCATGGGCAGCTTAAACATGTGTGATCAATGTCAATAACACTGCAAATGTTGTTTCTCTCTTGCTTTCTTTTCTGCTTGACTTCCTTGCTATTTAGAGCATGCATCAACAGATTGAAGGAAAACCTTCTCATTGTCTCTTCCCCATCACAATTGTGATCACCATTATTGTACTTGCATTACCAACAAAGGAAAAGTTTAGAAGTGGGTTTTTTTTTGATACAAAGAAGCGATCTCAATTCAGAAGAACCTTGATTTGGTTACTACTTCCAAGGAGATGGCTACGGACTTAAAGGCACCAACTAGAAGTATCCTAAGTAAACATAAGTTTGCACGCCTCACAAACCTTTTTGGTTCACACAGAGAAAGGCAGTCAAATCATTAAATCCATAATTTAATCTTGTTTATCCCAAAGAGAAAATTCTAGTATTTCTATCACAAAATCAGACAATCACAGAGTACCTTGAGTTGGAAGGAACTCACAAAGATCATGAAAGTCCAACTCCTGGCCCTGCACAAGACAGTGCCATGTGCTTGAGAATGTTGTCCAAATGCTTTTATCCTGCTTTCATTTCATTTTCTAATAAACAGGAACTGATGCACTGGCTACAAGCTGGGATGAAGCAGCATGCAGTATTTCACATGCAACAAAGCCTGAAAAGTTTCATTTTGGTGGAGATTTTTCTATACCGTATGCATCTGAATTTTCCAAACAGTAACAAAC
This sequence comes from Aegithalos caudatus, assembly GCA_013389925.1. Lineage (NCBI taxonomy): Eukaryota > Metazoa > Chordata > Aves > Passeriformes > Aegithalidae > Aegithalos > Aegithalos caudatus. The sequence goes on along the minus strand of WEIU01021958.1, from coordinate 51,688 downwards.
AGCCAGGGAAATGAGTTTGCATTTAGATACACTTGGCTCAGCAGGCTGTGGTTTAGCCTCATAGGTAAGCTCAGATTTGACATGGGTTAAAATAAAATAGTCCTTGGTGACCAGTCATGGTAGCTGAAATCATACTCTTAAAGGACTGGTTAAGAGGGTCCAGATCCAATTCTTCCATAGTCACTGCAGCTGGAACAGAGCTGGTCTGTCATTGCCCAGCTCCATTAATCCTATGTGTCTGATCTGTCTGAGTTGCACTAAGAAAACAAAATGAGGGAGCCCTGAGAGGTGTAGACATAAATGAAAAAATGCATTCCCATTTCCAACTGTCCGCACATTCTCGGGAAAGTTGCACCTCTGTTCCATTACTCAGCATGTGGTTCCAATTGTGACAACAATACGCATTTGTTCGGCTGCATGCTGGCTGCGAACAGCAGTGCCTGAATACTGTGAGCTGGGTCTAAATCCATCCTGGGCTGGGACTGCCTCACAGGGTCAAGTGTCTGGCATTAGCCTGCTACATTCTGGTCGGTATAATCTTATAGATGGCCCCAGCAGCAGAATCAGACTCTTTGATGTCAGAAAGGCATATTTATGCATGATGCACATACACTGAGTATTTTTAACAAGGGCAAAGAAAGAGGGGTACAGAGGGAAAAAAGCAAACAAGGAAAAAAACACAGTATCTACCTAGGTCTGTCCATTTCCTCTGCATTAGATTTGCTAAATTACATAAATAATGATTTTACACTATTCTCTTAAAACAGAATTTCCGTGTTTTTTACTCATTTTTAGAAACAACAGCTCATGAAAATTGTCTTGCCCTGCGGAAATTTTTGCACTGATTTTCACTTACTGTGAGCAAGAAAGTTTTTTCAAAAATATTTGCTATGACTCAGTTTTCAGGGAAAAAAGAAACCATTGACATTGGTGGTTCCCATTTTTTGTTCTCCTCATAGATTTAGGATATTGTCAACATTTCCATTAAAAGCTACTGTACTGGGGAGTTGAAGTCAGGACACCTCCCTGAAAGGTATACCCAATGAACAACTTCAGTGTAGAATTTAGCAAGACAGGGGGACTACATCACCAGACTGCTAGGAAAAGAGTTTAGCCCATGTTTTCCAGGTGTGCTCTACTCCTATCTTACACCTTTCCTAAGCTAGGTAATGCTTTCTCACAAAGTTCACTTAGATGCATCATTGTAAACATCCATTTAATCTAAACTGACATTTTTTACAACTTGTGTTTTAAAGGAAATCTCATGGCAAGGCTCCAAAGATCTCTTGACCTCACATTTAGGAGCAGGGACCTGAAATTAAACAATAAGATGACCAACATACATGACAGCATAATTAAAAACACCACTATAATGGTTGCTTAGCAATGAAACAAACTAATGTTCTGCCATCTCTCAACTATGACACTTCCTAACTTTAAAATACTCAAAATTGTTATGAGATTATAATTTTATAATGTAAAAAACCCACACAATTTTACAGGGACAGGGAGGAAAGGGTTATTTACAGAATAAAATATTGGGAACTAGCAGTTCAGGATATTTTAACCCTTTTAATCCCAAAAGTAACCTCTGAATGTATCCTTCTCTGCTGCATAAAAAAAAGTCAGCATGGAAAATGTTCTTAAAGCAATTAGAATTTTAATGAATGAAGCCATTAAGAGGTTTTTATTAAGAAAGAAAACAAGAACCAAAACCCAAGCTTATTTAAAAATTGTATGTTCATCTCTAGTCTAAAATATTCCATGCTGTTCTTCCTACCCCACAGGCTTTCAAGCCTCATGTGGCTGCCAAAACTTCACCACCACAGCCCTGGCTCTCCTGGTGCCATTTAAGGAGCTGCACAGAGATGGTCACACCACTGACAATATTTAGACTGAGTGGTTCCACTGAAAGCCCCAGAGAAAGAAGATAAGTTTAAAGGTGTGTTTGCTTCTGAAGAATGTTCCCTTTGTAAAAAAAAAAAAAAAAAAAAAAAGAGGTTCGGGGTTTTTTTTCAAGATCCTTGAATATAGAGGCCAAATAGAACACAAGCCCTTATTTTGCTAACATTTCTGTACTCTTGAGATGTAAGAGTATAATCTTGAACCATGCTAAGTGTCAACTGTACCAACATGAGATTTAAAATACCAAAACAAAAACATACAGGAGGGTTTTCTTACAGCTAGATTTCTATCAATTTTACCTCATTTTTCTTTCCTACTTCAACCTATCTTCTAGCAAGACCCCTTTCAGTCTCTGAAAGATTACAGATCTCCTGAAGGCTGGAGGGGTAGGAGAGGACAGGAGGGGAAAGCCCAAGATGAAAGATCATTACAAATGCAAACATATCCACTGGTTGGGATTACACATTACAGATAAACCCTCCTAGCAAAGGACAGTTTGCACATGGATATGGGTGAGTGTTGACATCTCCCCAGGTACTGAGGACATTTGGGTTGCTCTTGCACAGGGTGAGGTGGCTGGTACCAGGGTTAACATCCAGCCAGGGTGAAAAATTTATGTCTGGTGATCATACGAATCTAACGTTTTCTGTTATTCCTATTGCTTTAACAGTTGAGAAGAGTAGATATAAATTAACAAGTCTTGGCATATCCGGCAATACTATTGCTCAGCCAAACAAGGAGTTTTAAATAACCCAAAGCTGTGTCTGTGTTTTTTTTCTTTCTAGGTGGCTCATTACACACCACAGCCAGGCCCTGCTGCATCAGAGTTTAAACAGGCACTGTAGAACACTTAGCATTTTTGAAAGTCAGACTTAAGCATCCAAAATAGGAATTGAAGAGTTTTAGTTTGGGAGAGTGTGTTTTCTGATCCTGTCTTAAAAGGAAAAGGTCTGATAAGGGCCTCAGAGATGGTGAGATTATGCCTTTGGACAGCGGAATATTTTTTAGCTTGGCATAAAAACTGACCTTACTTTTAGAGGACTGAAGTTCAATTGGCAAAATTTAGGGAACACATACTACAGAAAGACAGAAATGAGGTAACAGGGCAGGGACACTGAAAGAAGCTCAGTGAATTTTTAGTGTGGAATCTCAGTCTCACTTATGGGGAGGAAGCCCCACTTACAAGGACATGCACCAATGACAAATAATGACTGATGTTTGCTAATCTCAGAGGATCAGATTGTTGGGGCCATCCAGCCAAGAGAGCTTTGATAGCACTTTGAAGAGCAGCCATGAGGACGCAGCAAGAGTCACAACCTCTGGAAGTAGTACTAATTGCATCTTCATGTCATATAATCACCACAGTCCAGCCAACATGCAAAAAGACTTAGTAGAGGAAGAGAAAGAAAAAAAGAGATACTGAGGGGAAGGTAATAGAGATTAGTATTACACCAGGTTAACACAAGCACGTTTGTGTGGGTCTAATTGTTGGAACGGCTGGTCCAAAGCCTGTAAACTGGCAAATATTTCCCTACTATGGGGGTTTTACATCCTGTCATGGGTTAAAAGTGCAATGTGACCTTGCAAAGACCTTGGAGCACCTATAGGCAGGGCGGGGCCGGCCCTTGGTGATTGACATTTCGTTTCAGCCATTGAGGGGACAGGAAAAACGACTCTTTGAAGAAACTATGTAAATTGTGAATCACGAGAATCTCACTCACTTTTCTCCCCTGGGATTTTATGAGGCAACACTGTGCTGTGGTTGCTTGGTGCCCCAGCCGGGCCTGGTCTCTGCTGTTCCTGGGCGGCCGGGGCAGGCCTGGCCGGGCTCCGGGAGCTGCGCTTCCTACGGGGGGAGCAGCCCAGCCATTCCGGCAGACCTGGCCAGGTGAGCAGCGAGAGAGGAGAAGAAAAGCCCCAACAGCTGCTGCTGTCGCCGGCCGGGATGGAGGGGATGTCTCTCTCTTCCGCCCCTCCCCCCCCTTTGAGCCTCCGGTTGCCGCCACGCAGGGGAGCAGCCCGCACCATGAGACCGAGGGGTGGAGAAGGAAACATCCACCAACTCTCCAGCAGCATGGCCTGGAATTCTTCCCAGCTCCCATGTGAGAGACCTCATGACTACCGCAGGCCCAGGCATGTGTAACTCTTTCCTTGCCAGCAGATGGACTTCTCAAAGCACTGATCCTTTTCCCCGGAGTGAAGACAAAGCAAAGTGATTGAACCATAAATGGAATCAGAGAAGAAAGAGTAGAGAGACTATTCGAGAAAAGAAAAGGAGTTGCCACATGGCTGTAACGTTTCTGTATTTATGGAGAATGGACCTTCTTTTCCTGTAACATATAAATGCTGTTTTGGGGAGAGAATGCATGGCTCTATTTGGAAGTGATTTGATGCTCTTTGCTCCTAGGGAAAAAGGAGATTTTGCCGTTTGATAATAGAAGAGGCATTCTTAGTACCCTAATAATCAGTTTATGACTTTGTGCAGTGATCGGGCAGCAGCCATAGGTAAGATCTGTAGAAGTGTAATCTTCGTAAGACACAGAAAGACTCTTTTCTTAAAGGAATGCATGGAAGATTATTTTTAAATGGTAACACTGACTGAAGTTACAGGTTTTGTCTTTTTATGTTGTAAGTCAGAAAGTGAATATTTGTGGGGGAGAACGGAAAATGTTTTGAAGGCTTTTTCATTTGCTTCTTTCTTTTTTCTTATTCCTTATTTTTTTTAAAGTGTGTAAATAAACTATCTTTTGTAATTTAAAGGTAAACCTGCTTCGCTTTTTTTTGAGTTCCCCTAGTCATATATAAAATAATAGTAAACACTAAACCATCACATAAATTGGTGTATTGGCCAGGAAATCAAACCAAATTGGCAAACATGAAACCCATTACACATCCTCTCACAAATCAAGCACTTGTGAAAAGCAAATATTTTAATTTATTTGCTTACTGTGCTGGTCTGTGGGTGCTTCTTTTCTTGAGCAAATCAGCACGACTAATAAAATATTTTTACATCTTCAGCCAAAACTAACCAGAAGCATCAAGGCCAGTATGATGTGGCAAGAGCATACACAGTGACTCAGAGAGAGAGGGAATATGCAGGACTTTCAAGAGAGCCTTTCACTTCAACATGCAGTTAAATTCCAGAAAAATTCATAGACAGTTTTATCCCCTCCTACTACCTCAACAACAAATTGATACCAGAGTCAGCTGTGTCCATCTCAATGTAAATCCTTAAGGAATAAGCAAGAGCTCCTTATTTGTCTCCAAACTACAAAACCACATTACACTTTTTCACTTTACAATATATTATTTAAGCAGCTCCTGATAGAACTGGTTGATAAAGCTTGAACTGGGGTTTGTTATTCAATATGTTGAGTAATAGCTCTCCATTTCATTACAGTTACAGAGGTTTGTGTGCATCTGGGTTCTGCCTTTTCAATTCCTGAGTAGTAAAGTAAGAGCAATCATTTTCAATGGAAAATATATGAAAATTAAATCTGCCTGCTTCTAACAAAATAAGGAGTAGGAGAATAGATCCAACAGAACAGTTTGTTAGCTAAATAGCAGCTATACCTAGCACTTACCTGTACAGTAAACTGTGATTCAGTTTGAATCACCCTTCATTTCTGTTAGTGCAGTTTCTCTCTTTGACAAGAAAGACAGACAAAACCTCTCACTTTTAGAGTGTCTGCTACTGAATCACAACTATTTATTAAAATGTCACTGCTAATTTAGAAATCACAAAGCAGGTTCACGATCTGCCTGCTTGGCATCTCCATTTCCCATCAGTAAATTAAGAATCATACCCTCGCAAGAGGATTTACAAAATATAAATTTAATTTTCAGTCTGACCTTCATGGCAATATCCAACAATAGTCATCCCTGCCCTTGGCATGTGAGCCTCTAGATTACATGAAGCATTCCTGATAATTTAATCAAGTGTCTAAGCTACCTCTACTCTGACTGTGGACCACAATTATCCCTCTAAACCCTCACTGCTGTGACATCCATTTTATTCCACAAAGATAATCTGAATTAGCCCAGACATCTATTAATGGATCTACTAGAGTTTTCATTAATGATCATTGGAAGCACTCCTGGAAAAATAACAAGATAACCATTTTCTCTTACTTTCTTAAAAAAAAAATACTGCAATTTCAGAGTGTTTTAAGCTCAAAACCTACCAGATGAGTTAGTAACTGATCACAGAATATCTAAACATTCTTCCTCTGAAAGAAAATCATGACCATTTGTTAGAGAAAAAGGATTTTCTTTGAATGAAACTTATCACAGTTAATAAAGGTTCACTTAAGTCTTAATCTGCTATCTCAAAGAGAATGCCCGGTTGGGTTAAATACTGATGCATGTTCAGAGATTAAATTTGTTTGGTTCCAGGCTAACCATATAAATCATCAACAAATAATGTAATTGCTTGACGTCAAACTGCCATTTCTAATAAGAGTATTTTCATTGACATGGTTTCAGTATATTTTTAACTACTTTCAAGATTCATAATTAATTCTCTAGGATCAAACAACTATAGGGAAAAGAGTGACATTGTGGCAGTGCTCTAACTCTACATGTCTCCATATCTCTAAAAAGTCAGAAATCTTCATAGAATACCCATTGTTGCTCAGCCTTTCAGACAAATAAATAAAAGCCAGCATCACCTTATCATCAGCAGGAACAGGAGATTTTGGAGAATCCTAGAATGGCCTGGGCTGCAAGGGACCTTAAAGATTATCTAGTTATGGCCCCCTGCCATGGGCAGGGACACCTTCCACTAGACCAGGTTGCTCAAAGTTCCATCCAACCTGACCTTGAACACTGCCAGAGCTGCGACATCCACAGCTTCCCTGGCAAGCTGTTCCAGGGTCTCACCACCCTCACAGTAAAGAATTCCTTCCTTTATTTAATGTAATCCTACCTTCTTCCAGTTGAAAGCCATTCTCTCTTGTCCTGCCACTGAAACTTACATGTTGCTTTATAGTATCCTAGGTACATCACTGGAGGCTGACATTTTCCAGAGTTCCAAGTCCTAAGTTTTGCATTTATGACATTTTTTAAGCACCCATACATGAAGCAGTCTCATCTGCACAACTGAAAATCTTCTTATGCTTACAGACACAACTTCTCAAAATAGACACATATCCACCAGTCTTTTTTGGGCAAAAATAGTAGATTAGATTATGAACTTCTCAAAAAGAATATAGTAAGCGCCCAGGCAGTCTCTAGTGCACCACAAAATACCAAGAAAGAGACAAGCTGGTTGGCCTTCGAAATATACGGAAAATATAATGCTGACAAAACTGTTACTAGCAAAAATCTTTTTTCTCCTTTAGCAGAAGTTATGGGTGGTCTTTGCAAAAATAAAAAAATTATTAGGCGAATCTTGGCTCCAGCTTGCTCACTGGCAAATGCAAAAACAAGTATCTGGCACCAGGTGTGAAAGTAGTGAGGCACCCCAACCTCATGGTCATTAGAACCTTGCAAGATTTCCAACTCAAGTAAGATTTCCCAGCTCACACCTCCTTCATCAGCCCTCATCACACTGGCTGAAATTATCTTGGCAGCAGGAATAATTTTTCATCAGCTACAATAAGTGTTACAGATGTATCTAAATCAAACACAGTGCCCCGCCGGATACACAGCCTCAAGAACTCCCATCGTGCCTGTTGAAAACTCTCCTCTGGGGCCTGGGAACTGCACCTGGAATCAGCAAAAGCCCAGCAACAAAACCCCTTCCTCCTGTTTGTCTTAACTAGGATGTCCAGTGCAACAAAGGGGGAGACTTGTCAGCTTGAATTACCTCCTGATAACACAGCAAGGAGGCCTCATGCAAATGCTTCATTTAAACTCCTCATTTTCCTAAAAATAATCGAAACCACAGATGCATAAGGAGTGCTTCATCAGGCCCCACCCAGAAGGTGTGAGCTGGTCTCCAGCCCCTTTGTCAGTAACAATATATTTGCTTGTCCAGCAGGGTTTTTTCATTCCTGCTTTTACTAAATGTCACCACAGCCCACCCCCTAAGTCCCTGTCCTTCATACACATTGTTGGGAAATGTTTACTTTGCCAGATGCCATCACCATCCTGGGATGAACTGTCAAATTCCAGGCTTTCATCTGCTTATAATTTATTCATTATATCACTACTTCATATTAAAAGAAAAAGCTAGTATGAAAGTATGAACAAACCCCCACTTTTTGGTGGTTCAGTAACCTGAAAAGTATTCAAGTTAAAAGCTCTTGAGTCAGACAGAGCAGCATCAGATTATTACAATAATATGTTAATGTTTCAGTCATGAAACACCGGTGGGTCTTTTGAAACACCTGTGGAAATAAGCTATTACAATACTAACAAAGACACTGGGCTGAGTCAGTTTAATTGCTCAAATTATCCATATGACTGAATTTTATGAGGTAATAAAACACATCCTGATATAAATATAATAAATACTTTGTAAAACATACTACATTGAGCATACATTCAACAACTTCTTCTTCTTTTCTTTGTCTCCTCTGCTTTCCTGTTCCTCAGACTGCTTTGAGTACAGCTGTTATTCAGAAGACCCCTCAGCTGCTTGTGGTGGAATGGAAAGTGAGAACCCATCACCTACCGTACAATGGAGAGTCTATCTTTAAAAACAAAAGATACTGAACAATAGATTTAAGTCTCTCCAAGGAAATCAAGTCAATGACTCCAGCTCCCTCTGTCAGCACAAAGGAAGAGGCACCATTTCTTTTATCTCCCTTTCCCTCTGTTAGGCCAGATCCATATTCCCAAATGTCATCACACCTCAACTTCACCTACTGGCTCTTTGCTTTTACTTCCTTCTCTGAGTGTTTTGTCATTGATAACAGAGTCTGGGAAACCATTTTCCTTACCTGGCATTAGATCCCTGCTTTTGCATTCATAATTGTGTCATAAAAGTGCATGAAAGTAAAAATTTATGATGTCTAAAAATGGGCCTGAGTGGCAAAATCTGCACACTGAGTGAAAATTTTCCCAACTTAGGAGGTGTAGGGTTTCAAGCTCAACACAACTTGTTCTCTTTTCTAAATGATTAGATGTTCTGCTGTTTTCTTAAGAGGAAAGATTTGTGAATACACGAAGGCATTTTCACTTTTAGTTTATGATCACAGTAAAACAGTGTAGGCATTAGAAGTAAGAATATTAAGATGCAGCAGTCTAAACATCTGGTTCAGGAACATAAAAAATACTGGAAAACAAATAGGTCATTATATTACTGAATTCATTATGTTTGGTTTTTTTTTTTCATTTTTACTGAAGTCATTTTGAAAGCTGATGGTCCACACATCAGTAAGGGAGAGCTAATTACCCAAGAGAAGTGTATGAATTAAAATTATGCAGTATTCCTGAGGATGAAGAATTTATTACCAAATGGGTGACTGAGTAGATCTAAATTATGAAAAGAAATAAGTCATTAAAATTATATGTAAATACCAGCCTAATTTAATAACAAGCTCAGGAATGATTTATGATACTCACAGTATCTTAAAAACATAATTTTCTTCAACACTCTTACAATCAAATTTACAGCTAAATGAATCTTTGTCTGTTAAAGTAGAAAAGTAGAGTGCTTATATATTGCTTATATATGCAATAGAAGCATCTGACAAATACTTTTATTCAGTTTTATCAAAATATAATGACACATCTTCTTTAGACTTTTGATTCTGTGCATTTCAACAATTCCACATTACCAAAGCCATTCAGAAACTGCCTTCTCCCTACTGTGAGGCACTGAAATAGCCAAATCACCAGCTGATTGTTCTATAAAATATGAACCTTCTTGTTCTTGACATGAGGAACTTCAGCTGTCTAGCCTAACTCTCTGCCAGACACTACCGCACCCACATCAGGAAAAGCAGAACAGGACCATTCCTCACCTACAGTAGCTCACAGCTAGAATTTGAGCTTCAAACTTCCAAGGGAGGGGATGGCACATTACTGTCCCATTGGGTCTCCCCTGGCTGCAAGGAGGAGCAGCTGACTGTTCCTGCTCCATGCAGGTGGGCACCTTGCAGCAGAGAAATGGAGCAGACACCTGGAGATGGCTCTGGTTTAAAGCACTGCAGCTATCAGAGGTCCCCTGTCTGAGCACTTAAAGCAGTAAAAAATGGCAACTTTTTACTGGTAACAGCAATGCAAAATAAAATAATCACCTGATAAGGAACCCAAGCTACCTTCCTAGTCTTTGGTTACAAATGCAGTATAAGCCTCCAAGAAAAAGAAAGAAAATCAATAGGAAAAAAAACACAAACACACACAGCAGTTTGATTACATGATGGTCATTAATCTGTGAAAAGCTGGCAAGCCTTGATTACAGGAAAAGCATTTGCTGCTTAAAAAATAGTTCAGCAAATAATATACCTGTAGCTTTATGGTAATGCAAAAAAGTATAAAGTATGTTTCTAAACTGCTAAGTCCGAAGCTATGACTCAGGCAGAAATTACAAGAAAGGGGATGTACTTGCTCACTCAAAAAAAAAAAAAGTAATGGAATTTTACAGTAGTTGTCCTAAAAATCTGTTTTACATTCTCACAGGAAAATCTAAAGGCAATCTTAAGATAATTTAGGAACTCACTGAGAAAGCAGCATTGGCAAATGCCCTCTGTGGTAGAAATTTAAAAATTCCTTCACAACTATAACCTATAGCACAATCATTCTAATGACTCATACTTCACTAATGAAAATTCATTTGCAGGCTTCTCCCCAGAGCTTGGTGGCACACTTAAGAAGCACAATTGGCATTTTACAGCTGCTCAGCACTCTTTCAAGGAGACTCAAGCAATGACCACTAGCATTCAATACCTGTGCATTCACATAAAAACACCAAAACTATTCCAAAATTGAGCAGTACGCATAGAAGAGGCTCTGCAGCATCCACAAAAATGAATTCATTAAAGTTTTGCACTTACAGGCAGAAGATAACAGTGCCACAGTCCTAACAAGAATCTGTATTCAAAATATTTACAGCAAGGAACTGAAGCTCCTTGAAACAGTAACATCCTAAAAAACCGAAACAGTAATTCCTACACAAACAATTTGGAGAACCTTGGAAATTACCTAACCCAATGAATTGGTGACCAGCATTTTTGAAGCCAGACAACTTTCACCTCTTTTAATGTGTTTTTAAAATAATAAATCCTCATGTAAATCATACTTGTGGTGAAAACAACAATAGATCTCTTTAGCTCTGAGTCATTTTCCACTCCTGTTAAATCACTTTATTCCTCCTCATTTCTTTACCTCATAGAAACTCGTAAGGACCCAGGATTAGCAAATAACTTTAATGAACATTATTATTATTACTATTATTATTATTATTATTAAGCATCATAACTGGATCAAGAAAGATGTATCTAGATATAAGGGGTATATATTTGTATATACAGATGCCAGTAGATGCGAAGAAACTACCTCTGAGAGCTGTTTTTTTTTCCTGATGAGGAAACCAGGCTGCCCATATAGCAGACTCAGGAATAATGTTTTATTGAAGAATGCTATAAAATGGAAGCGATCCCACTTTGAAAAAATTTCCTCCCCCTCACACCACTATACTGTATAATTAACAATTACATTCTTTTGAGTATCTTAAAACCATAAGAAAATTCAGCCACTTCTGCAAGAGATTTAAATATAAACATGTTATCGATTTAACAGAAATTCCTCGCATCAGGCTTTAGCGTGGTGTTTTTTTCCTTTCACACACATGTTAAAATAATCATGTCAAAGGATTCTCATACTGTGTCTTCAAATCTTTCAGAGGACGATTCACTCTATTCATTTTCACTAGGAACAGTTCTGCTTTACTTTACTCGAACATGCCTTTTATATATTTCATGTGGATCCAGAACAATCTGCAGAGACTGAGTGCCTCTTTGCTAACAATGTCAACAGACGGAAACAAAATACACATGTAGTAAAGAAAGGATGGCTGAGAGGGAAATACTTGGCAGAAGCAAAGAAACTTTTGGTGATTTGGTGGTATGTGAAAGAAACTGGGCAGCTTCCCACCAGATTACATCTTTCCACCTGCCCTGTCCCCACTCATCAGTGAACTAGACCCATACACATCTCTCTTGGATAAATCCTTTGGAGAGAAGAAGGAAAAATGCAGTACCTCAACCAGGGCAATTGAAGGATTAGGGAGGAGCAAACTGGCTTGCCAAACTGACTCCATCTATAGATAGGATACCTGTACATATATAAATGTAAGAGCTCTGCCCCAGCCATGAGCAAATCTCTGCAAATAGAGCAGGATTTAAGTACGACCTGCAGCAAGCTGCTCCTAAGTATGCCATGATGGTGTGGTGACAAGGCCAGTCGAGGTACAGGTGAGTTATTCAGTGCATTTAAAGTGTCCAAAACTTTGTCAGCTGCCAGCTCATATTTTTATTGCCTTTTCAAACATATCAGCTTCCTGTTCCATGAAAATCATTCAACTGATGTTGATAGCATCCCAACCTGGTATCTACAGCTGTTATCAGGGAGATAATATTTCTTTTCATATAAAAACAACTTTCAGGGGTGGGGGGAAAGGGCAAATAAAAAGCCAGACTAGTGAGCCAGACAATGATGGAATTGCTTCAGATCTCTGGATGACAAACCTCACTCCCCAGGCACACACTTTCTGTTGTCTGTAACCAGCCTAGCCCAGTCCTTGGCCATGGAATATAAAGAGGGATTTCACAGCAGGTCCTCAGCTGGAGAGCTTCTTGTCAGTAAGGCTTCACCTGACATTTCGACTAAAGACCAAATTCAATGTGTTACAAAATTCTTTCTAGAAAACTCTCCTTCATAACTAGTGCTCTCATGAAAAATCTCACATCCAGAGAAACTCAGAGAAAGAGAAAAGCTTCCCTGCTGAGAGTAAAATCTTACCTTTGCTTCTTTTATTTTCTAACAGTGAGACTACAGGCACTATTAAAGACTATAAAACAAAGAGAATATATATTTGCATAGTTATCTCCCAGGATATCAGCTAAGGAATCAAGGAGACTGGTGTGTCTCACAAAGATCCAAGTATTTTCCTTTATTTTCTGGGATATACAAACACACAAACTGGAAACAGAGAGGAGAACTTTTGCTTCTGCTAGGTATGAAGTCAGAGACATAATGGATGAGAATGTTTCAAAATGCTCACTGATTTATTTTTGCAGGCTCTCCAAAGTGTCTTGACACCTTTATTTGTGATCCAGATATTTATATAACACTCTGGAATTCACCAAAGATCAGTCTGAAATATTGTCACATGGCAGCCAAACTGTCTCAAGACACCTCACTAGAATTCAAACATACACCCTACACAGGAACTCCTTCTAGCAAGCTTTACAGAAGGGACCAGATAAAGCTGCCAAAGAAAATGAAATTTAATAGCCAAAAGTATGTGAAAATAACCCCTAGAATTGTGCACTTTATCTCTGCTGGGGAAACATTTTCTTTTCCTTTCCTTCCTAATTCAATTTACATTTATTTCCATTGTACTTTGGAAAGTTATTTTCCACCACATCATTATGACTTCTATCAACCTTTAGACAGACTTATTGTTACTTCATTAAATCATCCAGGTAAAGCACTAACTTTAACCAAGGGACATCAACAATTTCATCTCTTGTACATGCAGCCAGTCTCTCAGCTCTTATAAAACATTACAGCATCTCTTGGTTTGCAGTTTTCTGACAGTCCTGTGATGACAGATGCAGTTAATACCACAAAGACCATGCAAGCACCAATGGATTCACAGTATTCTTTATCTGCAGGTACTTGCTTGCACTTTTCTTCAAATATTTTTTGTGAGCACCCCCTGGAAGAACAAGATTGGATGAATAATTAGGGAAATCCGACACAATGGAAATAGGAATGCCACCAAAAGTGGCATTAAAGTGTTCTTTTTATGACTTGAGAAGAAAGCATGCAGAAACATTTCTGTGTTCTCCAGAATCAAATTCCCTGTACAGGGCAAATTTGGAGATAGGTATTTATAGCTGTGGTTACTGTTGTTGCTGCTATTCAACAGTCACAATTAAGAAGTCCTAAATGCTGTTCCACCCTTTCTTGTCTCCTCACTGAGCCTACACTTGGAATTACTACTGTCAGCTGCAAAGAAGAGAACAATTTCCAGACATGCATCCTCTATCCTGTCCTGCCATATTATTTTCACTCTGGTGAATCTACTCTATCTGCCATTTCAACAAAGAACAAGTCCAGTATCCCTCTTAACCTTCTCAGATTTCCATCAGTCATTCACCATACACACACAGTAGTATCATGATAGCTCTTGTGGTCAATCTCAGATGATTAATCATCCTGAATTAGACAGTTAAAAGAACCTAAATATTTTCTAGGGTTATTGTCTTCTATTAGTGGTTAGGCCTCTTACCTGGAGTGGTAAATGCTTTTATACCTTTGAAGCCTGGGGTTCTAAAGTACCCCCCTTCAGCTAGTAACACTTGCAAGATAAGCATTAAAATCCCCCTTTATTTCAGTGGGGCTGGACTAACTGCCTAGAGGACTTTACAAAATCCCTCAGCAATTTAGACAACCATCTGTGCTTGTCACTGGCACTTGGAAACACTGTCCTTGAGGAGCTTCCAGTGCCCATGACAGAAGAGTCAAGCATTGGCTTGCCAATGCACACTGCTGTCTCACCTCCTCTAGTCAGTTCTCAGAGACATTATCAAAATTTACAGTGGAAATCACTGCACCAACCAGAGAGCCAGAGCTCTCTGTCAGCATTTTAAAAAGCTCCCCAAAATGGCTACCTCTCGCTCCTGAAAATTAGCCACAGCTGTTGCTAAAAACTAGTGCAATTCCACAGGAAACCTGCAGAACTGGCAACTTTAGAACAGTAACAAGCTTCCCCAAGCAACTTTTAATCCTGAGTCCCAAGAAGTGCAAAGTCAAAGCCAATGCATTGTCCATTCTCCAAGCAAACCTCACTGTAGTTCTCTCTGCTGGCCTCCTCCACAGTGTCTCCCTCACATGTCTCTCCAGCATGCAAAAGTCAAAATAGTCACCAATACTTTCCAGGGTGATTTTCAAGAAAAACACATTTTAATATACTTCAGGTACATGGGCCATGAACAAATGTACAGCAGCTTATACATAGTCACCACTTTCCCAGAAACTCTGGGCCAAATTCTGAAGTAATTGGAACCTTATGCAACTGTTGACTCTACTGAGAGCAAACAGGTGTTATGTCAATTATCATAGATTATCTCAGTGAAATAGCCTCAGTTTGGGGCTACATTATGACAATTTTGTAACTGCTTGACATAAAAGCTCTTACAGTCAAGGTAACCAGGCACAAGAGGCTTGTCAGTGTTTTAGGGTGGAGTAGTGTACAATCAAAGGAAAGTAAAATTGGCCAAAGTTTCCTTCAATCCAGAAAATCCCAGTGACTTCTTATCTCAAAGGAGTATTTAACAACTTGCACAAGTTAGCACAGCATCAGACTGCTCAGACATAGGCCAAGTGAAGGGCTCAGTGCATGGCTATGATAAAAATTGCCTATTAAAACTTTTGTTATCCAAGATGTTCTTTTATTTTAGGAGAATTTGCTCATTCTTTGCAAAAATAACTCATTGCTTCATGTCCACAAAAGCAAGTGCAACTACCTGCACTCTACAAAATTACAGTGTGCCTTCACTACTGAACAGGACAGTGTCTACTCACTCACTACATTTTCTGAAGAAAAAAAAATTACCTGCAACAGCTGTTGCATTGTGCTTGGCCTGAAATTAATGAAAAGAAGCTAGAATTCCCATTTTTTGCAGTAAGTATGTACAGTCTTTTCTCCCTTTGGTAGTCAAAAAAACAACAACCAAAAAACAAACACAGACCCAAGAAAATAACTGAATTCATGTTCCTTTGTCCTGACTACAAAGGAAGTATCAAGGAATTAAGGATTTTCTAAAATTCAAATGCCATTGCCTCTCAGTCAATTACTATTTGAGCTCTAATAAAGAAGTCCAGTGAATCATGACTGAATATATTTAAACTTAACCAGTTGTTTTGATTAAAGATAATGGAGCATAACAAGTAAACCTGTGGGACAGTAGATGTAACAAATTAAATTTACATTTTTGTGTAAGTTTGAGTTATTTCTACACCCTTTAGCTTTATAACATGAATCTTCAAAGGGCAGTGGTGGTGGAATTCACCTTGATAGCCTGTTTCCTGAGGACATAAAAAGGTAAGTCTGTAATATTGTTTTGCCCATTTATCAGTTTGCTGAAGACATTTTTAAAGCATTTCATTTACCCATAATTCAGAAAGAAAACCTCCCTATTTACAGCTGAAACCACATCAAATTTGAAAATACTGAGGGAAATTTTCACAAGGGCAGCAACGAATTCTGACATTAACTAGTTCTTATGGCCTCCAAAGCCCACAGGAGCTTTGCAAATGGTAAGTTATCCTGGTAGCAACCTGTCTTGGCATTTAGCAAATGTGTAGCTAGCCATGTCACATAGATAGGTGTGAGGATATTTGACAAACAATCTGTCATTAGTAGCTGCTCCATGTTCTTTTTAGTCACAGCATTATAGATGCATATGACATAATCGCCTGGGCCAATATCTAAAATGCAATTGTTACTTGTTCTTAAAACCAGATGCTATAACATACAGCTGTATTTGGAACCATTGCATGCTGGCTTATGTGCTGGATAGACTTCCTGCACAAACAGTGCTGGAAATACTGCCTCATTAAGAGGAACTTTTCCCACAAGCTCTGGGACTGTTTAGAATTCCAGTGCTGGAGAGATTACTTCATTGTTAGGCATCAGCTAATTTGAAACACAATCAGACCCGACAGTTTTCCATTATCATGTTAGGAAAGTTCGCCAGCTCTTTCTGGAATGAATAGACAATAAGGAGATAGTTGCAGATTGTCTCCCCAAAACAGAAATATTAATACAAGAGTAGAAGTCTCTGCTGTCTGCTATACAGTGCTTAAGGTACCTGTGCAAATAATCTTTCATGGATGGATAGATGGACATTGGAGTAAATTGGTAACTACAAGGCTTGAAATCTTGGTTTTCTAAGTATTTAAAAACAAAGAATATCTAGTTTTAATTTTTATAAGTATTTTTTCACAACTCTTATTTTTTAAAGGTTTCAACTCAACATAAAGAAAAAAACAAAAACCTGAAAATAAGATAAAGACCAAAAAAATCTCTCATGTAATTACACTAAGCACCCTGAAGAATTAAAATAGTAGCTAATTAAGCTCATTGAGACAGGATAGGGAGAAAAAAGCAAAATGTACTTAATGTGTATGTTGGGTAAGTGCACTTTAAGAAAAATCTTCCCTTGCATCATTTCAAAAGAAGAAAAAATAGCAAAAAATTCATCCTTCTAACAATAATGATTAATGAAAAGGAATACTGTGTGAATTATATTAATAGTCTATTAATCCTCTATTTTTACTAGGATCTCCTAACTTTACAATTAATGTGGTTATGCAGTCATCTGCAGAACCTTTTCCAGGTAGCTTAAAATAAGTTGGACTCATACAACACATCAGATGTGACAGTGAAGTCCACTCCTTTGTGAGTTCATTCATGAAATTCCATACAAGATGATTAAGGAGAAAAGGAGATATAAGGGAAACACCTACAGCAAATTAAAACATGTCGCTGTAACCATAAGCTAACAGTAGCCTAACAGTTGGACAGAGCCTCTACAGCAGCCAGGGTCAGCTCCTGCCGCCTGTAATTTTACCTGCTAGTGAAACTGGGCGATCCCCTTGACCACCGCAGCAGTCCTAGAGAGGACATGGGAACTTTGGCTTTGCTGCCGACTCTGTCCCTTCCATCAGGATCCTTCTGTTTTACCTAGCAGGAGAAGCGCCAGAGCCCCTCAGCCTGTGTAGGGCCCTGCTGCTGCCAGGGAGGTGGGCAAGGACACGAGACAGCAGATGCCAGCAAGGCTTTCAAGCTGCACCAAGGGACGTTTGGGTGGGACATTAGGAAGAACTTGTGTCCAGAAAGGGCCATTAGATATCAGAATGGGCTGCCCAGGCAGCTGATGGAGTCACCGTGGTGGGAGGGGTTCAAGGCAAGCCTGGGTGTGGCACTCAGGGCTCTGCTCTGCTTGCCATGGTGGCCATGGGTCACAGGTGGCACTCAGTGATCTCACATGGCTCTTCCAAGCCAGGTCATTCTGGGATTCTGTGACATCACAGACTCTCGGGATAGCATGGTGGCTGACAATTGTTCCCAGCCATTGCTATGCCCCAGAGCCCTGGCAGACCTAAGCATGGAGTGACATCCAGAGCCTGTGTGCTGGTGGCAGCTCCTCGCACAGAGCACCATGGCCGGCCAGGTCTGCTCCTGCCTCCTGCAGTTTTACCTGCCGCTGCTCCTGGTCCATCCTCTCAACCTTTCCAGCTGTCCTGAGAGGGACATGGGCACCTCAGCTCTGCTTCCTGAGGAGCGGGAGCTGCAGGACATGGACCCTGAGCCAACATCTTTGGTGGATGTGGTGCCAGCTTTGTGGACATGCTTGCTCGTGGTGCTCCTGATCACGGGCATAATCCTGGCATGCCACCTTGGCAGAAGGTTCTGGAAATGCTAGAGAGAGGTGAGGGTGGGAGGTCAGGCCTAGGCCTTAGGACAATGTGGCTTAAGGCGAGGTCTTAGAGGCCCCATGGATGAGCAAGGCTGGGCAGGCCCTGAGGCTGCTGGGCCTCTCTGGTAGCCTTTTGGCCAAGGGCCTGTGGCACAGTCCCTGGGCGGGAATACCCTGGGAGCTGAGCACCAGAGACAGCACCAGGCAAAGCTGGTCGGAGCTCTGCTTGCTGCAGCCTCTGCCCAGGGCAGCCCAGCCAGGCCCCAGTCTCTGGCCCAGGGCCCAAAGGCAGCCCCACGGGCTTTGGCCCCATTCTTCCCCTTCCATCGGGATCCCTGTGCTTTGCCTGCAGATAAGCACCAGAGCCCCTCAGCCCGTGCAGGGCCCTGCTGCTGCAAGGGATGCGGCTGCCCCAGGAACCTGATCCAGCTGCTGAGGTACAACCACGCCATGCTGCGGCTGTGCATACACCACTGCCCTCAGCAGAGGCCTAGAGCCAAGAGAACAGCCACAGGGGCCACCTGGAAGAGGAGGAGACTCCAAGTCTCCCCTCAGCACTGACTCTCCAGCTCCAGCACAGCGCTCTGCCTGCAGAGCATTGCGAGGGACGTGTGACCAGTGCCCAGCCTGGGCACTGCAACATTCTCCATCTTAGGCAGTAGTGAAACCCCCTGTCTTACTTGTAAGATTTCCTGTCAGCCTTTCCTGCAAGAAGTTCCAGTTCCACCTTTCCCTTGGAGTTCCAGTTCAAAAGTTGAAGTATTTTAGGTATAAGATTGTCACCCTGTAGTCTTCTAGTCACCCCCTCATTGTAGATTTTCAGAGTAGTCAAATTAATAAACGTCACATTTTCTCCACATTGCTGTGTTCTTTTCTTGATATTCTATCCAAGAGGGGACACAGCGATTGACAGGTTTGCACAAGAGCTCCAGAGCCCCCCAGAATGCACAGCCTGTACACGCAGGATTTGCAAGCGTAAGGAGAATAGCCTGAAAGAAAATGGTGGATAATATTTACCTGCCTCCACCTCCCAAGGAACCTTGGATTTGATCACTGTCTGTGCTGTGCCGGGGGGACAGTGAAATGCCTCAAGATTTTGGATTGCGGCTGTCTCAAGACAAGCAAGGCAACCCTGAATTGAGCACCATTCCTGCCTCTTGGCCAGAACGGCACTCCAATTCCCAAGATCCTGGCAAGTTGGGCTTCTTTGGTCCACTCCTCTGTCAAGAATTCCTCACCAGAACCTACAGCAGAGTCTTTGGTCCATTATGTGAGCTTGTGTCGCTTCCCTGACACAGTTTCTCAGACCTGTCTCAGCTGACGGCCTGCGCTCCCTCTCCCTCTCTCTTCTCTTCTTCTCCGCCCATGCACCCAGGCTTCGCCTTCAGTGAGAGACGAGTTTCGCTTCTTTGGAGTTCCATTCTGCTCTGCTTAGAGGCCTATGGGACTTGAGCACACCTGGGGATGCATCTGGTGCCACAGTAGCCCCAGCACAGAACTGCCTTTGGAGTGCTGCTGCACCTCCATCTTAGAACTCAAGGCACTACCGACTGTAAAACTCTTCCAGAATCCTGTACATCAGATACTTAGGACTCCTATCAGCACATGAACTTAATATAACGAACATGAATTATGAGTCAGGGCATTGCTCACCAAACTTTTCTCTTACATGCTAAATTTTTCGACATTACTACCAACCTGACCCAATAAAAATATCAGACACTGCAGACTTCTGTTCCTTAACAATGGTGCATCTGATCCATCACTCACAACTTCTGAAAGACCTATCAACAGATTATCAGTGGTTTCATGTATACATGTGTCAAAGACACAGATATATCTACTGAAATGCTGGTTACATAAAACCAGATTTTTTTCCCCTGAATTTAATGTGACCATAAAAATATCACTTCTGAAGGAGGTTTAGAAACTGAGATACACACAGTCAAACAAAGAGTCTTTCTATTCCTCCCAGTAGTCTGTGGATCAGGCCCTGATTTATTTATCAGCATCTATTTATGAAGATCCTTAATGTGCCAACTTGTTATATTAAATGTAGATCAATAAAAAATATCTTTGTGATTCTTATTTCCTCCATATTGTGTTCTTACAATATAAGATCTGCAGGGTCCAGCCTGTTTGGATTTGTGGCTATAATAAATAGCGAGACACGGCATGATCTAGAGTGTCTTGTAAATCAAAAGGTTTAAAAAATGAATGAAAATAATACAGAAAAAAAAGATATAAGCCATGCACAGTGTGGGGAAGTCCCACACCTCGTACAACACCTAGAAAATGCCCCTGGTTCTATTGTTCTGTCCCTTTTTCTACTCGATGTCCGAGAATGGTTCTGTTTGAAAATTCCCAATAGGAAAGCTTACAGGGTTTAATGGACAGAGGAAAGGTCCAACAGATGTTTTTGTCTTGGCACTCAGCCAATTACAGAGGGACAGGTGCAGAACATTCCAGACAAATTTCCTAATAAGTAAAGCAGTAAACTGAAACCTTTTTCTTATATAGAAACACCTTCCCAAGTATGGGAAGTGCATTACTACACTTCCATGTTGAGAAACAGATTATCTTGAGCAATGTAATTCGTTGGTGAGTATAAGTGTTGATTTCAGAAGAATAATGTCTGGTTTTGAACATTTTTCTGCATCTCCTGCCAAGCTCCATGGAGATATTTTATATGATATATTATTCAAAACCTGTAAGTCCGCTAAATTAAACAGGGGGTTCTGGGGTCTTTGAAAATTAAGTGTGGTGAAATCAGAGACTTTTACCTATACAGCTTAGTGAAAATAAGCAGCTAAAAAGCACACTGCACTTCATTGTTTTGAGTTCTTCAGCCCACTACTAAATTTAAAGTCAGCATTTGAGTTTATTACTTCTTTCCACAGATTTCACATTTCTCATCTTATTTTCAATGCTGGTCAGAACTGGAACATCTTTCTGTCCTTTTTTATTTGGGGGCTAAGAATAGATTTCCTTCTGGCATGTTATTAATACTTCTGCTCTGGCCCATGATAGTCTATGTTTTTCTATGTCACTTTGAACTTAAGTTCTGTTCATTACTTTATGACAGTCACTCTGTTCTTCTGCTTTCACCTTGAAGGAAAAGGTATTTGAGACAATGATAACCCACTTTACTTGTGGGGTTTTAATACACATAGGGACCTCTGTGATTGATTTGTTCAGATCATAGTTCAGTGGGGCAGTTCACTTCTTACTTCTGGAGTAAATCCAGCCAGGCACTATCTTGATTTCACAGCCTAATGCAGGCACACATTTTCTAGCAAGTAACTCAGTTGCCCCATTCCCAACTAGTTATATATTGTATTCCAATTTTTCTTGGAAGTTTTCTCTGGCTAAAATATTATATTTACTAATAGAGATACTTGACAATTGTTATAAAAGATATTGGCAGAGGGCATCTTCATTTTTGCCTTTTCAAAGACATGGTATCCTCTGAGCATTTACAATAATTATAAAACACTGCTTGCTTTGTTTTCTTTTTGTGCAGGAAACAGGAAAAAACCCAGAAACTTCCCCTTCACCTCTCTAGCCTATAAGTTCAAGGATCAGACAGCACTAAAAAATCCCACTAAGAACTCTCGTCAGGGTAAATTTCACCCTTGAAGAACTACACAGAGGGAACCAATTTCTTTTTTTTCCCATTTTGGAAAAAGTCTGTCTGCTTTGTTGTATATCTGGACTTTTTCCTTAAATGTGGTCAATAAAACACAGGTGTCCCCAGATTACCTCTGGCTGAGAAGACGTGGACTCAGCTATAAAATGATGAAAAAGAAAAACCAAACCAAACAAAACCCAAACCAAACAAATTTAAGATTTATTAACTGAAGGAAAGTTGGCACTGAGAATGTGATTTTGTGACAGATGGGCTGCAAGTTTATCTTTACAGGAGTGTTCTTTGGAATCATATTTATCATACCTTTTTTGTCTATCACAATTGTTGCAAGCATCTATGAGTACTAATAGTCCTGGGTCCTAGAAATTCTGCTTCTCTAGCCCCATGGATACAGTGAAATGGAAGGGATTTCCATTTCACTGTATCCATGTTTAAAAGACAAAAAATGAGTGTTTCAGTATTACTCCTAGAAACAGGAACAAGATGGATTTTTCCCTGCTCAGATTTCACATAGATTAGGAAATTACAAATTCTGTCACTCACTGAACATTCAACCTCCTCTATTGTGCTGTTTCTGTGATTACTTTTTCCACTGAATGAATTCAAATCAAAACCATTATACATTTCCTAGGAAGAAGAGGAATAAAGGAGAACAAGGCTTTGAGCTTGTCTCTAAAAAGCTAATAAAATTCTTTAATAGAGAAATTTCACACCATTACCTGTCCTCCAGTAATTTCCAGGGATCCTCATGTTACTCTTTGAATCTTGTCACAGGCATTGAATTGTTAAATGAGAGAACTCAGGCTGCTGTGACATCCTTTCACTCTACCTTGAAGAATGATGTCACAAACCTTACAACAAAGGGAAGCGTTGTCATCCTTCATTTTCTTCTTACTTTAATTTTCTTCTTAATTTGCACTGAACAGTTACCTAAATTACTTCTTATATATCAATAATACAAGAAGTTCTTATAATTAAAAGCTACTACTACTACTACCAATACTTTTATTATATACATCAAATAAAAACCTAAGTTCTTGTGTTCTAATGACAAGAAAAACACCTACCAGTGTAGCAAAAGCTTATCCTAAACAGACAAACTCCATTTAGGTAGCTTGAGCCTACTAACCACCAGAAAAAGGAAGGCTAAAACATTAAGGGCTGGAACACCAATTGTTTAAAAACACAAGCATTTAAACTAATGAAAAATGTTTCCAATTATTAGACTGCCTTATAAATACTTATTGGGTAACATTAACAGCAGTAGTAAAAGAGCTATGTGTAATATAACATATGCCATATACCAGGGATTTGCCTCCACTTAGATTAAGAATGCATTATGTTATTTACGAACAGTGAAGTTGTAAGTTTAAAGAGCCATTTTGGGGAACAAAGTTAGATTAGGCACACTCAGTGTAGGCCACACTGTTTGTCACTGAGTCTCATAATTTAGAATTACAGTACAGTGACTCCTGTCACATATAGCCATATTTCAGCACTGTTTACTCCACTCTGTGGCCTCTCCTTGTCAAAGGTGAGCAACCCCATACCAAATTTACATGGGCTTTCAAGCAGCTTTCAGGCTCACATTTCAAAACCCACAGGACTAATTCTGGAGCCAAAATCAACCTTTAAATCAAGCAACAAGAAGAAATACACCATTTTAAACAAGATCTTTAACCATCACAACAGGAGAAGCCATCAAACAACCCAGGTTCAGTTACTGGAGTGCAGCTTAGGTATATGGTGGCCAATAAAACCTGAAGCAACTTTAGTGGTGATTCTATATGTCCTGGTTAAGCATGTGCTTTATTTAACTTCACTGATTTTTTTCACCTATCCCTCCCCACACACAGAGCCACCTCACTGAATTATGAGAAATGTCTTGCAAATACCTGACTCAAATAATCATAGAATCATGGAGTGGTTTGGGTGAAACAGGACCTTAAAAAGCACCACTTTTCAACCCTCCCTGTTGTAGGCAGGGACACCTTCTACCAGACCCAATTGCTCAGGATGCACTCAGTCCCTCCCATTTATGCCATTAATGAAGATCTTAAAAACATCCTAGTTTGCACAAAGCTTACAGTAATAAAGATTTACAGGATACATATATTCAAAATACTCAGAAGCATAATACAGCTGGTGTCAAAAAGCAAGCTACTAAAATCCATCTGTTAAGTATTGGAATGTTCCATTAGAACAAACCCCAGGTATTTAGAACTCATGCTCCAGACCTGCTTACAGACAGAACATGCTACTATAGCAAACTAAATACATTGAAAAAGGACACATCTTCTGTACATACATTCTGTACACATCTTCAAATAAGGCATGTGAGAAAAAGACATGCTAAATTTGCTTTATAGAGGCTAAATCAGTTAGTACCACCTCAGAGCTAATTTGTTCTGAGATAGAGAATCAATATTATCAAAAAGCAAAAGAGATAATCTATTCAAGGAATTATAAGCAAAATGTGGTCACATTGTCAAAGCACATCACCAAAACATGATAAACAGGAATTCTAAATATTTCCATTTTATTTATTCTATAGTAGGCTGGAGGGGTTTTTGTATACAGGATGCAGAAATTTAATTAATGACATGCAGCTAGCAGCAATTTCTATATTTTTGTTCAAACCATTAAGGATCAAAGTATAAAAATACTAAAATCAATCTATATATCAGCCTTTTAAAGAGTGTATGTTAAAACGTCAGTAAAAATAGACAGGAAATACTGTTGTAATTGCACTTTCCTTACTGCCTCCTTTTTTTCTCCTTAAAATATTAAGGCTACACTAATTCCACCACCTCTTCCTCATTTCAGCTATAACACTTGCTCAACAGAGAGCCATTTCCATATGGAAGGTAATAGAAGGATAGTTTAATGGACTGTCATCATCCAAAACAAGCAGGGAAGAAAAACTTCAACAAGTAGGTGATTCCAAATACATGGTTAGGAAAACCATTCTTTAAAACGTCAGGAAGGAAAAGGACAAAAGAAACAGGAAAACTGTGTGTGGTTTAACCATCACTGCAATGATTGCCTGTAGAATTTTTCATTTAAGGATTGTGTTAATGTTTGTCAGGATTGAAACATGCCCTCATACATCAGAGTCCAGAGAACATTTTAAACAGATGCACAAAGTAAAAAGCAGGGCATTCATCATACTGAAGGATCATGATAAAATGCAAGGGTCTATTTCACTCTTTCTCAGTTCTGGTCTCTATAGGACAAAGCTTCTTCCATCATTCTGCACTACTGTGTGGAGCTCATTAAGGACATCTTCTTTTCCAAGCCATTCTCTGGCACAGACATGCTGCAGAAACAGCTTTCATGAGTGAGAACAAGGCTTAGTTTTATCTCAAATGCAGTTTTATCCCTGAAACATCTTACCAGAAACTAAATCAAGCCACATGCTAGCCATCCCTAGCAGAGACAGCCACCAGCCAGTGCCTGCCCTGTGGCCCAAAGCACAACATATTTTTTTCCCTTTGTGATATCGCTATTGATTGCAAATCATCCTTTTCTGAATTATTAGTTTTGTAGATATGCAGTGATAACTTTTACAGTTTATGTACATGCTTCAAGTTATTTAGTGTAGCTGCAGATGCTTGTTAACCATACTGGTAATTTTTTGCACTGATAAAATGTATTAATTATGTGTTGTATCAAAAATGCCATCACTTTTTCACAGAATGGGTCAGGTAGGAAGGGACCACACCAATCTCCCTGCTCAAGCAGGGTCATCCTGGAGCACGTGGGACAGAATTTTGTCCAGACCATTCAGGGATATCTCCAGTGAGGGAGACTGCACATCCTCTCTGGACAATCTCTTCCAGGACTCAGTCACTTGCATAGGAAAGAAGTTCTTCCTCATGTTCAGGTGGAACTTCCTCTGCATCGGTTTCTGCCCACTGCCTCTCATCCTGTTTCCCAGCACCACCGAGCAGAGTCTGGTCCATCCCCTTGGCACCTCCCTGCAGACATTGGTGAGGTTCCCTCTCAGCCATCTCTTCTTGAGGCTGAACAGCCCCATCTCCCTCAGCCTTTTCTCCTAAGAGAGGTGCTCCAGTCCCTTCATCATCTTCTTTGCCCTCCACTGGACCTGCTCCAGGAGCTCAATGTCTCCTTTGAACTAGGGAGCCCAGAACTGGACACAGCATTCCAGCTGTGGCCTCATCAGGACTGAGCAGAGGGGCAGGATCACCTCCCTCTGCCTGCTGACAGTGCTCTTACAAATGCACCCCAGGAAAGGAGAAGAAATACAGCTTGACTTTACCATGAACAGCAGGTTCAAGGAAACCAAAAGTTAGAAGGATATTAAGAAACATACCTTATACATCTACTATAAGTTGTCAGGACACACTGAAGAAGTGAAAAACTGCAAAAAATACTCCTCGCTATTACTTAATATATGCACAAGGCATTCCTGAAATATCAGGATGAAATACATTAAGTGGGATCCTGCTTTGTGCAAAGCAAAATAATCATTATTATGTTTTTATCCTTCATATTGTTTTCACAGATAAATGTAGTGTTTATTGGAGCCAAACAGCCAAATGGCAGAGTTCTTGGGAAGCAAATCTGCATGCTCTCTACCAATCATTTCAAGTAAATTAATTATTATTATTTTCTTTGGCACCTTGTGAAACATGACTGACTGTACATGAGGGTTGGTGTCCTCAGGATTGGTGCTGTTATGCCCCTGCTCTCATAAAAAACACCCTCTCCCAAAACAAACAATGGCCTATAATTTGGTTATTTTTTCTGAGCAGAGATAATGAGGTGCAGTTGACTCCCAACAAGCTCAACTGGACAAGTGCGACTGGGTTATTCCAGAGGGAGTTGAGAAAGGCTAGCTAGAAACCGAAACCCACTTTATTTGCAAAAGAGGGGGAAAGATTTCTTAAAAAAAAGGGCCCTGAGAGATGTCAGAATGCCCTTTTCCAGCTGGGAATAAAGCAGAGAAGTCAGCAGCAACTCACAAGTTTATGAACTGTCATGGTCTTTCAGAAGTCTTCTGGATCCCACTCATCCTTCTGCAAGCTCTCAGAGCTCTCAACCACTGTTGATGCTGACATTTCTCACCGGAGTGCTCACAGAACTCTGGAACTTAGAGATGATTTGAAAATCAATCTAATTAGATTGCCAATCATCTTCTCATTTTTTCCTTTCTTTCTTCCTTCCTTCCTTCTCTAACCTGAAAACTTCTCCCTTTGCTATTGATACCATGCTTCCTCTTAGTGAAGACTGAAGCAAAACTTTATTAATTCTTCAACAATCTTGGTGGCATGTACTTTTAGCTTTTCTGCCTCTTTGAGCAGTGGACCAGCTCTGCCCTGGGTCCGTCTAACATGTTTGCAGAATGCCTTCTTGTTACCCATTGTGTACCTTCTATGTTTTACCATCCTTTATAATTTCTGATTGCATTCTTACATTTTCATATGATCTCCTGTTAGACTCTTTCTGCTTTATACTTCCATACTAGTATTTTGACTGCTACATGATTTCTGCTCTATGGAAAAAGGACTTTGGTGTCCCATTTGCCATTTCAGGTAACTTCATAAAGAAGAGATTCCTTGCTCTTCATTACAACATATTCTACATTCCCATAATTTACAATATTAATAAAAGGCTGTTGCTGTATCTTGATGCTTGCCTTTTATTATAGATATCTAACATGTACAAAAATATTTCTAATATGGTCCACAATTTAGGAAGAGAAAAAGTGTGGACTCAGCAATCACTAAGTATGTTATATAGACTGGAAACAAAAGCAACTGAACACTGAGGGCTGTGTTCAGTTCCTTGGAAGAATATGAAGTGTATCTTTGCACTGATGATGTTTTGTCTGCACTGTGTCATTTTGAATCAGCAGTAACACATAATTTGTCTATCCTCCTCCATTCAAATTCCATATTCGTCCAGCAAATGTTTTTACAAACACGTGAATGATGAACAAGCAAAAATTACAGAAAATTACAAATAAGAAAATAGCAACAATACATTGCTTATGTGACTATACATATTTATAAAAATCCAATTCTAACTCTTAAATTTTGAAAAAGTTTTTTCAGGGTAGTTCCCCTTTGTTTGGTCTGAGTCTGGAGAGATCTTTGCCAAGTATGACAAAAGGGGATTCTGAAATCTTCTAAGTTACTAGATCACAATATAGTTTAAGAAGCTTTCTTTTCACCCAGATAAAAAATTATGTCTGGGATTTTTTAAACCTCAGACTTGGCATATGACCCTGATTTGAATAAAAAACTAATTCATATTTAAAATCTGTTATTTGCACAATGCTCCCATTGACATTGAAACCCTAGCAGAAAGAACAAGGTCAAAATGGCTGCCAAATATTACCTCAAAGAAGTCATGTACTTTTTGACTTTTAAAAAAGTTACTTCATGTGAGTGACAAGAACATTCCTTCTGCTCTTTAACTGCACAATACAATTGTTAAGCACTGGAATTAACATGCTAACTTAAGTATGCAACTAAAAATATATATATTTCTACATATGAGATTATTTACATCACTCAGTTCTTGCTTTCTTTTTTGGGGGGTCAATATATTTGCCTGGGATATCCATCTGGAAATAAAAAAGTACAGTTTACCTTAAGATACAAAATGCAAGCATATACATCATTTTGTTGTATTCTTTTGTAAATAATTGTTTCCAGATTTTTGGCTTCCTTTGGAAGTTGTGTCGAAGTATCTTGATTATTAGCTGATGAAAATGAGGAGACTCTGTTACACTGTCCTGCACCTCTCACCTAATTCAAATTATTTCTTTTCATATCATGATTCACAAGTGCTGTTTAGCCACTTCATTCAAGAAATATATGTTGTTTCCTTCCTTTATTCTCTAGGTTCTCAGAGTTATAAAGAGCCTCAGAACTTCCAGACACAGCGCTCAGATGTGCATCCAGAATTTTGCAGGCAGAGAAGCACGAAATTGTCTCGAGGGTTGGAAATGTAAAGCAGCCGATACCCCTCAAGCTTCAAATCTTTTCAAATCAATAGCTAAGTGTCTCTTCTATTCAGGGAACAACTGTGGTAGATCACCTCCTTTCCCAGAAGCTGAGATGTCCCTCAGTTCATGTTTTGCTCCAGGTTTTGTCTAGGCAAATGGAGCAAAGCTATCACAATGGTTTTATCATTTGATTATTATAATTTACAGGGTTTCTGACAAGAAAATTGAGCATTGGCTTGTACTATTGAATTGCACACTTTTAATTTCTCTTGACCTGAAATACTTCACATTTATTGGACTGATCTGCTGATAAGCAGAGAGTGTGTGGTGATTCATTTTTAAGTTGTAACCTTACCCCAGGTTGTCATTCATTGTAACCCCTGCCCATCACCCTATCCTACCTATCCCATTGGTCCAAGACTTGGAGAACTCTCTTAGGGGAAGTCACAAGAGGCTAAGGGCTCTCTGCTGGCTCCTCTGCCCTGGGGGACACACGCGCTCTCGTAGGGCCTGCCTGCCTCGTGTTCCCCTGTGGGAACCACGCTTCCTCCCACTGTGGGACCCCCAAATAAACCCATCTAATCATCACTCTCAGAAGCCGTGTCATGTCTTGCCTGCCTACACGCTGCTCCCCAGATGCTCCAGTAAGGCTCTTGTACCTCCCCGGACCCAGAGGAATGTTGCCTCTTACCCCCTGCGGCTAGCCAGGCCAGAGAAGAGCAGGGGAGATTGCAACAAGAGTGGACACCAGCAATATAAGACTTGACTTCAAGAGCTGGATTACCTGAAGAAATTATTTCAGGTGATGAGTTACAGAAAGTTACAGGGTTTTTTTCCCATTTGGCAAATCCATGTCCCAGTAAATGATTCTGAAAAGATTTTGTGTATTTAGATAGATCAGGCACAAAATTTTAAGATGAGAGTGTTTGCCTAAAACAAGCTGTACAACTATGTACTCCTAAGCTTCTAATTCTTGCAGGAAACCAGCTGAATTGTTCAGAATGTGAATGAAAATCCAAATGGCAAAGATTCAAAAGTATTTTAATCACTACTTGTAAAGGACTGTTAAATATCCAAATTTACAAAACTTTTCAATGCTTGACACCAGTATATATGTGCATAATAAAGCATTTGATCCAGTTTTCCTCAGGCTCCCGTGTGAGCTGCATGTACAGTGGCTTAGGTATAAAAATATCCATAGCTGACAACAGACATTTGTTGTGTCAAGAGAAAGCAATGAAGCTTGGACTGCAATTTCAGTGGAGCAAAGACAGAACCTGGCTCACAGGTACAACCTGATACTCAGCTTGGGAGATGAAACTCGAGAAGGACTGAATTGAGGAGACTGTCTTGTCAACCAGCCCTCCAGAGTTGGAGGGAATCTCTGATTCAGACTGCTTCGACTGATAGCTGTCCAACAGGAACTTCTGCAGTGATTTCCTCCAACGTATAATTTTCTGTGGATTCTTCTACAGCTGAGAAACAAATCCACATGTCAATTTGGGCAGATGAACTTAGAATCACCACCTCTAACTATTTTGGTCTCCATCTTTATTGGTTTTGTAATCCACAAAACACCATAATAGCTCATACAAATCATTTCAAGAGAAACATGGTTTATGGAGAGATCTACAGCCAACTCCAGGAGATGTTATTTTCATTTCATTATTCATTCTTCCTTCTCACATGTTGGCTAGAGTGGTTCAGATTCTGTCCTCCACTGATGTCAACTGTAGTAATGCACATAATACACAAGAACAGGATTTATGACCCAGCAATATTACCTCTGATTTTAAAAGGCTATATACACTCCAGTCAGACCATGGTATGAACAAAGGAACATATGTTCAACCTGCTATTCTAAGGTATTACATTCCATTTTCTTTATGAACTCTTCCAAGTTTATTCCTGTATCTAAGCATGAAAAAGACTACCCAATTTCCAGCATTCTTCAAAGTTATCATCCAAAATTTTCTGCACTTAGGAGGAGCCAAAGTTGCACTTAAAACAGAAATTCCAAACTATAAGCCATGAACAGAAAAATACATAACTGCTTTCTCTAATTCATACCAGTCCATGTTCTAGTCCCTTGGGAATTTCAGAACATACCAAAATAGCATTCATAGTTGACTGCCATTAAATAAAGTATAATATAGCCTCCCAATCTAATTACAACAACACCATTTGCATTCATTTAGTGTTCAAAGCAGTAACAGGCTCCAGGCCTTGTCTTATTTTTGCTTTTAGAAGATCTTCTCTAATCTTCAAATTTGGCAGCACTAAACCCCAGCCAATTCTAGGCCATTTGACAAGAGAGAGAAGTAGACCAGCCATATTTTTCTAACCAGACATACAAGACAGAGCTGTTATGTGAACAACCTAACACAGGATTTTCTCTCCTGTACTGTTTTTACCTGCAAAAAGTCATTCACAGTGCTGCCCCACTGACTGACAAATGAGATCCATCCACTCCTGCTAATACTATGAACAAATTTACCAGCAGCAGAATAGTACAATTAGAGCCTATTTAGTTGCTGATTTCTTAGCAGCTTCTTAAATTTCTTACCTGGGAAACAGGATATTTTCATCACCAAAATAACCCCTTCACCAGAATATGGCTAAGGGAGTTCCTTCAAATACTTTGGTTGGAACAAAAATGGTAAGTGCAGTTCTTTCTGACTGATCTAGCCACAAAAGAGAATGATTTAAGGAGCCTTGAAAGAGTAAAGGAAACATCTAAAAAGGAAGTCCAGAGAGGCTTTTTACTTTCATCTTCAATTTTGGTAGCTTTTCCTCTCCCCAGTGCAACCCTAAGATCAGTTGAATCCTTTTGTATTTCCATAGCTTCAGTGGTCTGACAGGAGGAATGAGTTTTGCCTTTTATCTCTATGTAAATGTTTATGTCTAAATAGATACGCTGGCCCAAATTCTGGGCTGTGTTCCAGCAAGTTCCTTCTGTAGAAACAAGATGGATGTCCCCAGTGGATAATTAATTCCTTCCTTGGGGTGGAAGCCCAGATGACAGAAGCTTAGTAGAATGATTGTAGTCTTCCCTCAGGTTCCTCTGGGGATGGTGAGGGCAGACTTTGATGAGGGTAAGACTTTTATTGAAGGTATGAGGAGTTCTGTTTGATTCCACTGACTGTTCAGTTGTCCCTAAGACCACTATAATGGTCACTCACCTAAAAACTAGTTCCCAAACAGTCATGCAGATGTTTGAAAAGGTGGATAGCACATAAACAAATACTTGAAGGATACTCATTAAGAAGTAGGATTTCTTAAATGGTTTGGAAAATGGAGGGGTTTTATCTGTTTCCACATTTGATCCCTCTTTTTTCAACACCTCAATTCTTGTCAATATCAGTGGTTTGTCAAGCACTGGAGTAGGCTGCCCGAGGAAGTGGTTAAGACACCACCGCTGGAGATAGTTAAAACTGGAACTGGCAAGACAGAAACATGTGAAGAAGGACTGAAAATATATCTCATATGCAACTGAAGAGTCAAGACTGCCACCAGTCTCTGGCACTGCTACAAACCATAACCTATAGAGCAGGGTTATTCCACTTCCCACTCTTTTCCCTCACAGCATACATACTGCCTAGAAGAGATCAGTAATCACAACAATTTCTCATAAAGGGAAAGTCCTGGGAATTCAAGAAGAAAAGGTTGTCCAAGGTGTCATTGGCGATTTTAGGAAAATAGTACATACTCAAAATGACAAATTTCAAAAGTCCTTCAAATACACAGCAGTTCTGTAAGACTGAAGAGAGGCCTTCTTGTGGAGTTCTTAAAAATCACCAAACCCCCCCACTTCAGCACAGTCAAGCCACCAGGTGTGGGATTTGCTTTCAGCCCCAGAGCATCCCACCAACTATAAAAATTTAAATCAATAGACCATTATATGCTAAGAACTTGAAGAACTCCTAACCCATCTGTGTTTTAGCAGGAAATCTGGGAAGAGTCTGTAACCTCAGAGGTTAACTGTCAGACTTGTAGCCACTATTCACAGCAGCTTCTGCATTGTTTACATATTAAAAATGTTTTTAAGAAAAATGTGTTTTGTATTTTCTCTTTATTGAGTTTTATAGCTTTTCCTTTTGTTTGTGTCTAGAACTGCCTTCAGCTCAGGGGAGGTAACTAAACTGTGCAATTTAACCTCCACAAAGAAAGCATTGACCTGGGTTGAGTTTGAAGGAAGGGGAAGAGGGAGGTTGTGCTCCATCCAGAGGCTCTAAGCCAAATATATCTCAAATGGCAAAATGCCCAGATTTCTTACAGCATGTATTCACTAAACCATAGTAACTCATTGTGCATTGCAANCGCCTTTGGTGCAGCTCCTGGTTATCTAGTTTTCAGATACTTTTGATAGGGTTGCATCAGAAACAAAAACTAAGCTCACAGACATACTTGGAGTCATTCCAAAGGCCTGTCACAGGTTGCTCTGCATAAAATAAACTTTAAAATTACTAAAGAAACAGCTCTGTCATGCATCTGTTTTACTGATGAAGGTGCCAAAGTGCCTTATTGTCAGTTACAGGCAAATCAGTTGACTTTCTTACCATTCTTGTATATGAGAATTTCACCAAGCATGCCATGTGTCTTTTCTATTTCTGATGTTTCTTGCACTCCTGAACAGGACTTTATGTCACTAAGGCAACAATGAAAAGATTCTCTATGGCTTGTTGCAAAATATTTAGAAGCATTAGGGTATAACCACACAGCATTATTCCACAGCCATATGGGAGATGTTCAAACAGGCACCAGGCAAAACAAACACTCTGTGTGGATTAATTCAAAATCAGTCCTTCATTTCAAAACTCAGATAATGTTGCCACCACACCAGAGAAGGTCTGTGACGACTTGTGCACCTGGAGTTCAACATGCACAGTCTTTGATGCACTCCAGAATCTTCTGCTCTAAAAAATCCCCTTTCTCTAGTATAGGAACTTCTTACTTAGACAGTAGAGGAACTTTCTCTACTCTGTAAAACTGGTCATTTTCTTACAGAACAGAATACTTCTATCTCTTTACCAAGGTCATTTTGAGAATTAATCATAATCTACAAAGTATTTTGATTGTGAAAATTTATGATACATAAAAGCAATTTAACTGCTAATCTGACATGGTGTTTCTAGTATTAATCAAACTAAGTAATGCTACCCAAGAGTTCAGTAACAGCACATGTATAAAGTCTGGTGCTATATTACAATTTTTATCCCATTGAGTATTTTAGAATAAAATCTAAAAGAAGGCGGCTAGTATCTTTCTTCTAAATTTCCTGGCTTTGTTTCACAAATATTCTCCTCCTTAGCATTGTCTCTAGCTTTTAATTTATATTTGATCCATATTAGAAGTAAATAATCAAATTATGTGCACATTGGCTATTTGTTGTGGTGATGAATTAATCAATAAGGGACAGGAAGGCCATTTATCTTGGCATTCCACACTATGTTTGACAGCTGATCTCATAGTATGAAGGTACAGTGCCATAGAAAATAAACAGGGATACAGAAGGAACCTTTATCAAGAAAGGAAACTCTGTGATATAAAGGGAGAGAGGACAAAAACAAAACAAAACAAAAAACACCAAACGAGATCATAGATGCTTTGTCACTGTCTGTTTCATAAAGCATTTTAGAGTTTTAATTTAACAGTTTATTTCCCTTTTGGAAACAATTACAAACTCCTAAAAATCTTTATGACCCTACCTGTAAAATCTACAGTGATTTTTCTCTTAGAACTAGAATCTGACATCCAAAAAATTAGGTAAATTTAACTTTATAATGTCTTGGTACTCTTTGCATGGTGCCTCATTCTCTCCTTTCTTCTAGTTCCTCACCAGACTTCAAGTTGGTCAGTAACTACAAAACCCCAAAGCTCAAATTACCTGTATTTTTTGAGGGACAAAAGCATTGGAGTGCTCAGACTGTAGGTTTCAAGTACTGTACAAATATTCCTATGAAACTTGCAATCAAAATTTAGTGCTTTGAACACAGCCCTTACTTCTGGAGCTGAGAGTTTACATCAAAATCTTTAAGACTTTTTAAAATAACTTTTCAGACCTTGAAAAACTTGGTAATAAGAAAGACTTAGATCTTCAGAAATCAGAAAATCTTTAACATAAATTATTGTTGCTACTTAGCAAATTAAATTATTCTGGAACTCTACTAAATTCTTTTTTTTTTTTTTGAGTGTAAAAGAAGGGATAAATTGCATAATAACCAGTGTCAGCTCTACATCTACAAGAGCACAATAGGGAAGGAGAGAAATGCACACATGGAGTAGAATGTAAAAAAAAATAACTTAAACCACAAAGAAAACAGTTAGGTGAAAAAAATCAGACTCGAACTATGATTTTGAAAAGCTGTTCATGTTTTTAGGAGTTCCAGTGTCCCTACTTTTTTCCCATGGCTTGGACTCCCCTGACACCTCAGATCTCTCATCACACTGTAATCTGGGACACTCAGAATGAATTTATGTTGAGCAACACAGATTTCCAATGATGTTACAGCTGTACAATAGTTATACAATTTCTGTCATGCTAATAATAAAACCTATATGAAGCAATAGTTGGAGAGGATGCATGTCAGGGGAACAGAGAAACAGTTACTTAAACACAACTGTTGGTGATATAGATAGTCATGGAAATGGGAAATTATCATACACCACTACTCTGAGTACCCAAACTCCTCTTTCTGTAAGGCCTCTTCTTCAGGGCTCCCTATGTCCTGGCCCTCTCAAGCCTCTCTCCTTGTTCTTGTTTCATTGCTGCATAGAGAGATTCCACATAATATTCCATTTCCATGAGGCACTGCACTGTCATTTCTGTTCATTCCACTGTTCATGGACTTGGCTACTGGAAAAATGACTTTTTATAACGACTCTCAGAACTGTAAAGCAGTTAGGAAATCAGCTATTTTTAAACATTTTATTTCAAACACCATGGAATTTTCTTTAAAAGAACATATATTTTACTTCTAAAACTAAAAAATTGTTTTGTTGTTTGAGGGGAAGATATAAATGCAAATATATAGAGGTTATTTTAATCTTCTTTCCTAAGAAAAGCTCAAAGGCCATATAATATCCAGAAGCTGATGTCCAGTATTGAAGTCAAGGTGGGAAGCATCCAAGGAAGCGTCCACTAGATTAAGATTCATATACAACATCAGGCATCAGTTTAAAGCAGTATAACAAACAAAAAGTAAGAATAAAACCTGACATATTTTTAAAGATAAATAATTTCCAGAGATTGTTGTAAGTTTGATACATCAATTTTCCATTAAAATTCAACTTAGAAAATAATCATGGGCTTCTAAAACAAATCTTAATATTTTAGATCCTGGTTCTGTTTTGCTCTCATAAGATGAGAAATCTTTTAAAAGCAATTCCTTTGCCAATGCCAGAACCAGACAAGTACTGGCTTCAGAAAATCTCCACTGTTTTTCTAGTACAGGCTTCCATTTAGTAAGACATACATGTTTTTTAATTAAATTTCCTATGAAAAACAGTGGTTTAAATTGAGGGAAACTGTGCCTCACAAAAATTCAGCAACCTTATTGAAATCTAGAGCTTATTTGAGAAGACAGGATTTTTCACAAAAATCCTAAACACCCTAATTTCTCTATTTCTGAAGTTAAATAAACCCTTCACTAATTCCTTCTCAGGCTTACCCATTTGGGTTTTTCTGGGTGAGAAAGGGAAAACAATGCTGTGTGGTGTTTCATTGGTACTTTCTGCAGCCTGGTAGAGCTTGGTAGGGCTGGTATGCTTGGTAGAGCTGGGGAAGCCTGGAAAGGTGCAGGGCAGCTGTGCTTGTCCATGTTACAGATGCAGCACAGCTGTGTCCTGCAGCATTCCCCATGTCCCCAATCCCCCATGCCTTCACCAGCCACTCAGAGAGAGGCCCAGGCCCAGTGTTCCTCCTTCCTGTCCTGGCAAGCCAGATAGGAGGTGAGAAGAAGGGGATGAAATTCCCTCTCTATCTTATCCTAATCTGGAGCGAGGATTTGACCTGGCTGAGTACCTGCAGCCAGGGACTGTGGAGTTCTCACAGACCAAGCTGGTCAAAGCTTGGGAAAAGCCAAACAGAAGAACAGCAAGCGTTATGAATAAGGGATGATGACTGGCTCATGCAAATGAGAAGGAGTTGTTGAGTATGGTGGGAAGGAGTTCTGTTGGGGTTTGCAGTTGACACGTGGTTTTGTTGTTCCAGTAGGGTTTTGAACCCTTTTCTGTTCTGCCTTAAATGCTCCCCTCCCCTTTTGTAGTTGCTGCCTGGCAGCTCTGGCTGACAGGGCTGTAAAAACATGTGGGGCAGGGAGTGTATCTGACCATTTATAAGAGGCAGCAGGGAGAAGGGAGACACTTGTTCCTGGGAGGCCTGGCAAGGTAACAGGGCACCACCACTCAGGATATGAGAAGGGCTCCACCAATGAAAGGCATGGAAGGACTGATTGACAGGCCTTGGGAGGAGCCAACTATCCATATATGGGCAAAGCTATGGGCAGGGCCAGAAGGACATATTAGGATTGCTCATGAATATTAATGAGGCTGATGCAACCTCAGAGTGTAAAAGGTAGAGATGCCATTTTGTGAGTGAGCCTCTGGTGGGCAGGAGGGGTCCCAATCCAGCTCCCAGTGCTGTTCCCCCCTTTGCTTTGTAATTTTAATTGCTTCTAATTAAAATTTATTTACTCATTCCTGCCCAGGTTTTGAGTTGTTTATAACAAAAATACTCCCTGCTCCACAGAGGGAACCACTGTATTTTACACCACCAACAGTGTGTGTGCACTTTGGAATGTCCTTTTCCCAGGACAAGCAGAGGCACCAAGTCTCTAAGCATTGGCTTTGGAATCCCAGCTGTCCACAACTGTCCAGAGCAAATGTGTCCAGTGGCATCTGTCAGGTGATAACAACTGCATCTGCCTCCAGCTGAAAACAATTGCTATGTCTAACTCCTCACATTTCCTTGATACAGCTCCCCAGGTAGCTCACACATCCACACCACAGCCCAGCATTTAACTTCTCACACACAGGGGCACAATCTCACTCATTCACATATAAACAGCAATCTATATATAAACAGCAATTTCTATTTTACTTTTTAGTAAATAAATGCCTTTTTTCTATTTAGCATATTCCAAATGCATTGGATGCCAGGTGTCTTGAATAGGCAGTGTTGTTACCAGTGATGAACAATCAATTTCCAAGTTTTCTACAGCAAAATTGGTACCTGAATCAGCACAGTATCACTACAATGCCTTAAACCATTTTGCTCACATTGTTGCCACTGAGCTCCATGCCCAATGTCTTTTATTTCTAATGTAAATATGGCATACAGAAACACAGTAAATCTGAAGACCTACAAAGCATTTAAAAACATCATAAATTGGACCTGACATGGAAGGCCACCTTGTCACCTCCTGCACTACTCCATCTCTCAGGCCACCACAAGTCTTTGGGCTGCAGTGCACTTACTTGGATTAACCCTATATCTACCTGTGATCCAGATTATATTTGCACAGCTTTTTGCTGTGTTAGGCTTAACCCAGATCATAGTTACAGCTGACATGAAATCCAGATAAAATCCAGATGTTCTTTGGTCTCTCAGCCATCACCGTCTAAAAAGCAGCACAGATATCTTGGTAAGAGAGTGGATAGGTCTTGCCGCTGTAACTACCTTCTCTGGTTACCACATCTAGTAGAGTTCCAAGTTAATTAGGCTAATACTCTTCTAAACACAGGCATTTTCCTCCCCAGTTTTGAGGATTTTAGTTTTTAATGTGGACCTCTGCTGCATAAGGCAAATGTTTGTAGAGGGTTCAAAAGACAAGCACTAAGTTCTGAACACTATTAAGAGCTTTTAGTGCCAGAGGAGGGGAAGATCTGTTTATTTTCCAAATTGCTTTCTTTAACTTACATTGACTTCTTTAAGGTAAGATAGCAACTTCAGAATCCACATTTGGAAGTGCAGGGTGGGGAAATCAGGCTTATTACAGCAGGAAAATGCTTGTTGCTTCATTAGTCTCAATCCAGGAAAATCAACACAGAGCAGCAAGGCCAAAACTCCCAACTCATATACCAGAATAGTCAATGGTAAATCAGATATGAGACCGGTGAGGGTGGAAAGAGAAGAGAATGGAATTGTTTACTCCCTTATGGCCTTAACTGAATAATATACACAACACAAAATAATCTAGTTATAGCAAGAAAAAAAAAAAAATCTTGGCTTATATCTGCAGCAGCTCTAGGTTTTGGAGGGAAGCAATGTTATAATGTATAATTATATAACTTGCTTGAACAGTTGCATTCCATATGGGAAGTAATAGATATGCCCAGCTGCATTTTGGCAAAGCCTGAATTTACCATTATTCAGGGTATAACAGTTTTGCTGAAATTTGGAAGTCTTACAAAGGTATGTACATGTTTCACTGATGGTCTTTGACAATACTTCTCCTAATAATAATACATGGATACAACCCCTTTTCCAGAGGTCCTCAGCTATATTTATCTCCCAGGACTATTAGCATCATTGTGTTCTGACTACAGATGACTCAAGTCAGCACTCCCTTCCCTCCCGTTGATGAAAAGCTTTGGCTCCATCCCACCTTTCATCAACGGGAGGAAGGGAGTGGACACATGGAAAAGATACCTTTGAAAAGATACCTTTGAAATTCTCATTTAAACATTGGGATTTTGGATAATCCTCTAAATACACAGATTTGGCTCAGCTGCTTCATGATCTTCATCTCAGATTACTTTGTGTCTTCCATATCAGTCAGGAACTGAAGCAGGAAAAAAAAATTCAGCCTTATAGCTTCAAAGCAGCAGCCAGCATTTGCTGCTTATTTCGGTAGCTTAGCTATAACCCCAAGGTTGATTACACTTCTTAAAATTCTGCAGAATATCAGACTTTCAATATCTATGAACCTGAATTAATAGTGGCCAGCACTATTTTTTGTCAAGAGCCTTCTCCAATAGTTAGAACATCTCACCAGGTTCTCAGCCACCCATTCTAATGTCAAAAACTGTGAGATTTTCAAAACAACACAAAAGAAAGTAACAGGCACAGATGTTTGGCACATACAAGCAGGATATAAGTTGTTGAGTGTGAAACTCAGCAGAGAAGCCACAAAAACTGTCACAGATTCACAAGACTGATGCCAAAGTGACCTAGTTACCAGAATATCTGAGTTCTCAAGTGTGAGTCAAATACACATCAGTTGGAACTTCCCTCACAGCCAGCCTTTCAAATACTGGACATGACATCACTCCTCAAAAAAAGTATTTAAAGGATTATTTCACCTAGTGTTGGAGGAAAAAAACAAGGGTGTCCAACTTCAAAACAGACAATGCAATGTGAATTAAGAAAGCACCAAGTAGTGGCTCCACAAATGCCACTGCACTCTCCTGGGGAGTGCAGCAGCCACATAGCCCATAACATTTTCAGCATCCCAAAGGGAAATTACCTCAGATTTCCTGCGTTCTCGTTTGTCTGACATATGTGGGTTTTTTTACATTTTATATCTTTAAGTATTTTATATTCCATGAAATCACTCCAAAAAGCAATTTATCACTTTATATTATTTTCCACTGTCTTTATGTATCAGCAACATTTTGAGAATTAAAACTATTGTTATTTGGAGAATCCATGGAAGGCATCTGGTACAATTAGCAGAGCTAAAGAAGAGAGTGCTTTTGTTGCCACATGGTCCTCTGTATTTTGCACAAAACAGTTGTTGAATAATAGACAGGAACAAGCCTGGGCCATGGAAAAGAGTTGAGGCATGTGAATGAGAAGCTTAAATCCTCACAGTCAAAAGTCTCCATACATCCTGACCAGGTGCCACAAACCAGAAATAGTACTAAGTCTCACCCCAAAAGGCAGCAGTCCTGACTGAAGGTCTCAAGTAGGTGGGAAACCTCCTTGAACCATGTGACAATTCAAATACACAATTCCCCCATGCCAGTGGTGGGCAGCTCTGCGCTCATCACAGTAGCTACACTTCTGATCCCCATGTCTTGCTCTGCGTTTTGGACACCAGTTTGGATACCAGCTACTGGGTTGGCTCTGATCTCTAGTTTGCAGCTGACTTTTGAATCCAGCCCTTGACCATGACTCCTGGATGCCAGTGAATACTAGGGAGGAGAGGAAATTTGAGATTGAGGCACAATTTCCCCCAAAAGGTAAATACAGTGAATTGTCCTGTGAAATAACCTTCCGCAAGTGTGTATGGCTCAGCCATGGCAATAAAGAGAAGCAGCTCAGGACACAGACTCTTCTATGAGGAAGAAACAGAAATGGAGAAAATGCACCATAATTCATGCCTTAAGGAGCAACATTAAAGCAACTAAACAGCTGAACACATTCTTATTGAGACATAAAATACTTCCTCTGCAGGAGTCCTGCTGTACAATAATTTTCTGAAGTGCAGAATTTTGCTGACTTTACATTCCAGCAAGGGATCTGGAGTAGCTTACAAATGTTGCCATATTTATGCAGAGGGAAAAACTTCAAACTTCCAGTCCTCCACAGGCCATGAAAACAAACCTTCCCCTCAACCCCACAGTTCCTACTCAGTGTTTTGTGAACTTGAGGCACTGACAATGTATTTTAACTAGTTCTTCAACAACCGCTATTTTAATTTTCTGCCATTGTCAAAAATTGGGATCCTCTGTTTCCAAACCAATTTAAAGAAAACTTTCTGTAATTTAGTTGTGTCCACTCAATACATTTGAAAACAGAGAGGCACACATTCCTAATCAGCAGCTTTAAAAGAAAATAAAGCAAGATGATAGAACATGCAAACCATCCTCCGGCCAGGGATGGGTTAATGCAGTGCTCTGGGCTCTGCCCCCCGGTGCTGGTAATAGGAATCA
This sequence comes from Aegithalos caudatus, assembly GCA_013389925.1. Lineage (NCBI taxonomy): Eukaryota > Metazoa > Chordata > Aves > Passeriformes > Aegithalidae > Aegithalos > Aegithalos caudatus. The sequence goes on along the minus strand of WEIU01021958.1, from coordinate 9,672 downwards.
GGCTTATAGTGAAAGATTTCTTGGTGACTGGCCAGGAAGAGAGCATATAATCTGCAAAAGATGGGGTTTGGGGCTGAGTCAGGAACTGCCTGAGCACCTTCTGCCCATCAGAGCCTCACTAAGAGCAGCTAAGTCTACAACAACCGGGGGGCTCTCACCGAACCCATCTTTCTTTGCCACGGAGGCAGTGCTGTGCTGAAAGCTGGAAACAACCAAACAAAATGTGTAATGCCCTACAGCCCTGCGACTTTTGGGGTTGAGATTGTGGTGATTCTTACTACGATTGCTCCTAAAGTGACAGCAGTCAGATGCACATGAAGTGGGGACATTTTTGTATAGTTTTGCTAACTCCAAACAATTGGCTGCCTTCACTGAAATGACCAAGTGGCACTGGAACCACGAACCAGTGAAAAAGAGTCAGTTTTGTTATTGAGGAGTCTGGTAAGGTGTAACTCACAGAAATAAAGCACTTATAACAGAATCTTTTCAGAAGGGTCCATACCAAGTCTAAAAGCAGATGAAAGCATCTGGCTGAGTGAGAAAGGCTACAAAAGGTTCATTATCACTGTAACCTTTCCACTAGAAGAGACTGTGATCAGTGTTCAGCAGTTCACTAGCTCAGTCAAAAATCACTCCTATTGACACAGAGGTAGAAAACCCTCTGGATGAGCATTTGTGTGTTCATTTCAGCTCTCTGAACTAATACACTACTTCTGATAAAACCATAACAGCCAAATACACACAGAGGCAAATACTGAGCACCATTCTCTGTTAAGTCAGGCTGCTTTGAGTGAAGTGTGCTTACTAGTAAGTATCTTTAAACAAACAAACAAAAATCCAAACTGTCCTTTCTGTATATTTTACTTGGCAGAATTATCAGACTGACAGTGTTAGGAAAAATACATAAACTGGAAAATTCATTTGTTTTCAAGTCCAAAAAGGAACTATCAAGAAAGATCCATAGTGCATCTTCCTATTTTACAAATCCATCCCAAAACCAGTGCTATCATCTTTGTGCATAATTAATACAAAGATTGTGATAAGGACATTGATAAGCAGGTATATACATACTTGTTTGTAATTACTTCTATAAGAAATCAACATTTTTCTTCTGAAGATTTTATTCTCTTTTGCAGTCCTCAGAGGTAAAAGTTTAACGAGGAGCACTCAAAGAGCCAGAGTGCCCTCTCGTGTTCCTGTGTCACCCTTATTTCATTTTCAGAACAAAACAAAAATTTAAAAGTAAAAAAAGAGAAAGGCTGTACTGTGACTATTCTACACAGAAACCTTATAGTCATCAAGCCAATATTCCTAAATGTTCTCTTAACACAATTTATTTTAAGAGCTAGACAATTAAGTATGCAGGTCCTGACTGCCAAATGTCAGCCATGTAAAATGAAGTCCAGAAAATAAAGTCCATGCTTTATCTCAACCAATTCCAGACATCACAACAAACTGAAATGCAAACCATAGCTTAGATAAAGTTCTCAGTGGCTGACTTGGTTTGGTAACATAAACACCACATTAGCATGACACAGAAGCAAGAAGTAAGGAAAGAAGTAAGGAAAGTGAAGACTTCCAAAATTAGTTCTGCTGTAGCCAAGACCAAGAACTAATTCCTCCCAGAAGCTCCTGCTGCTGGAGTGGCACCTTCTGGGGGCCAGGTGTGTTGTGCACGGACCTTCAGTCATTGTCACACATTTTGGGCCCCCACCACTGTCATCTCAGCTGCACAACAGCTAATACAGACTGGGATGAGTAAGTTTCCAGGGTATTTTTGCCCTGTGTTGCAAGGAGAAGAGACAGAACTAAGTCCTACAATTTCTCCATCCCTCATCTGTTTTGTGGTTCCTCACAGGCTAACTCCAGTTTTCACTCAGGAATGGCAACTTCCCCTACAGCAGCAAATGGACAGTTCAAACCTAAAAATGAGAGACTGTTCCCCAGTTCAGAGCAAGAACATCCTGCAAGCGATCAAAAGCAGATGGGTATTTTAATGCCTGGCTCCAGCAAGCTGCCAGTCATGGCTGGACCAACATCAGCACTGTAAAGTGGTGCCACTGTGGGCAGAACAGTAAAATATTCTGATAAAGGATATGAGCTGAGCTTCAGAACACGTCACCACTGGCACACTGTTGGTACAAGAAGGAAATCCAAACTTGCAGCACTAATTCAAGGATAAACAGATATCACCAACAAAGGCAATTAATTCAACATCCGCTCTCAAGAACCACACAGCAGAAATGCTCACTGAGAATAGTTTTCCAGCTTTTCAGATTGCTTTCCATGAGATCTCAAACTGTTCATACTAAAGGTCCATTTCATTTTTTTCTAATGTGTCCAAAAGTAACAAAACTAACACTCATTCTCCAATGAGACTAAGAAACTAGTGTAAAGCAAAGCAGAACTGGAACTAAGAACACTTTTTTTTTTAAATATCAGACCTTTCAGTTCCAATACAGTTTTATACCCTCGAACTATAAAACAATGATTTAATATGCTAGTGCCAAAGTTGCCCAAAATGAGCAAAAATACCCTCTCTCAGCAATCTGTGTGCAAATAGAACAGCTTATTAATGATTACTTAACTGAGAACAAATAAACAAGGGTCTTAGCCACATTGAGCCAATTTCTTAAGGCAAACTTCATGTCCGAGTTTCCAGAAACGCACTGGAAAATTTGCAAGAGGGAACGTCTTTCACTGCTTTGTTTTAAGCTACAGAAAAGAATGTCAGGCCACACCCACAAAAAGGTCCATTTGACTCCCTCTGGCTGTAAGAATTAACACAGCTTTCAGAAAGAAGGAAAAAAACCAAAAACGATCAGGTAAAAAAATCCGTTTAGCACATATTCCAAACCATTATATGTGACAGAGAGACAGCAATACCATTTTCTGTCCTGAAAGCCTCATGGTGGTTTTTACATCCTTTGTTTTTGTTACTGATTATCAGCATTATAACTATCCAAAATTTCCTCTTCCTCAGCTGAAAATCATCACCTTAATGGTGATTGATTAGCACAACATTGCCAATTAACTTGTCCTCATTTGCCAGTGTCAGCTGAAGCAAAAACATGCATTACTAACACAAATGAACAAGAAGAAATGCGTGGTTCCACTCTGAAACATGGTTTTGTAAAATGAATAAATAAAAATCATTTCTTCCTTAATACAAAGCTGCTTTCTGCTGCTGAAGTTGGATCTGTTCACACTACCAACATCAATACCTTTAGGGCTAGAACAGATGCTATGATCTGGAAATTGGATGAAGTGAAGTGCAGACAAAGTAACAATATGTCAGTGCTTGCTAATTTCAAAATATTCATTTTGGATTGTTAGGTCAATGTAGCATTAGGTATTGTATTCATAACTGTTACTTATGATGCCTCAAGGAAAGACTTTTCTGATGGTACCACAAAACCAAGTTTAGCACACTGAATCTAATTAGGCAAGCTTTGCAAAGGAATATTGAAAAGTTAAAGGAATCCTCCTTTGTCGTTGTTGGACATGATATTAAGAGCTTGACTCCAAGACAGAACATCAGAAGGCTTTATTTTACAATTTGTTCAGTCCTTTTATAGCATGCTGCTCTAAAAGGCATATTATTGGTCCACAGGACTGACACCTCTCTAGTTCCATTGTTCAAACTTAGAGAAAACACACAGGAACAGCTGCAGGGCATTATTTACAAAACGGGAACTTGTTTACAAGATTTTTCCCCTGAGAACAAAAGCTCCCAAGGACTCTCCCTTGGGAACACAGAGAAAGCAGACTAAAATTTCTCAGATTCAGAAAAATCAGGCCCACAATCCTTTACTCTAAAAATGCTACATGCCAGGAAAGGGAAACCTCTCTTTAAATCTGAGGAATTGCTAGAGAAAATAGCAAGAAGTGACCCTGGCAGTTAATGGTAACACAAAGAGGTGTAAAACACCTTTATCTGTGACATGAATGCCTTTGGGGTCACCTGGAACTTTCAGTACCAAACATGTGGCTGATATACAGAGAAATGTAGAAGAATGGAAGGAAATTAGTCCACTCTTGGAGAAGTCTTTTGTTATGACAAAACTATTAGCAGCAAATATTTTTTCTGTAATTCCAAATGCCTACACAAAAGATCTTATTTTTCAGTGGTTGCACTTAAATTGTTGCTGTTTGTGAACAGAGTGAATGGAAGATTTTAATTATTATAACATGAAAACCACAGGCATCTGAAGTAGCCTTTGGGTTAACTTTCTTATCAGTAAAAATAGGGGACATCAATGAGATTCATTCAGTTAGGAGAGCTACTTGGGTAAGTGGAGCTTTAAGTCCACTCTACCTGGCAATAAAAGCTAATTTCCTGAGTAAACAATGTAATTTTGCAGTTTGTTCATTTTTTTCTGCCCACACACCTTATTTTTTCCCTAAGGATGAGCATTCTTAAAATTTCAATTTAAAACAAACACATGAAAGCAGCAGAATAAGATATTCTCTAGGACACAGAAGAATTTAGAAGCATATCTGCTTTAGGAGGTAGTGCTTAATCTACCAATAAATCCAACTCATACATGTAAAATCAACCCCAAATAACTCCTGTGTTTGGGCATTAGGCGCATGGATGTTCATTAGCACATGGCAGTGTCACAAAACTCAGTTGGCAAGACAACCTCACCAGTCTTTACCTACTGCAGGCAAGAGCTGAGGTAAAAAATACACACCCTTGTTTTTTATATTTCAAGGACAGTAAGATTTCTTTCCAGGTCACAATTCCTTTTGACAATTACTAAACCATTGGGAAAATGCTCTGGTCAGCTATGATTTACAGAAGTTGCTTTAAAATTACTTCATCTTGTGGGATCTTCCAGCAGAGTTTTGACTGGTTCACTGAGTTTTCAAACTTGATGTGTTTCTGGGCAATAGAGATGTTCCGCTCAAATTTATAGAGCTGAATATGCTGTTGTGGTTGTGCAGCTTAGGAAATCCAACCCAATAGTTTTCCAGACTTTTAGATTCATGGAGCAACACGTTTAGAGAAGCCATGTCTTTTGAATGCACCGAAGAACAAGGATGTTCAGATATGCACACTGGGGGGAGAGGGGATGACCCCTCCTACAGAAGTGAAACTCGAGCCAACAGCCTTAAAACGTTTTCTGTCCTTCCACTGTTGGGTCCAAAATAATCAGACTTGTCTTCTAAAATGAAGTCTCATTCTTTTATGTTGATTTCTAAGTGCATTTTAAAGTTTGAATTTTCATCAACAGGTGGAGCATCAGTTCCGAAGTCCCTATCTGTTTGTGATCTAAAACAACCTAAATACTTACTAAACAGTAAAATAAAACGTGTTTCACATCCCTGCTGCTCTGAAAGCAAGGAAAGCTACACAGAGTGAAAAGGACAACTACTGAGCCAAGACAGGAAGAGTAAATAGGGAAGCATGCCAAATAGAAATACAGCATTTCAGTATCATCATGAAAATATAGGCTGTTCTTAGCCTGAGCTGTACTAAAAGACTTTTTCCTTTTTACCTGATTTTTTGGAGCAAAAGTTTCTACAGCCAGAAAGAGCAACTTTTAAATATGGCTAAAGTATTATGAGTTTAATTACAGAGAAGGTAAACAAGGCAGACATGTTTCAGAAGTTTACACACACAGATCATACTGGAAGGAGAATTTCTTTTTACTCAACAACGCCACTCTAATTTCTAAATTTTGGACAAATTGTTAAATTTCAGGACTGAATTCTACTTCGGTGTAAGTCCAACTTCATCAACTTCTTAAAATAACCATTCCCCAAAAGTTACCAAAAATAACATTCCCAAGGAACTTCAGACTGTTATTTTGGTTCTACTTAACAAATTTTCTGCCTGCTGTATCAAATTAAGATTTCCATACTAGAATACATTAAACTTTCACGTACAAATAAGCAGAAACAATTTGTTTACTGATGTTTTGGCTTAACTTCTGTTCATAAACTGTGTAAAGCAACAACCCACTAGGCAACATTTAAGGGAAAAATATGAATAATTACTCTTTGCACCACTGAATGGGTAAAAATACTATCAGACCATTTACAGTGCCCAGAGCAAAATATTTAAGTTTTTTCCTTGTTGCATACCAAGATGTGTAGGCACTGCAGTTCCTAGCAAAAACAGCTTTGTTGGGCAGGGAGCAAAATGAGGTACAAGGAGAAAGGAGAATTTTGGTAAGTATAGGAACTTAGATAGCAGCTCAAAGGAAAGTGACATACCCTCTTTAAATAAATCAGCATAAAATCATTGATACTCAGTTGATGTTGGTCTGAGAATTTAGGAAGTACACATAGACGGTGTTCCAGTAACCCAATTCATCAACCAAATTTACTTCAATAAATTTCAGTCTCAGTAATGTTGTAATTTGCAGCTCTGTCTCTCTGGTGCAGCCCCTCTGGCTGTGCACCCAGCAGCCCTGGCTGCGTCACAACAGTACCTTTGTGTGGGTCAATCTGCAGCACCGATCTTTCTCAGCTGTAAGGCTGTGAACAGAAGGAGTGACCCTCTTTCGCTTCTCGTGGGTTTGGGAGCAGGTCTTTATTTTGGGGTACACAGGGGAGTTCCCTGGACCCAGGTTCGGAGTTTCCCCAGAGAGCGAGAAAAGGCCCCGACCCTGAGTCCTGGGTGGGTTTTTACCAGTTCCATTCCAAGGGGGTGGGTACAAGTTCAAAACCAATAGAACCAAGCCATGTACACATTCCAACATCATTGCAAAAACAAGAACAAATCAAGCTAAATTGGGGTGGGGGCTTTGTTGTGTCCACCAACCACCGTCCATGCACTAGACCTTGGGGGATGATGTATGGATACAAGTTACCAAGGATGAGAAGGGATGATCTCAGGGTGGGGGGGACCAATCTGGGCAAAAGCCTGGGTTGTCTTGGCAACCCTTATCAACTTCTGATAAGAACAGGGGGCCCAGCTTACTCACTCTCTAACCAGCTAAGCTAAAATTACAGTTTACAATAAATGCTATCCTAACACCTATAAAATAAATCCACACAACACTACAAGTAATAACTAAATAAAATCTCTAATCCAATATTACAACTGCCTATTCCTACAATTTCTCTAGTAAAAGTCACAGGACCTTTATTCGTTCAAATATTTCTTAATCTTACCAACTATCCCTATTTTCTTCAACACAACCAAATTCATGAGTAAGGACTGAAGGATCAGAACCAGGTGTTTTTTCACCCTGGAAATCTGTTTATAACTTCTCATGAATCCCTCTGTTTGGGCTATGTGCCTTTTCATACTCTGAAGAATCCTTGGTCTGTTTTTTTCAACAGGGTGAGCAGAATTGAGCTACTAATAAATCCACACAGAAACAAACAGCACAGAGCCTGTACAATACAGAAGAATTATCTCATTCCAACCCCTTTGCCATGGGCAGGGACACCTTCCACTAGACCAGGCTGCTTAAAGCTCCCATTAACCTGGCCGTGGACACTCCAGGGGTGGGGCATCCACAGCTTCTCTGGGCAGCCTGTGCTAGGGCCTCACCACCCTCAAAGTAAAGAATTTCTTCTTAACATCCAATCTAAACCTACTCTTTCTCAGTTTGAAACCATTCCCCCTTGTCCTGTCACTAAACACCTTTATATATCTTTTATATATCTTACTATTTCTAAACTTTATATATTTTAACTTCTTTCATACAAAACAAAAAAGTAAAAAGTCTCCTTCAACTGCAAGAACTTTCAAATAGTGACAACACCCTTCCTGCAGAGGACTATGCTATCTTCCTATGATTTCTTTTTATTTAATACAATTTTTTATACAATTATCTATTCTGTGGAAATAAACAAACCCTAAACAATTTTTGCCTGGTATTGTCATGTGATGGTACAGTCATGAGAGGACCGGGTAGCTCACAACCAAATTAAGAATTTGTTTGGTAGTAAGGTCACTGAGATAACATTTTTAAAAGCACTTTGGGAGGTCAAAAACACTCAAAGTAAGAGGGAGTATGAAGATACAGGCAGAGTACAATTTAGCACATCATTTGTGTCAAAAGCAGATGAATGGAATGTTTACAAGAGAAATTGAACAATAGAAATATGTTACCAAATCTCCTTCCCAAATAATAAAGCAAAAGTCAAGTCCTTTGATCTTCTATGTGACTCAAAGAATGGGGATATTTTAACAGTCCATTCTCTTCAATCAGATTCAATCATTCTGAAAAATGGCATCCATGAGAGTTTCTTTTAGTGTCTTGGGAGTTAAAAATCCCACCCTGAAAAAAAAAATCCAAATACAGTATAAGCATTTCTGCAGCCAGTGACACAAGAGCAAAGGATTCTTAGCTAACAGAATTTCATAAATGAGCTGAGATAAAAAAGTCAAATTTAAGTGAGGGAATGAATTGGAAAATCTTTTTACTGACATATGAATCTGAACACAATGTATTTTAATTTTACTTTGTTAATTACCCCAATGTATTTAACTTGGTATTTTATATGCCTCTTTTATACATTATGTATTTCTGAAGAGAAAGTTTTTTAAAACATATTTGAAATTAATTTATCTTGATTGTAAGCCCCATTTCAATCCCAGTGATATAATACTCATTAAGTTTCAAGAGAAAAATGAATGCAAAATAAAATCTGTTGCATGATACATGAAAAAAGGAAGGAATTTCTGAAGGTCACATTTATGAAAGCTTGGAAGCAGTTATGAAAGCTTGAAAGCTAATCTTCTGTTGGTTCTTAAGCAGAACCCTCTAAAAATATTTAATTACTAATAGCTTTACCACGCTGAGAGAATGCCGCATACGGATTACTGTGGGAAATTGTTACTTAAAGCAGGAGATTGGAAATCAAAGATAAATCCAGCTATTCCTACCAGTGTTATCATGTCTGAAATTCCAGACATGATCTTCAGTGCTACATAGGCAGACCCACTTTAATTCTCCCAATGTTCAACAGATAGGAAGAGCTACAGTACAAATTAATGTGAATTCAATTAATTACAATGTTAATGTGTGATAAATGAATGCTATACCAAATTTCACCACGCTACCTAAAGCAAAAAAGACCAGACTATAAATTATAGTTCTAGTTCCAATGGGCAAATTGAATTTAAAAGCATATCCCCAGATGTATCTAGCAGCTAGGCATTATTTTGCTGAATAATCCTCAGAATTTTGCTGACAGAGAGATGTAATCATATTCAGTAGATACTTCTGTCTCCTGGTTTGTAGCTTCATTTTATCAGTTGTGTTCATAGACAGCATTCAGTTTGCAGAACAATTTTCTCTGCCTTTTGAAAATAATACCTCATCAAAATGTGGCAGGTTGTAAGTGCTGGAGACAAATTTCTCTCACAGACCCTTGACCAAAGCAGAGTTTTTATAGGTAATGTAATTTTGTCTCACTTTTAATTTTCTGATTTGCATTCTGTGGCTCACACTACCAGGAAAGAGAGGCTGTAGCAGAGCAGCAGTCTCCTGAGTGTTGCAGAAGTTGCAAACGGTTACTGGAGTAGAGTTACAGCTTGTGCCATGTGCTCTGCTGCCTGATTAGAAACTGTTTTATTGCTGGATTCATGTGCTCTCTGGGATATTTGTTTCATGGCAGACATTTTACTGGCTTCTAATTCACCAAAAGAAAATTGTGACTGTCTCTGTTAACAATTTTGCATATGTTGAGGGTTGAATTTGT
>WEIU01021957.1:80845-101837 GCA_013389925.1 Aegithalos caudatus | reverse complement strand
AGTTTGTGAAATTGCAGAAGTGTGTGGTCAGAATAGTTGCATCGTGAAAAGACTTGTAATTAACAAGAAAAAGTTTAGAAGGAAAGAAAAATCATGTTCATTGTGAACTGGATGATTGAAACACAAAAGTCAAGTATACATATTCATACATAGCAATCAGTGACTGGCAGGGTAGGCATTTAAACCAGGGTCTTCAGAGAATTAGAAGTCTCTATCCTTTTACTTACAAATCATTAAACTGCACACAAAAATTCAAATGCAAATTATATAACTTTTTTCTAAACTTACAAATTCCTTATTATTCATAAGTGATTTGATGGATGGTGAAAAATTTGCCTTTAATGGATGGATAGTTAAAAAAATTTGGAAAATAAAAACATAATAATAGCACACTTTAACAGGCCTTTTGTTGCAAATGTTAAAAATACAGAGAAGTAACAATCGCAGGTGAGAAATTATGGCTTGTTAGCACTGTCCTCTTGTCACGATATGACGCAGAAATGAAGGCACAGAACTCAGTGAGCTCGAAGGCAGGAAAAAGAGAGAGTTTATTTGCCACTTCGGTTTTATAGTTTTCCAGGGATTACCCCTGGATTGGATGGAGAAGTTACCACCTCTCCATCCGCACTGGTGGAGACAAAAGTCCATCAAATGTGTCTCCTTGAGAAAGGAATGTAAACATAGATTATTTTCCTACAGAGTCCTTGAAAGGACTCCACTTCAACCTATAAACATACAAAAAGAACCTCAGAAAATTAGAAGATTTTAGAAACTCTCAGAAGGCTTTAGAAAATGTGGGTGACATCCTCTGGCTAGGTAAGAAATGGCAAGTATGCCTATGCAGAAACCTTAGTTATGTGTCTGAGATTCTTTATTAAGCACCTGATAAGAAGCTCTGATCTCTGCAAATAAAACCAGTGATGACAAAAGCTGCTGCCTTACTCTACAGTTACAAAGTCATTTATTGTGTATCTGACTTGTAACGTGGTGTAAAAAGTAGGAAAGTATAACTTTGCTTTTAGCCTTTTCATTATTTGTGACATATTTGAGATCAAGAGGCTTTATCTCATCCTTTTTCAACAAATAACTTTTCAATGGAAGCTCATTTTGTGATGAAGTACTAGGTACCAAAGAATTAGATATAATGTAGGGTATGAAATTTTCATCTCATCAACGAATTCCTTGAATATGCAGTCTTGTAGCTGTGTATTTTGTGCTGTCTTGTAAGGTCAGGGGGGGTTTTATGATAAAAGGTAGTTTAGAATTATTGTGTCTTATGAAACAAAATTCTTCATATTAAGCACTATCAAAGGTAAGATTACTGATATAAGTTGTCTTTTTATGATACTTCAATGATACCACCTCTTTTTCTGTTGGTTAGTAGCATGAACTAGCACCTACTATTTAACTAGCAATTTCAAAATGCTATTGTAGGACTAAGTAGGGTTTTACATCAGCAGGTACCTTTCTCTGCTAGAAATCCTAGGTGTTTTTTGACTAAGAGTGGGAATTGATTTTCAATCATGCATTATATTTATTAGCCTTTTGATTGAACTTTGGAAGTTTAAGAACTTACTGTCCAGCAAACCATATTTTCAAATAGGCTTCAAAAACTTTCCCAGGCTGAAAACGAATTTTAAGAATGGAAACATCTAAGTAGTAGTAATAAAGCTTTTGATGCATGCTGCTGTTATCTTGAAATAAAGCCAATGTATAAACACTATTATACTGAACACTACCGTAGCAAATAAATTTACTGGTTTTTAGTTCAACTCTCTACTTGAAATTTACTCCCTGTGGCAAAATTAATGGTCCATGTTGTTTACTAGAAGGAAATGGTGTACTGATATTCTTCATGTAAAACACAAGCTGAGGATCAGTAATCTCAAATTCAATTGCACACTGCCTAGTTTCTACTGGTAATGATCTAGTAATAATTTCTTAAGATGCTTGTATAGTTTTTAATGTTTCAGTTGAAATAGAGTAAACATTCAAGTGCTACATGCATTCTCTCTAAAGCAGTACAAGCAACTATCCAAAGGAAAATGGCTTTACCTTTCAGTAAAGTAAGGATTTGCTATTTTAATCAAGGAGAGAAATTGAATACTAGAATATAATTTCTTTTACTAAAGCACTATCTTTAATTAAGAGGCAACTAGACTATGTTGCAGGAGGAATGAAAAAATGGTTTAAGGCAAAGGACTTAAGAGCCCTTGGCAGAGGAATTCAAGAGAAAGCTCGGTTCTAGAAATAACACAACTGTTAATGGCACCATCATCCAGGAGATCTAAGGGAGCTCCTTTGCAATATCCCTGCAAGAATAACTTGAATGTGTCTAAAAAATGGCCTAATGATTTGTTCATTGCCTTATACAGTTTTCTAAATAAGTACATCTTAAGCACACAATCCTAATTCTGATCATACAGAGAGTATAGGAAAGATAGTGAGGATTTTGAAGACATGTTATTGTGAGTATGCTATACGTAGGCTCTCATATTTAATGTTTAAAATTAGTTTTGGTTTCATGTTAAAAAAAGCCTTTATTTCCCTTCTTACTTTAGATTAAGCTGCATGTTTTTAAAGTGTTTTTGAGAAAAACAAGACACTGCTATCATAAGGGTGGCCTGAATTTGTATCTTCAAACAATTTACAAAGTGTCATATGACTCAAAAGGATTTGAGGGGCAAGCTTAATATTGACTTCTAGTAACACTAAAGGCTTTGTAGCGTGCGGTGAAATACTGGGATATGTACTTGAACCTCAAAGTTACAAGAGGAATGTTATAAGACAGTTAATAAATTTTTAAAAGCTGCTAATTTACTAATCACCCATCTAAATATATTTACTTCTCATCAAGTATATACAAAATTTGAAGAGTGGACCATGTCTTAAGGTACAATCAGTACAATCCTATGTTGGTTTTTTTTTGTTGTTGTTGTTGTCCTAAGTAGACCATATTTCTTTTTCCTGACAATCATCTTTCTTTTGTCCTAGTGAAGTCTAATACAATCATATTCAAAATGCATAAAAACAGAAGTACTGCATCTCTGAATTAAACTTGGGGTTCATTTGCTGATTACTGCCTTCTGTAGTGTTCAACTAAGGACAAAAAAGCTTGTAATTGCAATTAGATAGGACATGGTGAATGAAGCTGAATCGTCAGATGCAGCAGTTCTTCTAATCTGCTTTGAATTATTAAGAATACTTTGTCCTTTTTCAGTATCTACTCACTTTTCTGAAGTTCTGTGACAATCATGGCTTTATTCTGCCATCCTGTGACAATGTGCAATAAGGTGGTTGTACAAGATGCTCACATATAGTACAGAAGGAAATAGAAGAATGCCGTCAATTATTCTAAATTTACCAGCCCTTCCTCTGAGGATGCAGAAGTTCTTGTTCTACCAGGACTTTTACCATTGCTACACTACTTGTGCATCCATTCTATGCCTTGGTGGGTTTAAGAAAACAAAAATTGTTTTGAAAACTGTTTTAAGTTTTATTTGGGCTTTGACTCTTCTAATTTTCTCCTTGCGCAACCTCATGACATCCTTACAGAACCTACTGGCACCCTTATAGTCCCTTCTTCTCCCTGAGGTGGAGTCAGTGTTCAGCCAGAGAAGTGAGGATAGGGAATCCTTCATGTCATACAACCAATTCTTCCATGAGGCCTGTCCCAGGAAAGGTAGTTTGCAGATCCAGACAGAGCTAGTGGATCGTTCTTGGACTCCTCTACCTACTCACCAGAGCTCTGTCACTAAGCAGAGAAGTTTCTCTACCTGAAGGACTCTTTGTTCTTCCCTCCAGAACTTAACAGAAAGAAGAATCAGAGGGAAAGGTGTAGCCCTGGTTTTCATGTATGAGGTGTTTTGGTTTCTAAATTCTTTTTCCAGGGAAAGTTCTGGAAACAAGGGAATGTTTTTCAAATGGTACTTATGTTTACAGAACTTTCCCTGGGAAAAGAAATGAGAAAACCAAAATACTTCACACATGAAAACTAGGGCTGCACAAAGGTTCTTATTTTTTTCAGTTAAAGCAGTAGGACTTGAAAAATAATAAGTAGTAAAGTGGTAAAAGCAGAGAACTTAACCATTTAGAGCAAAATTTAATACAGTTCATGTATCTCTGTTTACTTTGTTTTCAATTGTCCTCCTCTTTCCATGGGGATATCATAGGACACTAGTCAGCAAAATACATTTCTTGTTTGACTGGTTATGCTTTTACTTTAAGAGTGGGTTGCATAAATATTCCCAATGGTTGGAACTCCTTTGAAAGGTACATGGGAGAGATAACCTATTGTTTGGGAGACCTACGGATGATCTGCACCTCAGAACTTCTAGTTTTGGCCCAGCTTAACTAATGATTTAATTTCTCACACAGATATCATGAGGAGGGAACTCAGGACAACTAGCATCCTGAGAGTTCAGTTTTGAGTAGGACTTACATAATGTTACAGTACTGCATATAATGAGAAGTTAGTACTACTTTATCAGTTAGCCTATTCTTTCCTGGAACTCCCCAAAATTTTTGTGGATTATTCAATGCAAGCGGTACATTTGTCAGCATGTAAACTCATATTCCAAGAGTCTCTTTGGAGAAGCATATACCTGTGACAGGTTCAGATTTCTTAAATCATATTATTCAGTTATAATTATCCTAGGAAAGGCTGATGGAGGAGGCATAAACTCGTACAATCTCTACCTCATTCTTAAAATTCAGAGAAATAGCAAATATGTCCTTATAATATGTCACTTCAATAATTATTGTAGTCCTCAGCACAGTCAGTTGTGGTTGGAAGTTTTGATAGGGGCTTGTAAAGAGTTATACACTCAGATTTCATTGGTATAGTTTTTGACTGCTTGGATGTTGGAATAATCTTTTTAAGTCTGAGATTCAAAGATTTTGACTATACCAGGATTTGGTAGGAACAGCTAGTTTTCTGTCGTCAATATCAATTGTTTACCTACATTAGAAATTCTGACTTAAATAATCAAACTCTTAACTACCTGTAACCACCTAAGTAAGCTATGAAAATGGAACATGATTTAATATAATTTTAAGTAAAAAGTTCCCCAGTGTCAGCCTTATCTTTATTTCTTAACTATTGTAATATTAATAATTTCCATTTTTGAGTAATCAAAAAATGACTGGGCTGAATAAATTACTTTTTTAATTGGCCAATTAAAGAGTCTGAGTGAATGGAGTTTAAATATTTAAATTTACAGCTTTTGAGACATAACAAAATATTTTTATTACGACATTTAGTACTTCATTTAATATTATCATTACTTAAGTTTAATTTTTGAGGTAAACAAGACCTCATCAAGACACAAATTATATTGGAAACCTGGTGCAGTGAAAGAAGTTATTCCCTGTTGAATTATAGAGTCGATGAAGTATGACAATGATGACACTTAATATCTTAAATGAAAGCTGCTTTAGGGAATGCTTCAGCACATTAAACTGGTATCTCATAATTTGATCTCACCTTGCTAATTCAATATCACAATATAACTGCCAACTTTTAAACTCCAAGTTTCTGGTACCGTTATGAGATTTAGAAAGAAAAAGATGACAGGACAATGCAACAATAAATGCGATATTTATAGACATTTCTAATCAGGACACTTTAATGAGATGTAGTATTTATGCAGTTTAAAAAAATTCCTTAAAGCATATTGTAGTATGACTACTACTTCAGTTAGAGAAATTAACCTAGTTGCATAGCTTTTCCATTTCTCTGATACTGATGATATCTAAAAGAAGGTGGTATCTTCATGCTTCTGTATCCAAATAAATTGTCTTGATCTAGGAAATATATGATGATAATTTGGGGAGGATAGCTAAACCCACACAAAAAATTTCAACAGAAATCAAAATTATAATTTTGAAATTTAATTCTATTATCTATCTAGACTTCGAAATGGGCAGTATCCTTTTCTATATAAAATGTTCCATTACTTACTTTGAAGAGTAGATTAATCTTATTCTACCAGCCATTAAACCTGGCATGTTTTGAAAGACTGTGTGCTGCCCATGGGTCACAGCAACTCCAGGCAGCTCTGCAGGCTGGGGGCAGAGTGGTTGGAAAGCTGCCCAGTGGAAGAGGACTTGGGGGTGCCTAGTGTGAGCCAGCTGTGCCCAGTGGAATCCTGGCCTGTACCAGCAGTAGTGTAGCCCCAGGATGAGGGTAGTGATCATTCCCCTGGACTCAGCACTGGTGAAGCTGCACCTTGAATTCAGTTTTGGGCCCCTCACTTCAAGAGAGACATTGAAGTGCCGGAGCCTGTCCAGGGAAGGGCAACAAAGCTGAAGTCTTGCAGCACAAGTCTTATGAGGAGGGGTTGAGGAAGCTGGGATTGTGTAGCATGGAAAACAGGAGGCTTAGGGGAGACTTTTTGCTTTCTCCAATGACCTGAAAGGAGGTGGTAGAGACATGGGGGTCAGTCTCTTCTCCAGAGAAGCAACTGACAGGACCAGAAGAAATGGCTTGAAGTTATGCCAGGGGAGATTTGTATTAAGGGTTGGGAAAATTTTCTTCACTGAGATTGTTGTCAAGCCTTGATACTAGCTGCTCAGAGAAATGGTGGGATCACTGTCCCTGGAAGTGTTCAAAACACATGTGGATATGACACCTGGGGACATGATTTAGTGGTGAAAATGGAAGTGCTAGGTTGATGGTTGAACTTGAGGATCTTAGAGGCCTTTTCCAACCCTAAGGATTCTGTGATTCTTTATAATTCTTTTGTTTACTGGATGAGCACATTACTTATTGGGAGAAAATTTATTTTCAAGTCAGTTTTCTTTTAGCTGATGTTTAGGCACTGAGACAGTGTGATAGATATTTATTAATAAAAGCTAGTTGCTTGAAAGTTCCTTTACACTTGGAAACAGACAAGGAAAACATGTACTTTATGAGATCGTAGAGCCTGGGTAGCTTTTTGCGTTTTTGACTAATGTGAATATGTACTTGGACATTTGAGTGTATAACAGGGTAAAATTTAGCATCAAATTTATTGTAGAAAGAAAAAGTAGCATAAGCACAACTTCAAAATTAGGGGGAAATAGTAAATGCATGCATTAAAAATAGCTGTCTTTGTCTATGTTAGAATAAGAAGAAAAGATCTTACACAGGGATACTAAGATCTCTCATATCTGTCTAATAACACATAATGGTAATTGTGTCCCATTCTGCAACTTCATAAATGTACAAATTTTGTTGGAATGCTTCCTTGAGTATATGTCTCCATACCAAACTAATAGAACATGCTCTGTCTCAGAGACAAAGATAAGTATGATAATGGTGCATAAAAGAAACACGCAGTCATGTTTGATTTCCTTGTAATATTTATTGCATTCCCTACTTTATTATGTCTTGAATTGCTGAGATTTTACTCTTCTTTGGCTTATAAAGACTTCTGTGAATTATAAAGGCTTAATGCTTTCTTTTCAATGAAAGCATTAAGCAGCAGAAATACTTAACTACATGAATCACAGAAGCAGCACAGGCTACAGGAGTTGAAATGTCTAAAATCCAATGTACTGTCCTAAAAATCCTCAGGTTTAGTATAAAGAAAGGTAACTCTCAGAGGTAATTCTACAAAGGCATGTTTTTTCTGACTACATACATTATTTCAAATTGCAGTCCAATTCAGAACTTCTCACAACTAGCTTTTAAAACTGTTTTTAGCAGTATTTCATGGCTCATATTTTCTAATGCAATTAAGCTTAACATGCTTATTTATCTTCCATGTGAAAAACAAACCCACCATCTACTCTTAATTGAGGCAGGTAGAATGTGATGAAGATATTCAGATTGGTTTTGGTCTGAGGGGAAAGACACATTGAAACTTTTGTTTTCTTGTGTAGTTACATCACCCAAAGAAGTTAAGGTTAAATTTAGGGGATTCTTACTGTATTCAGAATCTAGCTGAAAACAATGCAATTTTAGAAGCCTGATTATATCTAATGCCTATATCTAATTCATAGGCAGAAAATCCAGTGTAGTCTGTTGGGAAGAGGAGAATAAGGGTTGAGGAGCACAGTGAGGGGAAGTGTCTTCTATGTCCAACTAAATATCAATATAAAGCTGAGAGCTTAGATGTGGGAGATCTACCTAGAAAAGAGTCAAGCTGGAGTAAAGAGGGAGAAAGCAGTAGGTCTAGGGGAACACTGGTTGTGCTGCTGTCAATTAGTATGACTATTAATGCACCAAGCCATGTTTTTGATCATCACAAAGGCATATTTTTTTTTTTTTTAAAAAGGCCTTTTAACTGGAAATTTTAGTCTAACAGGCCTTTATGATGATCCCCTCATATTAATGAATCACATGTGCTTAGCTCTGAAATTCTTATAATCTTTCCAACTATTAATATTCATCATGTTGGGGTTTATGATTGTAGACCACATTGTTATTAATAAAACATTATTTGCAGAGTTGAACAGCAGGCACATTCTGTAGCAGAGCAGAGCATTGGAGCATATGGGGGAAGGGAGTGGTCCTGACCTAGGGAAACCTCAGGCAGGCAGTGCTGAGACCTGCAAAGTGGCAGCTCTCATCTGAGTGGCTGATGAGGTGTGCCTGGGGCCAGGAGGAATGCTGTCACCTCCCAAGCCGAAAAGAACATCCCTGGGGAGTGCAAGCCACCAGGAGGAGAGTGGGCAAACAGAGCCTGGCACGTGGGCCAGAGCATGGGTGAGGCAGTTTGCACAGGAGGATGTGCAGAAGGGAGGGTGCCTCTTTGAAGGAGAGGCATTCCACTGGCCAAGAGGAGAGACTTGCTCCAGAATCTGTTGGAGGTTCCTGGAATACATTAACAATAGATTCCTTCTCCATGTGATAGAGGAGCTGATGAGGAGAGGTGCTTTGCTGGACCCTGTTCTCGCCAAGACGTGCTGATGAATGTGCATCTGGTTACAGCTGCTGTAACCATCAAATTGTGGAGTTCAAGACACTGGAGCCTGTGAGGAGGGTGCAAAACAAACTCTGTGTTCCCTGGACTTTAGAAGAGCAAGCTTTGGCCTCTCCAGGAGTCTGCTTGGTAGAATAGCATGGAATAAAGACCTGGAGGGAAGGAGAGCTCAAGCAAGCTGGTGGGCATTCAAGAATCATTTCCACGAAGGTAATGAGTTATTGAGTTATGCATCCTAACAAAGAGGAAGAAAGACAAAATGATCAGGAGGTTAATAAAGGGGAAAAAGAATCTCTTGAACAAAGAACAAAAAACAAGCCTGAAGAGCATGGAAGCAGGGACAGGTAGTCTGGGAGGAATATAAAGAGATTGTCTGAAAAGCCAGGGATCTGGTTAGGAAAGCTAATGCCTTGACAGAATTAAACCTGGCCACAGGTGTCAATGGCAAGAAGAAAAGCTCCTATGGGTTATATTTGTGATGAAATTAAGACTAGCAAAAATATGGCCTCACTTCATAAGGAAAAACGAAATCTGGTTTTCTGGGATTTGGAGAAGGTAGAAGTGCTCAACAACTTTTTTGTCTCTTTTTTCTCTCAACAGCTTTACTGGCAAGTGTTCCAGCCACACTGCCTGAGCCACACACACAGAAGGTGAAGGCAGGGACTGAGAGAATGAAGAACCACCTGCTACAGGAAAAGATCAGGTCTGAGACCATCTAAGAAACAAGACAGTGCACAAACCCATGGTACCTGATAAGACAAATCTCTGGGTCCCAAGGGAGCTGGTGGAGGAAGTAGCTAAGCTGCTGTCTATGTTTGAGAAACCATGGCAGTTTGGTGGAGTTCCCAGTGACTGGTAGTTACCCCTCCAAAAAATAGGGGTTACTTCTTCAAAAATGAGTGTGGTCAGGCACTGGAAGTTGTCCAGGGCAGTTGTGGATGCCCCATCCCTGGCAAAGCCAGGTTGGATGGCATTTCATGCAACCTGGTCTAGTCAAAGTTGTCCCTGGCAGAGGGTTATAACTAGGTGATATTTGAGTTCTATTCCAAAACAAGCAATTTTATACTTCAATGATTAAAAGATTGCTTAAATAAGAATTTTTTTAAATAACCGTGAATTGCTATAAATAAAGTGAAACTGTGGGAAGGAATTCATTCCTGGGTGGTGAAGGAAAGGCTAGAAAACATTCCTTTGCTAGTCATGAAGGCAGAAACTAACCATTTTTAGTTTTTCCTCTCCTCAGTTGTTCATTGAAAATTTTGTTTAACAGGAAAAAAGTCTTATGCTGTGACTTTAAACCACAGCAAGCTATATAGAAGGGTTTTCTGGGTGATTTTAATTTCTTGATAACAAAGATTTTTCAAGCTTCTATTCATGCATAATTTAAGGATTTCAGGCAAACAATTCAGTGTTTTGTTGATGAAAAGGTAATATGTGGAATAAAGCTAAATACAAAGATCTTCTAAAGTTGATTTCCAGTATCTCTTAAACATTTAAGACTCCATGAAAAATTTTGCAGCTGTCTTTCTTTGGTAGCTCCCAGAAATTACATAGGCTAGTATAACTGTTAAATGTGGAGCATGTGTATGTCCTAGTACAATTATCTTATTATTCAAATAGACAATTGTGGGAGGGGAAAGGAATAGTTTTTAACTCACACATGGAAGGTATGACCAAGATCTTAGAACAGGATCCAGATATTGACTTGCATCTAGTTTTGCTTTGGAGTGTTCCCATTCATTTTATTTTTATGGTGATAGTTATTAAAACAATATGTAACTTGACATTCCATTTGATCAGGGGAGTTATAACCTGACAGCATTTCATAACACTCTCTTTGCCTTATCAGCCACCTACAGATTTTTAAGTACTTACTGACATAGTAAGTATATTAATAGCTTTTTGTTTTAATTAACCTCTAATGGCTCACCCATTAGTACATGTAAAGCACAATCACAGTTCAAGAGACGATTGACATCCCAAGGCAGCACAGCTAATCAATATAAAAGCAGCTGAGACAACACAGCTCTGGCACTGCAATAAGCTCCATCCTTTAGGTGTATGGGTCTCCTGTAAACAGCTGGACACAGAATTCTCACTTTTAATTAAAAGTAAACATTGTGACCCAATCATATACATCTCGAATACAGACATTTCTTTCTCTAAGAAAATATCTGGTTTGAAATTTTCTGTATGATTCTTCTTGCACAGCTATTAAGACCACAATGGTATTTTTAAAAACCCCAGGCAAAAAATCCATTCTACTTTTAGGTCTGTATATACATATTAATAAAATTTTTGGATTAATTTTTTTTTTCTTGCAGTCATAAAGTGGAAAATTCTGAGTTTTTAGTCTAATACTAAAATGTGAAAAATAACAAACTAATAAGATATTATCAAGGATTGCTCTATGAGAAAGTCATGACTTGTTTATCTTTTAATCTGTCATCACCTTCTTACAGCTATTATTCTGTCTGCATGTCTTTTCTTTCTCTGACTGATTTTTGGTTGAAGTGAAGCTTTTGGATATCTTTTGGTTGTTGTGACTTTGAATCATAAACACTTCAAGGTGGTTGTAGGGGATCTAAATGAGCCTTTGATGTACTTTCTTCTTGTACTGCAACTTTGCTGTGATGTTGGGGAGGATGATGCAGGAAGGCCTTGCAAAGATGGTTTATTGGTGAAAGATTCTGAAAGTGTAAAACCTGCAGAAGAGATAGAGTTAAAAGCAAGATTTGAGCTATAGAATGCTAAGCAGGAAGATGGTGATTAAGTTAGCTGATGACCAGGGCCCTGATGATTGAGCACCACCCTTGGGAAACAATAGAATCCCAGGGGGTTGGGCCTTGCCAGGTGACAGGGGAAAAGGTGGGTTTTCCAGGTTTTTAGTATGGTAATATAATAGTTCTCATAAGGCTGTATGTAAATTCTGTAGGTTTTGTATCCTGTACTGGTTGGTTGGTGCTAACCAGATTATTCAGCATAGAAAGGGATAAATTGTATTGTAACAGGAAGTTCGGGGGTTTTTTTGAACCGGGAGTTNATATATATATATATATATATATATATTACCCCTTTGGTTTCCACAGCCTTTTCTAATACTGTGGTATCTGTTTTCAGGAATGGGATAAAGGTTTATTTTTAAAAGAAGTCTCTGAATGTTTATTGCTTCTGATATAAATGACTACTCAAATCTAGGTGTGGTGCTATGTCCAACAGGGTTTGGATGCACCAGAGTAAAAATGGCTTGTGTATTTACACAGAACCAGAGGTTGGCCCATCAGGTACCTCAATTTCTTTAAATGTTGCTTAGTAGAGCAAATGCTTAACCTTAAGGAGAGCATAAACAAGGGTTGATCTATGTGCTGGAATGCTTCCTAAAGTTTAGACAGAATTATGGGGGTTAAACCTAGAGTACCATATATTTACCTTGTAAATACTCAGGAATGGAGATTACAAATAATTTAAAGACCTAACTTGCATTTAATTTCAGTAGTGCGTGGACTCCAGAGTGCCATAATGACTGGAGCATTGTAAAACCATCTGCATTTTAAAACCAGATCATTAAGGTGGCTGTGAATTCCCCTAATGCACAGAATTACCTGTTTACATAAAATTCTGCAGACAGCAGGATTGAAAAAAAAAGAATATCCTCTTTCACAAGAGAAAAATGAAAGAGAGAAGAAGGTGAGCCATGGGAATGTTTTCTTCCATTTGAGTATAATTAATGAAGGTGAACAAAGCTAATAAAGATTAATATCCTTAAGTTTGAAAAACTGATTTTGATGTCAGGGGCTGTGGATGTGTTCACTCAAAGTTTAGCAATCTAAATTCAGGAACTTAAAGCAAGATACTTATGCCTTTTCTAAAATGAATAACTATGGAATAGCCTTTGAAATGGTTGAATGATTTGGACAAGAAATCCTACACAGACAAGACATCTGTGTAATGTTATGAAGGAGCTTAATTTCTTTTTGCACTCTTATTTCAAGTGGTGAAAGCTGACTATGTGTGTATCCTTTCTTTCCAATATACATTACATTCTGACCTCCTATTCTGTATGTTGGTCATATAACTGGAGCTGTGATTGTAAAGAAATGATTCCTCCCCTGAGGAAAGCACAAGACCTTCATCTCCTCTGTAGACATTAATCTTTGTTGTGTGGTCACACTTTCTCCAAAGTACACTCTGTTAGTGTACATCATTCAAAGCACTGCAAGGAATTAATGTTCCTCTTAAGCAAAGCACTTAATTCCTCTACTTCAGTTACAGCTAGGTTAGTCCAGAAGAATAAATAAGATCATCTACCTCCTTAAACTGAGGGTAATAGGTACCTTGGTAACTTTGAGGTTACGTTTGAATTTTAAAACTTGTTTGTTTCTGTGTTGTTTGATGATTGGAAGATGATTTGATGTTGATTCTAAGTCAGCTGAGTATGAAATTATCTATAAAGC
Organism: Aegithalos caudatus; assembly: GCA_013389925.1. NCBI lineage: Eukaryota > Metazoa > Chordata > Aves > Passeriformes > Aegithalidae > Aegithalos > Aegithalos caudatus. The sequence goes on along the minus strand of WEIU01021957.1, from coordinate 88,474 downwards.
ATGACAATTCAGATATGCTTCTGAGAGAATTAAAAGTCATAAGAAAGTGAGTAATCTTTTCTTTTTTTTTTTTCTTACCTGAATATTTCTCAGATCTCATATATTGAATGATAATAGTAATACTTAAAGGTCCATATGAAGGTTGCTATGAATAATTCAACTCCTCAGGGAAAATAGTATGGGAATAAATATTTGGAAAAGTTGCATTAACATGTGAGCAGGATTTCATATAAAAATGGGTGTATTTGGGATTTTCTGCATTTGGAAATTTGACATTGCAGAGACAAAGTTCTTTAATACCTCATTTTGGACAAAAGATTTCTTCACAATATACAATAAAATAGGCTAACAATATTTATAGTGACAAGAAAGACAGCTTCTCTATAAAACATGGAAGGAGAAATATTATTCAATTAGGCAGTGTATTTTTGTTCTTTCAAGTAGCTGGTTAAAAAAAAATAGGTGTTTTCAAAACTGCTAGTTTTTTTCTCACACTATTGCATCTAAATATATCCTGAATAAATAACTTGACCTCCAAGTGCTAAAGTATTTAAATGTGTTCAGGTAACCTAGAAATATTTTAAGAAACATTTGTCTCCAAACATTTGGAAAAATGTGTATCTGAAAGTAAACAGTGAATGATATTATATAAAAAACTAACACCTTGAACTCTGCTCTAATACATTATTGTAATATTTTTTCACATGCTAATATAAAAAGCTCTTATGGACCCTGTTTGCATTGCAAAATATCTAAAGATTTTTCTTTTAACAACACTTTAGAATTTGTAAGTACTGTTCTATGATAGTTTTTGTAGATAAAAATATATGAAATATTCCCCACTAGATATATAAATAGAATGTGGGGATTTAAGTGTTATGGTTTGGTTTAAATATGTAGGGATTTTTCCCCTCAGATGTAATTTTCTAGCAGTAAAAACACTCTAATTCATAAAATTATGATTATAAGACTAAGCNGCAGGTCCATGGCTGTGAGTTCAACTTGTTTTTTTTTTTTTTTTTTTTTTTTTTTTTTTTTTTTTTTTTTTTTGTCTGAGGAAGGAGAATAGTAGGGCTATATAAAGATTCAGGTCCAAGGATTAGTTTGAGTAGAAACAACCCACCTGTTACTATCTAACCATACCTGGCATCTGAGCTAAGAGGATTATCTTAAAAAAACTAAATAGCCTACGCTGATTAATACATTTTTGGAAACCATTATCTCAGCTTTGTGGAGCTCTGATCATGAAAATACAATCTGTAGTCTGTATTTCCCTTGTCTAGTTCCTAGTTTAGACTTGTTATTTGCATACCAACAACTAAACAACATACCGGTAGAGGACTTTGGGACTATCAGTCCCCAGGATCATGCTCCTAGCTATACAATTGCTCAAAGTTTCTCAGTGATGCAACCAGGCACTGTCCTACTTCAAATAACATAGCACAACTTCAACACTTAAAGATTCTAAAATGGTGAAGCATCCTTAAGGATAGAGAGCCCAGCACAAGTTGAATGAAGTGGGCTTATTTAGTCCCCTGTAATTTTGACATTTTCTTTGGCAATGGGGAAAATATAATTCATAACTTTTAAAAGCCAATAAAATTAGCTTATGTTCTGGGTTGTAGATATGCTGTGCAGTAGTCTTCTAGTTGTTTTTTTGGGAGGGGAGTTTTTTTGGGGTTTTTTTGTTTGTTTGATTTTTGGGGGGGGGTGGTTTTCTAAGCATGATAGAATTGCACCAGTGTTGGCTCAGAGATCAAACAAAAGAGTCATTACTCCCACTTCATGTTCCAATGTTGAAGTGCGCAGCTCTGTCTCTGAGGTCAGCCTGCGTTGGCTTGGCTTCCCTGCAGCTCTGGCTGTGCCCCAACAGAGCCTTTGTGTGGGTTCTTGGTTCTGCAGCACCCTTACCTCTGCTGTCACGGCTGTGGCTATAAAGAGGGGACTCTCTCGAGGCTTGGGGCAAAGATTTTATTCAGGGATCACAGGGGAAGCCCCAGGCTCAGAGTCTCCGAAGAGAGATCCCGAACCTGAGCTGCAGGGGGTTTTTGTCCAGCACAATTCAAGGGGGGGGNACAGTCTCTGGGCAGAAGCCTGGGTTGTCTTGGAAACTCTTATCAACTTCTGATAAGAACAAATTCCAAGGCAGGGGCCCACCTGAAAGTGGCTAAAAAGCTAAAGTTACAATTAAAACTATACTTATAAAACTTATAAAACAAATCCAACACCACCACATTCCAAGACCTCATATGTTCAATCAATTTTCTCTTTCAGTTTATAGAAGCTTTTGGGACAGGGCTCTCTGTGTACTTGTATTGCCGTACACATTTCTTGTTACGGGGTAGACTAGATGGAAACCAAGCCATTCAATTATTACTCAAGCCAATAGAGAATCACAGAATTGCAGAATCAATTAGGCTGGAAAGGATCTCTGAGATCATCAAGTCCAACCTGTGACCAAACAGCATCTTGTCCACTAGACTATGACACTAAATGCCATGTCCAGCTATTCCTTGACCACCTTCAGGGGCGGTGACTCTACCACTTCCCTGGGCAGACACAATATGCAACCACTCTTTCTGCGAAGAATTTCTTCCTAAAGAAAGATGATCTTTGGCATCCGTGATCTTTTAGAGTAGTCTCTCAAGTAGATGAGCTTTAGTCTTTGAATTGCTTGGTAAACATGAACATGTGTATCATGGGTTTGCTCTTGTGCTTATTCAAATAAATGAAACCTCAATTTTTTTTTTTTTTTTTTTTTTTTTTTTTTTTTTTTTTTTTTTTTNAACATCAGTTTAATTATTTAGAGTTTCATTAGCAATTCATTTACAAAAGATGCACTTTTTAAAGTGATGTCCCCTCATCCAGCTCTGAAAAACAACTCTTTTTTTTTTTTTTTTTTTTTTTTTTTTTTTTTTTTTTTTAAATGAGGAAACTCTGTTCTGTCTCATTATGATAATTAGTTCTCTGACATCACATTAATTATTGGAACCAATGCTAAGGCAAATGAAACAGTCATCAACAGGAAGTATTTAATTTACAAACCAGTATGCTGAATAATACTAATTTTAAAACACAAAGTAAAAGAGAATTATTAATATATAATCAATTAACTTTGTATTTAAAAAATAACCAAGCATGCAAAGAAAGCATGAAAAGGACTAAACATTCTCTTGATAACGTACAATTACATTACATCCATACCACTGAACAGCTGCTCAATTTTTTTCCTTTATTATTTTTCTCCAACAATAAACTGAAAATTAAGGATGTTTGCCTGTTTGTTATGTTTTTCTTTCTGTTAGTGGAATCTCTTCCACTTAAGTTAAAAACAAAAAATGAAACAAACATTGAACAGTGGCTGGTGAATACCCTGGTATCCATAGGAAAGGGCTAAAAGTATTTTTCAAAAGCTCCCTTAGCTCAACAGCAAATGGGAATAAAAGTTGCTGTTGCTATTAAAACATAATAATGTAAAAAATGCTATTGCTATGAAATCTACTATATAACTAAACTAACAAGCAATATTATGCAAGGGTGTTTAATTATTTTTTGATAATTTATGCTAGTGCATATTTTGCAACGATTTATGGAGAGATCTCATAATGGTATTAAAAGATGTAAGATGAGTATTATCTACATTGTCCATGTCAGAATGGAATTCTATTATAAAAATTCCAGTAAACACAAATTATCCCTTTCTATTTTTAAAGCAAATTATAGTTTGGTATATTTAAGAAACGTAGTGCCTTTAAAATGTGAAGGAAGCAGTCTCATTATCATGCTTGTCATGTTATCATTCTTTTTCATGTTTTGGTAAGTACATTACTGAAAATCCTCAATAAAAAAATGCAAACAAGATGACTAGTACTGCAGGCTGTTATATTTTGCTCTATTGCTATAGAAAGCTGCTGTTCCACTTTAATATGGCTTTGTGGTTGTAAGGTACAGAATGGTTGTTGAAATGGATAGGTCCTTATATAAATGGCAGTGAAAACCAAATGCCTCTCCTTTACTCAGCTCTGGAGCTATCCTACAAAATTGCTTTAAATATTTGGATGGTTTTGTCAACACTTAATGAATTCTGGCCATCATAAATCTCAGATGCTCTCCCTGAGTAAAACCCAAAATTATCAGAGTTTCATAGCCTAAGCTGCCCTTGCCATATGGCGAGTGCAAATGTTTGTAAAGCAGCAAATGTTCTGTCGAGAGTTCCCAGTGATGTTTTGATTGGATTGCTCTATTATCTGAACAAGTCTGCCAAAAGAGTGCACCTGTACAATGAAAAGTGTGCAGAAGCTGCCAGTCTGTAGCAAGGGAAAGAAAGTGTAGCATGTAGTGACAAGTTACCTATCATCAGAAAGGTATGCTGCATAGGTTATAATAGATTCTACAGCACATCTGATCTCACAAAATACCTCTCACAAAAGAAGAAAGGTAGACAGCATGTGTGTGTGAAAGAACTAACCTAGACCCAGTAAACTTCTGACCCTGATTGCCAAGTCATAACTTAATGTTCTGTAACGGCTTACAAAACAATGAACTCCTCAGTGGCTTCTTATCCAGACCTTTCCAGAGAGGTTATCAAATAATAACTCCAGAGAGGGTAGATATGTTCCTTTTCCATATTCAGTTTTGCTTCAGTTCTAAGATGCCAATGCTGTATGCAGATTTTTATTCTCTTGGACAGTCTAGCCTGGAGCATATTATTCACTTGTTATAATTGATAGCTGAATATGCAAATGCATTAAAGAACTGACAGAATTAAAATTATTTTTTCTCTTCTGAGGAGGAATGCTTAAAGATATTCCTTTGCAATAGTCCACTTTTCTGGGCTATATATTGTCATTAAGTAGATTAGGTTATATTTTGCATCTATATATTGAGAAAAAGTTTCACATGATCATGTGACAAATATTATCTGTTGTGTATGTAGGTTTACAGGTCATTACCATTTCTTGTCACTGAGAAGGATATGTAGCTATACTGCACCTGTTGTTCTCAAGAAACAATAAAATTCAATCTTACCTAGTAGCCAGAAGTGTGTGAAGTGTTACCAGGACATGATCTCTGTTCAAATCCCTTGACTAGGCCTTAGTACTATAAATTTTGCTGTGTACTCTGTCATGGAACTGAAGGAGGGGAAGCAGTGCAGAGAGGGAATTGTAGATCAGATCAAGGGAACAGAAATAGACCCTGTCAGAAGATTTTTTTAAAATAGGGAACTGGATGGTGGGAATAGGGTGGGGGTTGGGAGATTTTTCTTTCAGTATGGTAGATTAGAGTGGGAGTACAGTAAAAATCTGGGGGGGGGAATGGGGAAAGATAGATGGTTTTAACAGTTTTACGAGGACCTTTTGGGATGGATTTTTTATTTTATTCCTACTGTAGAAATGGATCAGTTCATCTGTTAATAGATTTTAAAATTCCAGCTTAAGGTCAATAAAATTTAATTGTCCTTCCAGACATACCTTTGCATATTGTAGTTCTAAATTTTTCCCACAGTAAAATTTCATCAAAAATAAAAGTGAGAACTGGAGTATAATAAAAGTGAGTTGCCTCAGTAAAACATTGCCACAGCATACCTGATCTTCTATCTCTCACAGGGTCAATGCAGCTGTTACACAGACACTGTATCAAATGTCAGCTGTACACTGTCTAAACTCTAGCTGTGTAGATGTTTTGAAAAACTTATGTTCTAGACCATGCTGTAACAAACCTTCTCAAACATGGCATCTCAAACTAACCTTCTCAAACAAGCCTTGGGACTTGCAATGTTCTATCTCTTAGTAAAGCATTCTGTTAAATAAGCTAGTTCAAAATTCCTGGAGGATGTCTCTTTTAAATTCCAACTTGAAATAAAAGCAAATGTGAGAAAAATGTATTTTGTCTTTGGAGATCTGTCTGATAGAGGGAAAATGATCTCTGCTACCAACATTTTCATAATTCATGGAGTGTTGAAGTGATATTCTCACTTTCCCTTTCCCAAAGTATGCTTTGTGTATTTAAAGACAATCCATTTTGACTTTTCTTTATTCTGCTCTGTGCATCCTTTCATAATACACCTGAGTATGAAGTTGACAAACTAGGAGAAAAAGCATAAAGCTGTTTTGCAAAACCTTTTTTACATTCTCTCACTTCATTATCAGTCCTGTATTTGCCTGATAATTTTCTTTTCTCTCTTAGTGTACTACTGTCTAAACCAAATTGCAGTCTAACGTGACCCTAATGTAAGGTTGTTTATTCTCACATCAATGATGTATCCTGTACACTATAATTATTTTCCGTAAACTTTTCTGCACCTTTAAAATCATATTTTTTTCTTCATGAATTCTAAGTGATTTAAGGTTTACAGAGTGCTTAAGGCAGTAGAAATTAATATTATTTGGGTCTTAACCCTATTTGATATTGGAATTTGTAACGGTTTTCTTCCTTCTTTTTCATTATTTCCCTACTTAAAGTAAGATGTTTTGTAAATTGAAAAGGCTCAGAAATAGAGGGGAAAAAGGGTTCTGTGGTTACAATGTCTTGAATGCTGCAAACATGCAAGCAGATCTCTAGAGATTATCTCTAAAGACTATACACAGTATCTCTTAGTTACCACTGCATAATATAGTAATAATGATATGACTGATATGAATTCAATTGGTAGGAATACTTATCAAAAAAACCCCTATTAAGATTATACCTTTTTCTGAAAGATCAACTTGAAAAGCAGCAAAGTTAATACTGATTGAAGGAAATGTATTATATTACCTTTTAAAATCTGGTTTCCTTTAATTTTCAGGCATTTTCCAGAAGGTTTTCCTTAGTTGCATATGTTTGGGGGCAGTGGAAAGAATGTAGGTACCATGATCTGGTAGGTAACATAAATACCTGCACTATAAGAAAGAAAATACCTCTGACAGGGCAAATGAAGTAATTTATTTATATGGTAGTCTTGACACTTTCCATGAAGCAATAGAAGCTAGCCACTGGATTAAGAAAATTGTTTGTATTGTTTTATTTTTTATGAATTCCCAGAAATGAAAAATACCTTGTTTTGCTTATACAAGGATATTAATTTTAATGACATGGAATTAATACTATAACCAATCTAGGTACAGAGGACTGTAACTCTTATAAGCCACTGCACTACAGGAATTTTTTAATGTATGTTTTGAAGAGAAAAGTACTTAAAACAGGTATTTTATAAATCAAAGGAAACATTTCACTTGCAACTGTTGCTGGCAGATCCACAAAACCAGTACACCTCCATGACAAGCATTGTATCCTAGTGATGCCAAAATAAAGAAGAAATCTAGGCACCTGGTAACTGGCCATTTTGTTGCTAGACTTAGACACANTTTTTTTCTAAAAATTGCAGGCAGCTTGCTATGCTTGTTTTTTGTGAGAATAATATGCAGAACAAGAAAAAGGTTATTTCATTCTCTGACTCTTTAATTCAATTATATCCTAAAACTCATTGTGTGCTTCAAAAATAAATTAACTCGAGATGTTATTCCGCTCTCCATCTGCTGCATTTCTTTAAATGTATTACTTCCACTCCTAGATCAGTTTAAGTGATTTTTTTTCCTATCAAACCCATAGGCATATTTTCTTCTTTTTTTTTTTTTTTTTTTTTTTTTT
>WEIU01021957.1:66299-80816 GCA_013389925.1 Aegithalos caudatus | reverse complement strand
CTCTGTTATAGAAATTGCCTCATAAACCATGTGACTCTCTAGTTTAGTATTTTTTTCCCTTGCATGAAAAGCAGCCAGTAAAATGCAGCTAATGGTTGTTTTATGCCTATGCTGCTGCAGACTTTGTAACTGCATGCTTCATGTTTTCCATCTGTGGTCTGCATCTCACTCAGAACACGGTGTGTGATTTGTAGAGCAAATGATCAACAGTTGCATTTGCTGCCCCTGGATGCTCAGAGGCAAAAAAAGGCAGAAGAGGCTACTTGAGATAACCAGACCTTGGGTCTTAATTCAGCTGGTTTCCTCACTCTTGGATGTTCCTTTCCAAAGCATTTTTGCTTTAATTTGATCAGCTGATATAGCTGCTCAAGATTTCCACAGTAGTATTAGCCATGCTAAATAAAAGATGTAAAATGTCTTGATAGCACAGCATGTTTTCTGTCTGCTCTTCATGGTCCAAGTACAGTTTTAAGATCAATGAAGGAGTGAAATAAATTTGTGCAGACTTCTCCTAAGTATTAAATGAATCTTGAATTAGTAGCAGAGATAAATACTTATGTTTAACTAATAAATCACAATTTTACCTGGTGGATAGGAGCTCAAGTAAAGATATTAGATTTCACTGGTTATCAAATGGGGACTGGTCACAAAAATTGCATCACCTTTCCTAAAGAATTTAAATACTCTAAGATATAATACACACTGTCCAACTTTGAAATCTCTACATACATTTATGTTCAAATTATTATACATGGAAGTCAACCATGCTTTCATTGGATTAAGGGTAGCCTGTCTGAGACTTTGTCCAGGAGGCCAAAGAAGGTACAATTTCTTTAAATATATGATTTGAGACTGGGCAAACCACTTATTCTTGCATTTGTTTTTCTCCTTGTGATATATGTTTAGTACTTGTATACATTAAAGACTTTTTATTATGTGCAATTTGCATTTTTAAAATTGTTTGGCATCCTTAAATGAAGATTTATTAAGAAACAGAAATTAACAAATCTTCAAGATAGATATATGTGCAGTTGAACAGATGTCTGTCATGATACCTTTATGCTGCTCTAATACTGCCTTCATAGAGATAAAAATTGAACAGCTGTCGAGTTTTCAAATGAATACAGTGAAATTGAGCATTCTTGTCATGCTGATAGCAATCCTAAAAGAAGAAAAGACAAGTTTCATGTCACTGCTGCAGTATTTAGTACAATTAGTCTTAAGAAGTCCTATGTAATTGGTTTGCCTAACTGTGTTAGCTGAGGTTTTGGGCTTTGAATAGCTGATTCAAGTCTTAACTCCTTCCCAGTAAAGCCCCTAACTTTTAGAAATCTATTTCATGGTTTTCACTGCTTGTTGTACAGAGGTGTTCTGGTTTTGTCTAGGGTAGAATTCAATTTCTTCACAGTAGCTGGTATGGGGCTCTATCTTGGATTTGTGTTGAAAACAGGGTTGTTAACACAGGTAGGCTTCCACTATAGCTGAGCAGGGTTTGCCAAGAGCTTTTCTGCCCCTCATCCCACCCCACCCACAAGTGAGGAGGCTGGGGGTGCCCACGAAGAGAGGACAGGAGAAGGCCAGGACAGCTGACCCAACTGAGTAAAGGGATATTCCATACCATATGGTATCATGCTTAGCATAAGTATCCTGGGACGAAGGAAGGGAGGGGACACATTTAGAGTGATGATGTTTGTCTTCCCAAGTCATCATGACAGGGGATGGAACCCTGCTTTCCCAAAGATGGCTGAACACCACAGCAAGTGTGAATGATTTCCTTGTTTTGCTTTCCTTTGCTTGTGTGTGAAGGTTTTACTTTGCCTATTAACCCATCTTTATCTCAACCCATGAGACATTCCCTATTTCCTCCCCCATTCCACAAATGGAGAACGAGTGAAAGGCTGTGTGGGGCTTAGGTGCTTGCTGGGATTAGACCATGACAATGGCTTATGAGATTCAGAGGTTTCTAGATGAGTTACAAAGGAGACTGGGACACAAAGATTCTATCTGAAACACATACACTATTCAAGATTTCTTTAGTCTGTGTCTCTATTTTCTAAATCAGAGTGACAACATGCTAATTGTAAAGGGCAGAAATCAAATCTGATTTGAATCATCTCTCTTTTTGCACAAAACTATATATCCTAAGGGGTGATTCACCTTTTTTTTTTTTTTTTTTTTTTTTTTTTTTTTTTTTTTTTGGGGTATCAACCAGACCAATTTTTCTGAGGAAGGCAGCTGCTATTGTCCTATTCTCTTCTCACTTTGCCTGGGATGTTCTCTATCTCACTGATACTTAATGAATCCCAAAGCATCCTCCCCAAAAGAGAAAATACTGGGAATTGTCAATCTTCTTTTGGGAAAGAAGGTTCCTTGTTCAAACAACATGTGAACTTAGAGGTAGCAGTTTTTTTTTTTTTTTTTTTTTTTTTTTAAATTTATCCTAACTCTTACTTTTCTCAAGGCAAATGACTTCCAGACCAGAAGGGGAATACCATAAATAAACAATGGACGTATTAAGAAAACATTTGTTATAATCTTAGATTCTTTTTTCTCAACAGCCACTTGTTTAGTTATTGAACCTTTGTAAGCATTGAGTTACTGTGTATGAGGAGGTGGAAAGAAACCAATAGATGTTAGATGTCAGTGAGATGTAAGAAAGAATAAAGTAACACAGGAAAAAAAAAAAAAATCTTTAGTGACCAAATGATTCAGTCCTCTGAAATATTAATCTAATTATAATGGTGACCTTTCATCATAGTTTTATTTTATTCTAATCTATTTTCTAAGAGTATATTTTTGTGTTTAGTGATATATTTATTGTTTCTAATTATCATAAATTATAAAAATGGACACATAAAACACTTATTTCTCGATTTACTACACAGGCCACTAACTCAAATAACTAAGGTAGTTGAGCCAAGGTATTTTTAGAGGCATTTCACTCTGTTTAGTCTGTCTTCTTCAAGGACTCTACATCAATTAAAGTCCTAAGTCTGGGACTTTTGTTGCAGATGATAACCACACATATTTTCTCCTTCTTTGATGCTGAGGAATAACTCTTCTCCTATCTATCCCTGTTTAATGACTGCTTCCAAGCTCTTCTCAAACAAAACCCCTGAAAATGAGAAAATTTCCTTTCTAAAGCTTCACTGCCGAAAATGTGATAATTCCCAGTATGTGTAAGAGTAGATCACTTTTTTCTCAAATTAGATGGATGTTAAATACTTAGTAGTTAAAAGTTCTGTAAGTGAATAAGTTATCAATAAAAGTTATTAAATTATTGCATTTTGCTAGGAAAATATATCAGCATTTCTAGATGTACTTTTGATACTGTGAAAACTAGGAATAGCTGATTGAACTCAAATACAAAATTACTCCAGTTAACTGCTTTATGTTCTGTTACAACACATGGAAAATATTAGTTTACTCACTTATGCTGGTTATAGGTTTTCACAAATTACAACATTCAATGATAAAAATCAATAAATAATGAGAAACTATAGAAAAGTGTAAATAGTAAAATATTCTTGCACCTCCAGAAATAAATGAGGATTGAAATGAGTACATTCTTATAGTATTATTATTGAGGAAAACATTCTTATCTGCATGTGAGTCAGCTGATCTGGTGACAACAATGTGGATGAGAATTTTTAAACTGTATGATCTCATATGATTTTTACCCAATCTTGCTAGTTCTTTCTAGCCAGGAGATCTCACAGTGTTATACCAAGAGGTCAGTAGCCTTTTCATTTTGTGTGTTGGGAAAACTAAGGTACGAACAATAATAATTGGATGTTCCAGGTACTTGCCATGCCATAGTGTAGTGTCCACCATAGTGGAGTGGAAATACAGTTTTCATTTCATGAGTCTTCTCTCTTGGTTGAGTGGAAGGAAATAGTTGCTATGCTACAATTTAAAAACTCAACTCATATTGTTGAATAAACTTACTGATTCTACCAAAATTCAGAAATACTTCATATTAGTTGGGGCTGAATTTCATGCAGTCAAACTACGTGTCAGCAATTACATGATTTGCATTAACTTATCTCCAGTTATCCTTGATATTCATTGATCTATTTATACACAAATAAAAACTATTATGACAAGTTACTATTATGTCATTAAGGCAAAAACTTTCTACCTCCAGCTTGACATTTAAAAGTCAGAATCAGGAATTTAATGGCTTAGTATGATAGATTTGTATCCCATGAAAAGCTCTGATATCTGTGATGAGAAGCCATGCAGTACCTTATTAGTAGTTTTTTAATAAATTCTAAATTCTAAATTCTAAATTCTCATAATAATTAGGAAGCAGGTAGAAAGCCAATTTTCACTCCATGTGCTTTTGGACCAGGTAGAAAACCAGTTAATCTGATTTAAACAGAAAATAATGGGGAAAGTAAAATTCTAAGTGGTGGGGCTAATCCAGGCTTTCTGCAGAACTCCAGAATCATGGAAAATGTATTGCAATTTTCCTATGTTTCTCTCTCTTGTTGAACATAACAGCAAATTGTCTTGAAACAAAGTAAAAATACTGGAGGACTAAGCATCCATCAAATTTCAAGCGTTCAGCCCTAAATTGTACTAAGAATCTGTGAAGAGGAATGAAAAACATTCTGTGTTCAAATCATTATCTCCAAGAAACTGTGGGATGAAATCCAGATACAGGAAGAGGATAATGTCCTGGTGCAGTGAATTGAGAGCCACAGAAAGGAGTTGTAGAGGTGAAAAAGGAAGAAAAGGGTGAATCACTCCTAATTACTGAGATGTCTTCCACATGTCATCTCTCATAGACACTTCCACTGGAGGAGTGGGGGGAGAAATGCAACAGCTGAGGAGCTACAAAAATGATGGAGCAACCACCATTAGCCCTGGTAATTAAACTGTGAAGGAAATGGAATGACATATTCCATCAAAAGTTGTAGGTAGCTGGGATAATACATTAACAAAATTAACTTTTTCTTTTTCATAAGAAAAGATCAAGAATGTCTCATACACCGTTTTTCCTACATGAGTAAACCTATATGATATTTTTTAAGTATTGTATGCCCTCTTTCTTCATCCCCCAGAAAATAAATTTGCATCCATACAAAATCAGCATGAAAAAATTCAATCTAAACAGAAAAGAAATGTGTAATTATCATGCAAAGGAGAGTTTTTCATCCAGAGAATGAAATTCTTAGTAGCAGAGGTGATCAGAAAATCCCATGTTTAAGAATCTTTAAGCAGCTGAAACAGATGGGATTAACACAGTGCTTTAATAAAGGATGAGAAAAGAGAACATGGGCAAAGAACTTTTCAAATCCTGGCAAACAGAATAATAAACAGACAATAATTCATAGGTTGAGGAAATTTTATTGTGAAGAAATTATTTTCAAATCCAAATAGAAACCTGTCCAACAAAATATCACTTCTCTAGTGCCAGTCTTAAGTGCTTAAATGGACTATTTTCCATTAACATAGCTTATAGTTATTGTAACAGTAAAATAAACTTTAATTGTTGGCAGACATGGGAAATTTAGAGATCTATTGTGTAGCCCTGTATTTCCCAATAATGCACTGTTTTTCTTAGAAGTTGCACCACTTTCTGTGCTGTAGGAGTTAATAAGTCCCCCCATGGATGTTGAAGGTTTTTAGGCTTTCTCTGCATAGTTTTGTGACCAAACCTCCCACACAACCAGCAGATCATGTTACAACCAAAGGAAAAGAGCAAGTGATGTCCATATATCAACAAGCATTTTGGGTTGCATCTGTGTGTAACACCTCCATGTGAGGTTTTAATCTTCCATTGATTTGTTTTCTTCCCTCAGTAAATAAAATTTTTGTTGGTTTTATGTCACTGAGGAAAACTTTAGTTACTTTACGTGTCATTTTGTGTTTTATTGTAGCACTTTAAATTAAATATAAAGGTCACACAGTAATTCTCTAGACAAATCCCATACAAAGAAATCATAAAGACCGTTAAATATGACAGCAATGTCCACCCCCAAAAGAAATAAATTCAAGCCTACTGAAAGATATTCTTGTTAAAGCAAAACCCCTTTGCAGAAGGAGTTGCCAAAATGTCTGACATGCCCAATGTCAGTATCATCTTTTTGAACTACATCAAACAACAAATAATTTAAAATTATTTTGACGCCTTTGTAAAATTTTTGACAAATCTTCTTTCAAATAAAAGGAAAAACAGGACTGAAATAAGCAGATATTCCCCTTAACATATGCAGACACAAATGGGCAGCATTAGTGGTGTTTGTTTTCTTAAGAAAATGGTAACTGAATATTTATTTGCTGTGGAAGTGAGTATGTGATGAAGCAAACAATCACAGAGTTACTGGAAGATGAGTTACTAGAGGGTATCCATCACTGAGAAAAAAAAATATTACTTTTAAGAAATGAATTTTTTTTTCTAGGGCCTTTTTGTAGAGAAGGATAACCACATATCTATGTGGATATATAGAAGGATAAATATATCTCATTTTCTATGACTAGAAACATGTATGAAAACTACAGTTTAAATAATTTCATAGTTATTCTTTTTAAGTTAATAAAACAGCTGTTCTGATTCCAAGAGCATCTTCAGATAAACAACTGGTAATATAATATTTGTGTCTATAGATTTTCTTCCAATGCTTTGCATTTTATGTCATTATATTTTCAAGTGTCAAAATTAATGAAAGCTGATCATAATGGAGGTAGGCTGTAAAGGACATACACAATGAAAAAGCATTTAAAATTTTTACTTTACTAATTTCTTGGGTACTAATTTCTTTGGTTTTAAAGGGGAGCAACTTTTGGTTTTGGGTAGACATACACTGGGAATTAGATTTTGATAGGTGTTCCACACCTTTGTTCCCTAATGTCACAAACTACTGTGTAATCTAGGTAAAATTTGCTTTGAAGAATGGGTTTATCATCTTGCTGCAGTTTGTCTTGTTTCTTTAAATCTTAGAAAAATATATTCTACTGGTTTCCTTTTGTTTTACAGTGGCACAATGCTTACATTAATACCCTAGCCTCAGAGGGGGCTTTTAGATGCTATTGGAATACAGATTTTTTTTTCCTGAAATTTATTCTGCCATTCTTGAGAAAAGCATTTTGAGATCAATTTAGGTCTCTCCCTAGAAGAGTAACTATGGAGGTGCCTGTGAAATAAAAATGAGTATATAATGGACTTGACTTAACTTGTTAATAGAAATACCTGGGTTTAATTGGTGCTTAAGTGTTCATCAGTTCCTGGCATTCTAAGCACAAGAATTGGTAGGGTCACACTGCAGCTTATTTGACAGCAGCAGAAACCTAATTCACTAAAGCCTAATGCTAAATTATTAACTTGCTTGTCAACCTTATGGCAGATCTAAGATCAACAGTGTTCTTTTTTATAACACCCAGCAGTGCAGGTTGGGTAGATTATAGTCATCAGCTAAACTGCATTCACAGCTATTCTGTTTTACCAAAATAACATTAAAGTAGCTGAAGTGCATTCTCAAATCTCTCTCAACCTCTTTACTGTCAGTCCCTCATTTTTCTTCCACAGCCACAATATTTCTCACAAAGACACTGTGTGGTCCTTTTCAATACTGTTAACATATACGTTGCTATATCTATCCTTTTCCTCTAGCTCATCTGTTCTTATTTAACACTCTGACAACAGTCTTGGGAAAGGAAGAAGAAAACACATTTTGAAGTCACCCTCCCAAGGACTGGGAAGATCTAAAGGTCCTTAATGGCTGCAGATATGCACTGGTGTACCAGGAGGCGCTCAGTGCTGGCCTGGATACGTGAGGGAGATAGGCAAATGAAATAATTGTTCTGGAACTTGAAGGTGCTTCAAACCATTCATGAGCCAGGTGACAATATGATATAATGTGGGAGTGAAGCAGCCAAACCTTTTTTCTTTCTGTATATACATTGTCACATGCACAGGTTACATGAAATGTACTTGGCAGTGTTTCTAAGTCTTAGACTACCTGGGAGGAAAAAACACAGTGCTCAGTTGAGTTGAATGCAGTCAAGAATTATTGAAAATAAAGTTTTACTTAAACAGTCATATTGGGCTGCTAGATATTTGTAACTTAATTTATCTATCTTTACAGGAATTACATGAATTTTCTGTTCCAAGAAATGCCCAAATTTCCTTCTGAAATGACTGCTGCATCTCATTGCTCTCAACAGCACACTGTCATCTTCCAAAAAAATCCTGTCTCTTGCTTTTCCCCCAAGGAAGAAAACCTGGGAGATGTTTGGGCACCTTACATTGCTAGAAGCCACAGTCACATTGATTGCAACTGGATAGTTCCCTTTTGGAAAATACCCATGAGTCTCTAGTGTGAAACCTTCAAAACAGAAGAGAGAATAAGCTATTAATTTAAAATATAATTTAAAAAAATAATTAAAATTTTAAAAAATATTTTGAAAGTCGTGAAATATTTCAGTGTACAGTTTTTAAGAGTGCATGAACTTTGTTCTATAGGGGAAAGAGTCAAGGGAACTGCACAAAATACTGCTTTTTCTGTAGACTCTGTGTCATATTTAAAGGATTTATTTGTAAATGGATACACCTTTCAGTGAAAATAGGTGTAAGATGAAATCTCCCCAGACCTCTCAAGAGGGACTGAGTCAGCAGTGTTTTATCTTATTACCTGAATAGTACATCTACATATTTACTATATGAGATGCATTCATTGGTTCTCACTGTAGCACCACCACTGTTTCATTGTGGAATTGGTTTTCTCAGTACCTACTTGGATATGAAACTGGATTCTCAGGCTTTGGATTTCCACAAGTGCATGAGTGTATGTAAAGTGTATGTTCAAGAGAAGCTTTGTGGCCAAGGCCTAATGGGGTATTATTCACACATGAATCTTCCCAAGAAGCAATTTGTGATTGGTTTTGTGTTCTTAATGGAAAATTGCTTTTAGGGATTTTCTTTTTGCTGTTTGGTGCAGAAATATTATGAAGAATAATATTTAAGACTAAACAGGCTTCCATCTCCAGAATGGGATTTTTTAAAAAATTCATCTAAGTATTTTAATTTCACTTTTTTTTTGCCCCATGATGTGACCAGTGACTTGTCATAACTCAGGAAACTGTAGAGTATTGGCACATGAATGCATGGATAAAAAAGTATATAATATTCTTTTCATAGAAAATATTGAAAGCTCTCATTAAAGATACAGTTAGTGATATTTGTTGATATACCAATGATGACATGTTGGTTTATGTATCCTGGCATTATGTATCCACTTTTGTATAGCTTGCTATTTAATGATGAGGAGGGGACATTTGCTATATGTG
This sequence comes from Aegithalos caudatus, assembly GCA_013389925.1. Classification (NCBI taxonomy): domain Eukaryota; kingdom Metazoa; phylum Chordata; class Aves; order Passeriformes; family Aegithalidae; genus Aegithalos; species Aegithalos caudatus. The sequence continues at coordinate 71,522 of WEIU01021957.1, read as the reverse complement.
CATTTTTTTATGTTGTGGCTGAATATTTCCTGCCCTTTATTTTTACCTGAAGCTCTTTACTTTTCTTGTATTAAATTAGCAAATAAAGTCTTCTGCATATAGAAGTGAAAAATTTGGTAATCTGTAATCTGTAAGGTTATTGACTTGATGAACACTGTGCTCTTAGTATTCTTGTGATAGGGATCTTTAACTTGACTATGTTCAGGGGATAGAAAGCATGGTTTTTGTGCCAGTATATCCATGATGATCATTAATGGGCCATTTGTCAACCCCTCCCCAAAGTGAGTGCTTGTCCTGGTTTAGGGCAAATTTGGGAGGAAACCTCTGAATAGAGTTCCTCTGGGAAGCAAACCCCCAACCAGTATGGGAAAAAAAATCTCTTTAGAGAAAATTGGAAAAGACTATTTATTTAACAAAGTGCCCACAAGCAAAAAAAAATGAATCATGAAACAATAAAACCTCTAGTCATTCTGAGGTGAGATGGCAAGCTCAGAAGGTCCATGCTGTGGGTAGCTCAGCTCGCTCTGTCTCTTATCAGCCCCTCCAGCACTGGAAAATGCCATCCTGGGCCCCAGTGGGCTGCAGGTGTGAGATCCGGGTGTCTCTCTGGGTTTTCAGTCCAGAGCGGGTTCAAACAGTCCTGAGAAAAAAAACAAAACAAAACAAAACAAAACAAAAAAACAGTCCAGGGAATTTCTCTGCCTCAGCTAGCTAAAACTACGAGCTAAGAGATCACTATCCCACTGTCTGTCCGTGCTTCAGACAAACACCATGCAGGAGCTGGAATGTGTAGGAGTGAGGGCAGTTTCTGCAAACAAACTCCACACTGCTTCTTTCTCCCCCTTTGCTCTCAGAACCAATCATAAAGGTACAGAACTTAACATACAGCATAACAGAAAAGACAATTGGAGATACAAGCATCAAAGCCCCCCAGGACAGTGCTGTACCAAACAAAAACAGACTTAGTGAGGAAGAGACCAACTCCCATGGCAGCTCTATCAAAGCTGCTTAGATGATAAGCACGGTATTTCCATGTTTTTAAAAAAGGGAAAAACACAGTCTTTTGCATTGCAGGTAGTAGGGTACAGCAGGTGAAGTTTCCCATAGGCACCCAAAACAGGTAAAATAAATTAAAAATGAAAACAGCCTTAAAATATGAGAGGATTCTTGTGTAATGGAACCTCATTTTGGAAGTACGACCTACAGTATTAAATTAGTTCTATATGCCAAAGGAAGGTGTTTCCAGTTTGCTAGTTTGCTAGCTCTAACAGTCAAATGATTTAGTTTCCTTCTCAAAACTCTCTTTGGAAGGTCTTTCTCTTTTTCAAGTGTTATGAAAGGCAATGAGACTATGCCATTGCTATGATGATCCTGTCTAATGAAAGCTTTATGTCTCCCTGCCCAGTTGGCCCTGCACAGCTGACATCAAGAGCTGTCTGTTTCTAAAGCAGACTGGCTGAATTCACACTGAATACCACTAGTGGGACAACTGTGGATGACAAATATGTTTCAGACACCTTTGTGTGTATTCTCCTATCAATGTTTTCAGCATGTGTAACATATACACTTCTCTGGTTTGTGCACACATCATGCATTAAAATTGAGCTGAGCCCTGAGTACCACCAGTAATTTGTTACCACTCATGATAGTTGTGACAACATAGCAGTTTTCTGTTCCTTCTTGCTGAGACCTCTGCCTTAGCTGCTTTCATTAATCACGTTCCTGATGTGAGAGACATCCCTGCTGTTTCAAGCTGAGAAACCTAGCTTTTCAGGATGATGGTAGACAAGCTGTTGTAAAGTGGGTATAAGCTGCAGGAAGTGATACCCCCAGGCCTACCACAGTAGAAGAAACAAATTATAAATATGTGATGATCCATCACTCACTGTGAAACCATCTGGGTCATCTCCTACTGACATCTTTCTGTTGTTCAGAAGCTCCTGATCAGGGACACAATACCCACTGGTGGGACAGGACAGTAGTCTGCACCTGACATGACAGTTATCACTTAGGAAATATAAAGTGCACACATGTAGATGTCTGCCTAAAGGTGCCTTGTTCTTGCTACAGGGCAGAATCTCACTATCTTAGAGTTAATGCATTAATAAAGAGCTTGCCATCAGCAGCCTTTTAATATTTGTGCTCTTTTTAAAATAGCAAAATAGAAAATAGAACTGTCTGTATCCCACCTTTCATCTCACAGATGGGATCCACTTCCAGCTCCCACACTAGCTGTAGCACAAACTAGGAGACTGACAAAGCAATCCCTGTGCGTGGTGATTTGCCCTGAAATGACAGAATATATTTTAAAATGTTAATTAAAAAAAATAAAAACTGAATTTTTAAAATTTATCATAATCTTTTGTATGAAGTGATGAGTGTAATGTTTTTCATTCTTCTAAGGAGATGTGCTGCTGCACCAGGATGAGGATTCATCTAAAGATCATGGAACAGTGGGATAATTGCTGCACACCAGAGGAGCACAGTGCCTTGTAACCCTCAGCACCTGATAGAGCAGGTGCGTTTGGTTAAGCTAAGAAACTAATGAAAACTCATTGAGATGTGAGTCAACAAATAGGTTGAAGATACATGAAATAGGAAAAGTTTAAATAAATAAAAGGAAGTCAGCAAAGATTCATTAGACATAATTATCAGAGACCATCATAAGAGTGCTTAGTCTAACTCCTTAATCCTAGTTTTTAATGAGAATTAGCTAATAAAATATTGCTTTCTACTACTTAGTGTTTAATGTTCTCTCAGAATTTAGGGGTCTCATCTTGCTCATAAGAGATGCTTAGCATTTTCAGAAACAGGTGATCAATGTCAGAGATCAAGACAATTTCTTATAGTCAATAAATTCAGCTAAATTATGGGAAACTAATTTTTAATTTTAATAGATTTTTAGTGATCATTGTGATTTTATTTTCAGACAAGCATGATCTTTACTCATCCCAGACTCAGTTTTCTCTATGGGCTTGAATTTTAGTTTCAAATCTTCAGTAAACTTTATTAACCTCTTAACCCTCCAATTCACTTTTTATTTTAAATCTCCATTCTCCCTTCACATCTCTCAAAATCTGCATCTGTAGTGTTAAACTTTTAGTTGTTCATTTTATGTAAGCAGGTGTACTTGGTTTAAAGATTGAACAAATTATAGTCAGAAAACAGAATTTTTAAAGTTTTAGATTCATGAAGCTGGCAGTCAGCCAGCTGGTCAGTCCTACGACATTATTCCCTCAAAAGCCTCACTCAGTCTTTATTTAAACTTTTTTTCAAGATGTATTTCAGAGGCAAAAACTTTTTCCACAGACTTACTTTTTTGTTGTTTTCTTGGGGAAGTTTTCTTTTTTTTTGTGTGTGGTTTTTTTTTTTTTTTTTGTTTTTTTTTTTTTTTTTTTTTTTTTTTTTTTTTTTTTTTTTTTTTTCTGTTTGGACCCAAGGGATGGTGAGCAGGCAGGATTGCTGCTGGACACGCATTCTGCTGTGAGCCCCTCTGTGACTGCAGGACAGAGTGTGCCCATGCTGTGGTGCGTGGCAACAGCTCCAAGCTGGCCACCTTGTGCCACAAGGAGAGCTCCTTGGGAAAACACTCATCCAGGCTTTTGCAGGGCAGGAAGATATGCAACAGCTGGAAATCACTCATGGAAATTAATAATTTCCTAATTATCCTCTCTTTTAGAACAGACTTGCTGTCTTCTTGTGTTCTGAGCTATTATTTACACTTGAATCAGTCTTATGTGTCACTGCTCTGATACTGTGAATGTTTTAAGATTTTTCAGGGCAAACATATGATTCCACAAAGGAAGGGGTAAATCAACCTCTCATTCTACAAATTCAGTGTTGTTATTTCAGCCTGAATTTCTTCTAATCCAGTTGAAGAGAGAGAAAAAATTAGACTATTTCATATTTTCACTTCAGAGGTTCTCTCATTTTCATGGGATTAGCAGGTCAGTCCCTGTATGTGGCTTGCTTATTCTGCCACTTTATTATAATATTGCAACTCAATGTTGCAATATTATAGCAGGAGCAATTTTCACACTACATTTGAATTTTAAAATAGGTAGTTTTTGAATATTATCAGTGTTCCAAGAAGGAGGATGTTGAGAACTCTTTCATATATAAGGGAAAAGGATGACCCTATTAGAATATTTGGTTCTAAACTTTAAAATGTTGTTTCAGAAATGACCTATACTGTTTTTTACTGCAAATGTGAATATTTGGAGAAAATAGAAGTAGATCAAAAGAAAGAACCTTAAAATGAAACCCTTTTGAAGGTTTGCTGCATTTGATGATAGCATGAACTGTTTTGCTTACACATGCATATTTATAATTTTCTTTTCCTGAAGCCCAATACAAAGCAGAAAAATTCCTTTTATCTGATATCAGTGAAAGTGATAACCCTTACTGATATCACTCTGTTTTCTAAATGCAGTGTTTCTTCCCTATCCTTGTCTCAGAGAACTACATATAACTGATATGTGAATACAGACTTATATTGTTTTTCTTTTCTTTGTAAGCATGCTTCTCTGTATATATAAACACAGACCCACTACAAATATATATAGTCTATGCACATGCAGAAAATGCAATGTAAGATCCATTTCTAAGGGTTGTTTTCTTTTTGACATTAGCAAATCCTATAGCTATATTACCTAGCCTAATGTTCACAGCAGATTCCATGAAGAGATTCACACAATTTATGTAGTGTTTTGCATGCAGGAACTCTATAAAATTATGTAGGCATCTGTTCCTGCAGATGCTTTTGGAGACATGTTGAGCTCTCAGATTGAATTCAGTTACACTATGCACATTCTAAAAATTATGAATGTGTTAAATCTTCTCTAGATAAGAGCTAAAAATTGATGTTTCATTTTGTCTCTAAGACCCATTAGATATATGTGTGTGTGTGTATACACACACAGAACATAGAATTATTAACTGTTCAGTGACTGCTGGTTTTGAGATAATAAACTAACATCCTTTTCTTTGCTCTGTTACTGAATACTGGGCTACTGACTTTTCCTTCTTGCATGAACAAAAATAGAACATAACAAGAATTAAAATATCTGCCCCTTTTTCTAGCGCCAGATAGATAGGAGCCTATCAAATACCAGGTATTTTTGAAGCAGCAAAGATACTGAAGTTCTGCTGCTTTTTCAGTTCTCACAACAAGGTTTGTTTTCAGGCAGATGGGACCGACACTCTTTGCTTTTTTTTTTTTTT
>WEIU01021957.1:53156-66293 GCA_013389925.1 Aegithalos caudatus | reverse complement strand
TTTTTTTTTTTTTTTTTTTTTTTTTTTTTTAAACTCACTAATCCTGTTGAAATTACAATCAGAATTTTGAACTACTGATTAGCTACGGTGGTTTTGGAACATTTTAGAATGCATAGTTGATAATATATCTCACTTGTAAAATCACAAGCCAGTTCTATTTCAGATTACAAGCATGGAAATCAAGTTAGGAGTTACAAGTATAGGCATTGATTTGATGTGTGGAAATATTGTGCAGCTTGGTAAAAAAAAAATAATAAATCCAAATAATGGGAAAAAGTACAGAAAGAAATAATACTGAAAGGGATGAAGTTGAAATTAGATAGTGTATTGACAGGCAATTTTAATATCACCTATATCAGAAAAAGGCAACTGTGATTTTTAGCTGCTCTCACCAATGCTATGAATTGGGGAAGAAATGAATTTTTTAAGCCTCAAAACTTCTGTTGCAAGTGTATCGTTTCCATGATTTTTTAAAGTACCTCACCAGAATTCTATTAATTAGATTTAGGTTCAGAAAAGAGAAATTAAAGTTATTGGGAAGTAGAAAGAAAAATATCTGGAAGGATAAAAACAAGAAACATGCAACATGGAGAAGGATTTGACCTAAATTTAACAAGATCATACATAGATTAATTACCTGATTAATGATATAACAATATAATTAGGATACGTAATTTAAATATTCAGATGCTTTAGCAGATGAGAAATTGTTTCATGTAGTCTATCTTATAGAATAGGAGTGCATGTGCAGGGGATTTATAGTTCCATTATTTTTTACGGGAATTGTGACTCTGTGAAAAGAACAAAGTTCTAAGAGTTATTTGAAGATGAATTTTATTTTATGCCATCATTCATTTCCTACTGCCATGTCATATTTTACTTCATATCATCTCCATAGTGAACTGCCTATGAAATAACAGGTGGACTTTTCTTTGCAAGCCTTTATTCATCTTGAAAATTCCTTTCCAGGAGAGAGATGAAAAATTATCTCCATTTGACAGGTGCAGAAATGACACAAGACAAGGTAAAAATTGTTCAAAATGCCCAGTGATTTTGGATCTTAATCTAAAATGACAAAAGCCTGTTTTTTTCAAATAATTTACCATTTGAATAATATTTAGTAATTTTGAGCCACTTTAGTGATATTCATGGGTGCTCACTAAGCTCTGTCAATAAATTTTGTATTTTGGTCATTTAATGAGATGCAACATCAAAATGATGGTCATTTATGATGGGCAGTATTGGGAGAAAATGTTGTTAACCATTGCACAAAAATTATGAAAGAGAAGATAGAACCTGCTTCCATGGAGAGAAGTGCAGCTGCTCATGACTATAATGCATTTTCTGTGTTTTGCGAGAGGCTTTTTTTCTGCATCTTTCACACTGAAAATAAATACCTGAGTGAGCAGTCATTGGTTTGTTCCTTGATGTGCCCAGTTCCATGTATAGAACAAGAAAAATCTGCAGAGGATTGACTATTAAATCCTAAGAAAAATGCCAATTAGCATTGGACAGGCAATTTTAATTCCAGTCTTCTAAAATTTTGTGATCCTTGGTTTTGTGACTTTTTCCTATATTTTCTAAAAATAGTCAGGAAAATTATGCATTTCAAAACTTAAACCACTAAAAGAACTGTGAAATATTTGTGAGATTGACAGCTAACTGACCTGACTGGTGGGCAATACTGATGGCTCAGAGATTTCAGTTTTTAGTTTGTGGTCAGATCTTTTTGTGTTTAGGAGTACTATTAACAGTAGGCTTTTTCCACCACCTCTCACATTCATTTTTGTAAGAAGGCAGGAGTGCATAGAGAGCCTGGGGGGGCAGAGCCACGTGCTCCTCTGGCAGCTTCAGCTGTACCAGCAAGCAGGCAGGTCCTAGTCTCCAGAGGAATGAGAAAGGATATGTCCCTGACAGACTGACAACTGTGTGTTAAAATTTAAACTAGTACAGCGCCAGTGAAGCAGCTATGAACAAGGAAAACAACAATAAAAAGGGTAAATAGCATTTCTTTGTTTTAATTATGACAATAGTTACTTTTTTGTTGATACTTTAAAAATAATTAGTGAAGTATTATATGATGAGGTAAATAGCTACCATGGAAAGTTTCAGCCTTCATGTTTGAAGTTTAACAAAATTATAACAACCTGAAAATGGATCCAAGTATTGGAAAATGGCATGCAGGATTAAGCCTAAGTGAGCTAATATTCATAAGTTGAGCAATGATCCAGAGATAGATTCTTCAGATGAAGTTGAAAAATTAGAGAGAGTGATATATCTATTCCTTTTCAAGAAAAGGAAGAAGAGTCATAAAATTATTTGGGTTAAAAGTGACCATAAAAATCATGTTTCAACCTCCCTGGCATGAGCAGAGACACCTTCCAGTTGGCCAGGTTGCTCAAATCCTCATTGAACACTTCCAGGGACGGAGCATCTAGATCTTCTTTGGGCAACATGCCCCAGTGCCTCATCACCTTCACAGCAAAGAATTTCTTCCTAATATCTAGTTTAAATTTACTCTCTTTCAGTTTTCTCCCTGTGCTATCACTACATGCACTTGTATATTTTGTAGAAAGATCTATTTTATATCAAGGCATATGTTAAGATTCAATTACTGAGAGATGCCTCTGTTCAAATTAAGGTACAAACAAGACCATATGCCAAAGTCAGTAATACAGACTTTTTAAAACAATGAATGTGAGGTACAAGCTAAAAAAAAAAAAAGAAAAAAAAAAAAAAAAAAAAAAAAGGAGAAAATAGAAAGAGATCAAGTAGAAGACAGTCAACACCTATAGATCCAATAGTGTCTTGATGGTATGTCTTCACCTTGGGCTTCTCAGTGGTGGGGATCCTGAGGTTGTTCAAAACTTCACTATTTTTGCATTTTAGAAACAAATGAATTAATGCTCATTGGCTACAAAGTTCTTCTATTCTATTGCTTAAATTTTCCCCTTGCTTCTAGTGATAACTAGAAGTCCACATGCTCAGTTTTTCTTCTCTTTTTAGTTGGTGTTTTTTTTGAGTTTGTGAGTTGTGATCTTCCCCTGCCAGAATTACCTTGTACACAATCAGAGCTGATTCAGCAGAGTTGGCAAGTTGGTTTTCCTTGTGGTCCATGAATTCTGTATTCTTCTGTGTCCTTCTGTGATGTGTTCTTCTCTCTCAGTTTTGCTAACCTCCCCTTAGGTCTGAGAGAACACCTGGACAATAGTACAACCTTTATCTTATCCCAAGTTCTCTCTGTGATGGCTTAGCTTATACTCAAAGTTCCAGGTATCCAAGCAAGCATGTTTGGGCGTGCTTTGGTGTTCATTGGTCACAGATGCCATCTGCCACATAACTTGGGATGATGTTCATTTGACCAGTGTACAAGCAGTTGCTTTACATGGTTTGCCACAGTGGGAATTTCTGCCCAGATGTGTTAACCAGGATGAGCTAACCAGACCTCACCTCTGTCATGCCTGGAGCTCACTCCATCCTGTTCCTCCATTCTTTTTTTTATTTCATGGAAAAGTCTTCCTGTGGCCTGAACACTGTTTGAGACAGGCACATGTGTTCTTTAACTCCTTACAGTGTAGGACACTATTTTGACCTTAGGAGTGAGTCTGTCACACAATTCTTATTACTCTTTTGTAATACACCAGAAACACATAAAGCCTTACGAAGGGTTCACAGAGAAACTCAGCATTGTTCAGTTTTGCCTTTCATAGATTTCTAACACTTCCAGATGTAATATTAGTCTAAATGACATTGGGTGTCTATTGCTGTTTCTGAGGCATGCCGTATAGACTGGTTCTCCAGTTGTATCTGCAACTGCTTTGGGAATGGTTGCTCTACTCATATTCATGACACATCAGAAAAAGTGTTTTAAAGACTAACATTGATATTTGTCCAAATTTCTTTTTAGGACACCTTGAATGACTAACTTAGTACTTATGAGAAACATTCAAACTCTCATAGCTTCTGTTTTCTAATGCAAAACTTGTTTATTATGGACAAAGGGCTTCATTGTTACTTACTTTTAATGGAAGTCCAGAGGAACTTGAAGGCATTAAGGAATAACAGGCAGAATTCTCTTCTGAGTTGTGTCAAAATAAACATGTTTCAGAAGTCCTGTGATATTTTAAGTGTTGCAATTTTTTTAACTGTGTCACAGCATGTCACTGAAACCTTTAATAGTGTATGCAGTATTCCCACATCTGCAATTATCTCATTTCACTAGCCTGAAACTTCATTAATATAGAGTATCTCATGCTGTTGTGTTCTGAACAGCAAGCAATGAGGGAGAGATTGCAGACAAGACCCCGAAGCCTTGAAGTTTGGTTCACTCATGGCAGTTTGTCAATTTCTCACCTAAGGGTTTTGTTCTGTTCACAATGTGAGGTTATGACTGTCAAGAGAATTTCTATAAAATGAAATTTTACTTTCTTCTAGGTGTCTCTTGAGCTGAAGAAAGATCAAGCCTGGCATATTTATAGCTCTACATAAGAACATCTTTGGCCATCACTGTCAGCATATGTAAAACTTGCATAGAACATCATGAAAAGACTGTTAAAAAAATAAAGAAGTAGGCATATTGTAGACACAGCAACCAGCAAAACCCCTTAGTACACAGGATTAATTAGTGGTTTTCATTATGACTCTCTTAAAAATTCTGAGTTTATGTCGAACCAGGATGTCCATCCTATTTACTAGCATTCATTAAATAGCAAGTTGGATTTTTTTTTAATATTTTGGCAATTGACAGAAGTGTTGAAATTTTGCACCCATCAGTGCTCAAAGACAATTACCATTTCACAAAGCTTACTCTTTGAATTGCTAAGAATTTTTGTATAAAAATACATGATCTTTTCCCCACAGACCCCATATTGCTTATCCATATGTGCCAGAAATAATCTCATAAGTTTTGCATGAAATGGTCACTGATCACAAATTCAAAAACATTGATCTCCAACACTACAGCATCATGTACATATATTTGTGGAATGGAACAGTATTCACTGGCTCCTTGTTTCTCCCACACAGACTAATGTCCTCCTAAAGCAGAGTCATCTTATTTTATCTGTTAATCATAGCATTTGTCTTCTGAATTTCAGTATAATTTGATGATAATTGAAATCACCGTGCTACATTTTTCTTCCCCAAATTAGACTGATATACTGGGTAGAATGATTGCAATGAAATTTCTCTTAAAATTTATCAAGGAGGGATGGGTAACATAATGCTTAACCATGTGACTATAAGAGATATTTCCTTGTTTTTCAGCTGTCAATTTTCCATGAAATTGAATTAAGATATTTCTTACAACTAGTAAAATTGCAGTGACATTACATTGACTTTTCTTGCCTAGAAGCAATGCATTAGGTCTTTATCTGATTAGAATAATGGCTACTTTATTGATCACATCAGTATTATCCTTCTGTGAGAGCTGTGTAAAAATCACCATCTTACAGAAATAACCTGGTAGGTATGGCAATTATTAGTATGCTGGCCACTGGCTGGCAGAGTCAGACTACACCCAAGTGAGTAAGGCTTCCTTCCTTTTATTCACACTTGTTCTCCTTTGTACTGTCAGAAAGTTCAAATAAGATACTTTTCACCAGATTCTTCAGAAACTCTGTCTTCTGTAAATTTGAATTGCTCTCTTGATCACATATAAGAGCATCTGACAGGCATAATAGAGATGCAAGTTGCAGTGTCACTTTTGATTATTTAAAATTTAAATTGATTTGTTCAAATATACTGTGAATAGTTGTGGATAGCATTAGAAATTTCTCTTACCATTTTAGAAGTTTCAATGTAGTGTATTCCTTTATTATATCTTTTTAAATTTAAGCTTCATAGTCTTATTTTTAAATAACTCTTTCTATAAATAGAATTTCTAAATAATCATTCAGTGCATATAGAAAAACAGTCCTAACTGCAGAATCTTGGCTTTCAGGAGTCTTACATGACAAGAGAACACTGCAAAAATCCTAAAAAATTATTTTGAGAGGAATCAAAGGAGAATACTTAAATAGATGTTTTGTAATCCTCGCAGTTAGTGAACTTGTCACCTCAGAGTAGAAACCATATTTCAGAGCAAGGGAGCATGGGTCAGAGGATTTTGAGCTGTCACTTCCAAGCATAAGTATTCACAAAAATAGTGGTTTATTTTTAAACTTAGAAATATAACAAGAGGTTTGTCCTTAATACTTCTTTAGAAATGCATACTTTAGAACTTACAGAATTACTAAGGTAAAAACTGCTGATAAAACAAAAGGATTTATGTTTTGTGCTTGAAGTAAAAACAACATAAACTATAGCAAGTAATCAAATTCATTCCACAAACCATGTACCACATAGCCCAAGTATTATATTGCAAACATAATACTTCCAGCTAGTGCCCNTTTCCAAAGTAATCTAAACTAGAAATTTTTAAAATATATAATGGATGGTAATTATTTTATTTGTTAGATTAAGGTTACTTAAAAAAACAAACAGGCAAATGAATAAAACCCCTTAAAATTTAAGTAGGTCAGTCAGATGAAAAGTGAGATAGCAGTATCACAGCAGATACTGCAATTATCCTATCACCATGGTTTTTATTTACTTTTATTTGAAGATGAAGATGTTAAGGTGGGGAACACAGCACAAGAGCAGGACAGTGAAGCAACAGTAGGAAAAATGTGAAGGAAAAGAGTATGTAAACAGCCACACAATTGTGGGATTTTAAGATCATTTATTTTAATAGGTTCTTCCTATATTTTATAAAACATGTATTTCCTGCTTCAGCAGAACTTTTATCTTATAATATGCATCTGGAGGTCTTATGGTTTCCCTCAATAACCTTGGGATATTCAAACAGGGATATTCAACAGGTTGGTCCTTCCCTTAACAACTCTCAGTACAGCAGTGAATTTAAGAATTTGCTGATTCTTTTTCAATGCAGTAAGTTTTCTTTACCTATCTTTATCTGTAGACTGTTTTGTGATACCCTGAGAGAAGCTCAGAGGTCATACTTTCTCATTCCTATTTTTGTCAATATTCATCATTGTACAATCAATAATTTATCAGCTGCTTTCCTAGAGCAACACAAAGCAATGCCACAATACCAGCTCAAGAACATCTGTGTTATTCATTGCTCCCTCAGTCATTCACTGTTATTGTGACATCTCAGCATTGTCTTTATTTATGCAGCTATCATGCTGCTACCATGGACCTTTGGCCCAAAGCTATGCTGTAAGTCACTGGTGCCCATTTTGCACAATCCATTTTACTAAGTGGATACACTATGTCCTGGGAGAAGTGCATTTCAGCGATGAGTAACAAGGCAGAATCTTACAGGAAACAAAATCTTTTTGCCATTTTGTTGTAAACAGTAATTGTCAAACTTGTGCATCAATTATTGTTGATCTCATTCTGGTGCTTTTATAGCAGGTGCTACCTTGTTGCATGAATGGTCTGAAATGAGATCAAATGAGAGAATTACCAGCATAGAAGAGCCATATCAGCACTCCTTTTAGTGGGATAATGCGTTGCTCTGGGAGATGAAGGTACTCCCACAGTGATTAAAGACTATTCTAAGCATTATTTCTTTCACCAAAACAGATAACATGATTTAGAGATGAGGGCACCTCTTGGTTGTGCTTTCTCTTGGGCTGTATTAGCAAGTATTAAGAGAGATGAGAGAAGTAATTCTTCCCCTCTGGCATTTGGAAGACTGCGTCTGGAGTACCACATCTACTTTTGAGCTCCACAGTACAGGATGGTCTGTGACTTAGTCATTGAAGGCAGAGGGGAGAGCTAATTTCTGTATAGAACTGGGAGTGTACAGAAAAAAAAGAGAATCAGCCTCCTCTAGAAGGTGCACATTAGTAGGACATGAGGCAACCATGTTAGGGGTTAGGGAGGGTTGGTTAGATATTAAGGAAAAAGGAATTGACCCTGAGTGTGGTCCAACACTGACACAGGTTGCCCATACAGGCTGTCAAACCTTTGTTATAGACATATTCAAAACAAAACAATATGAGGCCCTAGGCAACCCAGTCTAAGTCAAGCTATTTAGAGCAGGAGGCTGGCCTGGATGACCTTCTCAAGCACTTTTCAACATGTAAGACTTAGATGTCAATGTTTCCATAAATAACCCAAGCCACAGCCCAAAGAAATGCTTTACAATATGAAAGGAAAGGGATAAAGAGAACATTATAGAATTTTATATCCACATCATTTAATATGTGTAACAGATGCTAATATTAGGATCACAAGGGGAAATATAAAATCATTAAAATATATAAAAGTATAACACCATACAGGTTTACCAATATTCTTGATCATTAGCAAGGTAGAAAAAGAAATAATATCACATATTTAGGGCATCTTAAATGTTTTTATTGTAATTGTGCTTGTCATTGCAGTACATTTACATTGTAATTGATACTCTTGGCTTAGGGTACTCTGTGGCTGCTCTGCTGGCATCATATTTTATCTTGTCAGCCACAGCTTGTGATATGTTATGACATGACATAAAGCTGTGCAACATAAAAAAATGGGGAAGAATGGCAAGTAATCCACTCTGGCATAATTTCTGTAGTGCAAAACAATTTTTTATTCTAATTCAAGCCTCAGAAAAAAACTCAGCATATCCGTTGTCAATTGTGACTTGTGTTAATGCAAATATATTACCTGCTAAAAGAAAAAAGAAGGCTTCAGAGATACTTGGGTTTTATTATATAAGGAAATTAGATGTCCTATATAAAGCACATTATAAGTGCACTTCCAAAACTGTCTTTGTTTTAATGGCATATTTTTAATTACTGTGCAAGTTTCTTTTCCATCACGACAGCTACTATCATAGTAGAAGATGAAAGCATACATTAAATCCTAAAACTAGCAAATCAAGTCACACCAATTTGAATGAAAATAAAGCCTGGCAAAATAATGGAATTCGAAGCAGTTTCTCTGAAAACAAAAAAAAAATATCCTTTGAAGAAATAATTTCAGTATTTTTCCTCTTATAGCGTCCATGATTATACCATCTCCCATATGTCAATAAATTTGTCATCACATGCACAGTTTCAAATAGAATATCAATGAATATTGTTTTTTTGCTTACTCCTTGACAGATTATCCTCAATCTATTGGAGTTTTAAAATTCATACTTACATTAGCTACAGTATTTTGATTTTTTCTGGAAAGATTGCATATTTGTATGCCAACACATAGTTTGTATATTACTTCTAATAATTTTGTGAATGCACAGTATTTTAAGGGTTTTATTGACAAAAATCTTTAATTGCTTTTTCAGTGTTCTGCTGAGAGATTTATAGTGCTTTCATAGAAACTAGCTCTTATGTTTAAAAGATAATGCTTCCGGCAATATAAGAATGATTGTCTCTGTAATGCACATAATGTGCAATCAATTGGTGGTTTGCATACCCAGTTTCATATGCTTAAATTTCTGTCTTTAAATATAATTGCAGCAGTAGGCCAATGGAGATCTAAATACTTGGATTAGCACAGACAATCTCAAACCACAATGACAAAGAATATCTGAGAGGAAGAAATTGTAAACTACCTTCTCTGGCTGACTACATAATGCATGAAACATAAGGTTAATTGTATGAATATTTAAATTGCTTTTCTATTCACAAATCAAGTATGGGCATAATAACAGTTTGGTATAATTCTATACAGGATTTTAAATTCAAAGAATTTTTCTTAAATTAAGACTCAAACTAGTTCCATCGAATAACTTGGCTAAGTAGAGAAGGTTTAAGAAGATAAAAGATTTGTCTTGGATGGGTTTAAAGAATGATAATTTATGTTATAAATTCTTGTAAGCTTTCAGTTCTTACTCTGTTAAACTTGCATATATACCTTTATAACAAGTAGATGAGAAATGGAATCCTTTTATAGCAATCCAGTTTTTAACAATTGTATTTTCCATAATGAAATTATATACTTTGATTTAAGTGTACTTCAATGAGATTATTATTTGGGGCATTAAAGCACAAGTCATTGAGTTGCCCTGGTGTATTTGTGGTGTCTACTGCATTCTTAATTTGACATATCCCATTCCTATCATCTCTAATTCATTATCACAAATATTGGTGCAGACCACCAGTCTGCGGGGGCAGCTTCCATCATGCTCCTCATTTAAGCACAACCAGTTTTTTCTACTGCTTTCCATCATTCTACCTACAAATACAAGAGCTCTTTTAAATGTTTTTCACTTCAAAAGTCACCTTAAGTTTTTCTTGTCTTGTGTTGCATATATGAAATTACTAATAGTCTAAATATTCTGTGCTGTTCTCTACTACAATTCTGCCTGTAGTTTCATTGTTTAAATTTCCCTTAAGACAATTTTCAATGTTTTTTCAGCATGAAGCTCAATGGAGTGAGAGTCTCTGAACAGGACCATATGTTACCCTGATAAACTGATAAAACTCACATGATTCACAACCAAAGAGTGGTGATGAGTTGGGGTTTTTTACTGTTTAACTATCTGTGACTAATTATTAGGAGCTGTAGACAGTGTTTAAATTTATAAATGGAATGTAAGGCAGCTTTTGCTATAATGATGAGTGTTTACAGATTTGTACTAGAAATTAATAGAAATAATAAAGACAGTTATAAGTACTACTTAGTGGTTTTGTATTCAACTGAAATCAGAGGTAAGGAAAATTTTTAAATAATAAATCATTCACTGTACAATTTGCTCCTTCTTGTTTTGGTAGAGCTTGGTTCTACTGCCACTCTGGGTTGATTATACACAATATATCTTTTCACAGTGTGGTATATGACCAAGTAAGGAAGGGAAGTTTGAAGTGATGGTTGTTTGGAATATTTATTTTTGTTAGTCAACTCTTGCAAATTGGCTTTTCTGTCAAGATTTAAAACCTGCTATTAATAACTGTATTCTTTCCACTGCTCATATGCTGAGGGAATTTAGACAGAGTGTATATTTTATAAACTGAAGGAAAAATACACAAAAGAAAAAAGAAAATAAAATCAGGAAGCAGTCCATGTTTCTAAAGGCGTTGCCAGAGGGTTTCCATACTGAAAACTGTAAAAAAACCTAAAAAACCCCACCCAGAACAAAGCAAAACAAAACAAAAAACCTAACAAGCCCAAACAACTTTGGAGACATTTTAATCTCAGTATAACATGGACATCATCAGCCTGAGGAATGCTGAATGAGAGATTAAGTATGTTTACTAGCTTGAGATCTAATTAAAAAGCTGTGTGACGAAAGAAATTAAGGAAAGCCTTTCTTATTAAAAAAAAAATCTTGAAATTAAATGCTAGCTGCTGACAGAACTTGGACTAAGAATAAAGCTGAGGAGTTATATTTTATTCAATGTTGAAGACAGCGCATAGCACTGTTCCAGTCTGTGGCAGATGCATAAAATCTATTCATTTAAATGAAAATACATATATACATTTTCTCTTATGCCCTACTCACCTCCAACAGAGTAGACAGGTATTCGTTTTTTTGAAAAGAAGTAACTTTTTAAGAAATACCTTTACACACAGAAAATGCCATGTTTATTGCTGAAGTAACTGAAAAGACAATTTAGGGCTTTCAGAAGATTATTGGCATTTTAATGAGTTGAAAACTTGTCTTTCACTAATACATTAGAATAATGAGCCTGATTTCTTAAAATTTGCCAGCTTTGAAACATGCCAGTGAAATATTCAGAAGTGAGTTGAGGGAAAGATGAACGATCTAAGTTCTTAGAGGAAAAAAAAAAAAAGTTTTTGGGACACAGACACAAGCTTTCTCTGTGTTTATTTCCCCCTGCAAGTGTATCATTAAGTTATGTCTGATAAGGTTACCCTAATTTTAGTTTGGCATTTTCAAGAGTCACTCTAGCCCATTGCAGAAATTGTTACAATGACAACTCATGGTATCAAATACTGTGTCATATATAAGGGTGGTAAATTCTAATGGGAAAGTTGCTTGAAGTACTTACATCAACTTGTTTAATCTCATTTGAATGAGCATTTTAAATTCAACCCCCCTCAAATTCTACCTGTTTACTTATTTTTCAAAGACAGATCATTTATATGCATAAAACACCCTGTTTTTAAAACATTCTATTTCATTAATATCCCAGTCTTTTTGACTCTTTATTTACTTCAGCAGCTTTCTGGTGGTTTTTAAGAGTTTTTCTTTTTCACTATATCATTGGCCTTTCATAGTTTCAAGTAGGTGCACCAGTGGCGCTGTACTATTTTCCTTAATGTGCATTAATTTCTGTTTTCCTCAAATTCCATCATTACAGTCCTTCTAATAGAGACAAACAGGTTAATTCCATAGTACTTATACAAAAGGACCTTATTTCCTCTTAGTTCAAAAGCAATAAATTTAAAATGTTTCTTTGTCTCTTAATGTTTATATGATATATTTGTGTTAATATTAATAAGGATGTTGTAAACTACATACACAGAATCACAAAAAAACCCTCTAAAATTATTGAGTCCAAATGTTAACCCAGAACTGTTGTGTGCACTACTAAACCATGCTCCCAAATGTCACATCCATGTCCCTTCTGAACATTTTCAGGGATGGTGACTCAACCACTTCCCTGGGCAGCCTGTTCCTGTGCCTGAAAACCCTTTCCATGAAGAAATTTTTCCTAATATCCAATTTAAACCTCCCTTGGTGCACCCTAAGGCCATTTCTTCTTGTCCTATCACTTGTTACTTGTGAGAAAAGATGAACCTCTTCCCTTGCTACATCCTCCTTTCAGACAGTTGTGGTGCAATAAGAGTCCTCCTGAGCTTTATTTTTCTTCAGACTGAAGAACTCCAGCTCCCTTAGCTGATCCTCCTGAGACACTAGATGTACTCTAGACATTTCAGTGTTTCAGTGAAAACACAGTACATTGATTGAAAAGTCGTTGATGTTGGCATAAGTAGATGAGGCACAAACTAGAATGGTAATTTTAGCTAAAATAAAAGTAATCTTAAATTTAAGTTCATTCCAGAGCAGAATTTGACAAGTATTTTTGCCTCTCTTAGATATGTTTTAGAAAGACAATATTTATTAAATATTATTTAATTTTAAGCAAAGATGTACAGGAGAACCTATGTACCTTAGGGCTAAATGGCAACACAATTTTAGACTAAGTACATAAATTAATTTTTTTT
>WEIU01021957.1:29921-53118 GCA_013389925.1 Aegithalos caudatus | reverse complement strand
AAAAACACATATATTTTGGAAAAAATAAAATGGGAAAAAAAAAAAAAAAAAAAAAAAAAAAAGTTGAAGTACATGACTCCAGTGATTCCATATTCTGGAAAGTAATAGAACCATCATCACAGGAAGAACAAGGCATGTGTCTGCAACATTTTTCAGTACTTCAGCTTGTCTTGAAAAAGACAGGAGTAAAATTATTACTAACCTAGCTAGTCAAAAACATCCATTATCTTGGGAGACTGGAAAGATCAGAATTGGATAGATTTTCTTAGTATTCTTTGTGTCTTCTGAGTCTTTGTGTTGGTTTTGCACAGCCTGATTTTTAGTAGAGGGGATAATGCCTCTGTGATGATATGTTCCAGATGAAAACCAAAATGCAGTGAGGCACGTTTTTTTTTCTACTAGTCAGAGAAGAGGAGGAAGTGAGAACATGTGAGGGAAACCACATGGGAACACCAAAGTCAGTGGAGAAGGAGGGTTAGGAGGTGCTCCAGGCGCTGAGCAGAGATTCTTCTGCAGGCTGTGGTGAGATCATGGTGAGGCAGCTGTGCCCCTGTAGCCCATGGGGACCTACTGGGGGCAGAGAGATCCACCCACAGCCCATGGGGATCCATGGGGGATGCAGAGATCCACCCACAGCCCGTGGGGGAGGTGCCCATGTCAGAGTGGGTGGATGCCTGGAGGAGGCTGTGACCCAGTGGAGAGAAGGGGCCCTGCTTCCAGGCTGGAGCAGCCTGGACTTGGGGGACTGCACCCTGTGGAGAAACCCACACCACAGCAGTTTGGGGAGAACTGGTTGCTGTGGGAGGGCCTCACATTGCAGCAGGTGCAGTTTGGCTGCTGCCTGTGAGAGTGGATCCACACTGGAGAAGAAGAACTGTGTCCCATGGGAGGGCCTCACAGTCTCACAGAGGAAGGACTCCTCTCCTTGGGCAACAGAGGAAAAGCTCAGGTGATGAACTGACCAAAATCCCTATTCTCTGTCTCTCTGCACTGTCGGTGGGAAGGAGGGAGGGGTTGGGGGAAGAAAAGGTGTTTTAAGGGCTTATTATACTTCTCATTATTCTCCTCTGATTTAGTTAGTAATACATTCACACTGAACCTTTAAGTTGAGCTTGTTTTGCCCTTGGAGAGTTTTCTCCTGGTCCTTTATCTAAACTCATGCATTCTTTGTTAAATTTTTCTCCCCTCTGTCCAGCTGTGGCAGGGGAGAGTGAGTTAGCCACTTTCATGGGTGCCTGGAGTTTGGACAGTGTCAAACCATGGCAGTTTTGCTTTGAGGTATGCAGATATTCAGGCTGTATACACAAGTTTCTTTTTAACAATGCTGTGGAAAGCTGGTTTGTTTTAGGTAATCCCAAATGTTTTGTAGCTTGTGGAGGATATTTAATGGCTGTCCAGAGTGCCAAACATAGTTTTTAATACTAATTTCATTGTTTGAAAAGTATATACAATGAAACAATTTTCTTAAATTCCATACTTCATCAGTTGCTATCCACATTGGAAAACACCTCATCTCTGAAATTAACTTGAAGATGGTTCATTTGAAAGATTGGGTTATTTCACACACAGAAAACTGCTGGTGACTTCATAATTTTGCCAACTGACATCTAATCCATATTACTATTATTTTCTTTATAAATGCTGATAGCTGATACTGAGGTTGAACTGATAAGAAGTAATAGATCTTTAATTTCTTTGAGAATTAACAGGTATTCAAACTGAATCAATGTCACAGTGCTTCTTAATTTTCTACTGCTATGACATTCAAGTTTTGAAGAGGCAGTGTAGCTTGGATACATGACCAAATGTAAAAAAGATGGAAAATGTTAATATACCATGGCAGAAATAAAACTTTTTCCCCCCATTTAAATATTGCCACCTAACATTTTATGAAATATAACAGCCTATGGTGCCCAGGTGGCTACATCCCCTGGTATCTTGATTAAATATTTACTTTGTTAAAGAGTCAACAGAGGACAGAAGAAGCTCTGAGAATGCATTTTTAATCATTCTCTAAAGGTTCATATTAAAAAGGAATTTTAAACAGAACTCTGTAAAATGCATTATATTTGCATTAAAAAAATTCACATCATGTTTCTTGAAAATTTAGACAGTTGCACAAGCTTAGGTTTTGAATTATTCATTTACAGATATTTGCTATGTTAAGACATAGAGGGGAAAGAAACAACAACAACAGCAAAAAAAAAACCCAAAAACAACAAACCAAAAAACAAACCAAAAAAACAAACCAAAAAAACCCCAAAAAAACCAAAAACCAAACCAAACCAAAACAAAAAACACAACAAACCCTCCAGATCCTGTTTCAGATATCTTAGATGCCAATTAGTAGTTACAAATAAATTACATCACGCATGGCTACATGAATTCATCAAAATCCCATGACAGAAAATAATTCTATTCACTTTGGACACGGGCTCTGAGCAATCTGATATAGTTGAAAATGTCCCTACTCATTGCATGGACATAGGGGCATAGGACTACATGATCTTTAAAGGTCCCTTCCAATTCAAAATATTTTATAATTCCATGATCTGCAGTTTACTAAAAAAAAAAAAAAAAAAAAAAAAAAANAAAAAAAAAAAAAAAGACATGCAAGTTTTGGGGAAGGAATTTGTGTGAAGTCTACAAAAAAGGTGTATAATTACAAAATTGCAGTAGTGTCTAGATCAATCTGCACGATATTATAATTATTCCCAAAATGAGATGGTGTTTAAAAAAAATCTAAGAAGTTTCAAGGAATGGAAGATTTAAATATCCTCCTTTATGTAAATGGGAAATACAGACATAAGTAAGACTTGTCAAAAAGTAGGCAAGTTGTCTGTGGCTATTCCATGTCTGTTCTTTCTCTGAAGGATTTGCTCAATAACTACTATCAAAACATAGTCTTTCTTACTACTGTGGCAAGATAGAGCACCAGCTGTAATATGGTAATCACCAGCTGTAAGGTATAATTTTTAGAGGTTATCATGTGACTTGATCTCTTCTCTGGAATGACCAGAAGGCATGGTTTCTTTTTGCATCAATTTTGTTTGTACTACTGTGATAAATAAAGAAATGTGGTAGGAATCACACTGAAATTAACCAGATGATTTTTTTTCACAAGCCTTAGAAGGATGGTTTGATAGTAAGATATATTTCTAGATTGAACAACTGTGGTTCTATGGAAAGATTATCAGTTTCCAAAGAATGTATGAATGCTCCTAAACCTCATGAGATTAGACATATAAAACAATCTTATTAGCCTTTAGTATTTTATGTTTCTAGCATAAATTTCTGTTCCATTTTAAGATTATAAAAATTGGTAAAATACTGTTTGAGCTGCATCTTTAAAAATCAGATTCATTATAGATAGTAAAAGAACACTCCAACATGATTATAAACAAAGAGGAGATGAACCCATGGGGGAAGCCATTTCATGTGAAAGACACAAAAGATACAGCTTGGGAATATGCTTAAGGTAGTGACTATGTTGAGAGCACAGACTGTTTTTTCCCATAGAGGAGCAAAAAATCGCTTACAGGTTTTTTTAGCTGTATCACTGGTCTCTTACCAATTAACAAGAACCAAAATAATGCAACAAACTCCCCCAAACAAACAAACAAACAAACGATCAAATAAACAAAAGCAAAAACATACTCAAAGTTCACTCTCAAAGAAATGTTCATATTCAGTCCTGGCTCAGAAGTTAAGGTGAATCAAACAAGTAGGCAACTTCCAAGAATGATAGTTCTTAGGGGTTTGCTTAACCAGCAAAAAAATGTGATTAATAAAATGGAGTTGCTCTGTGAGCAGTTTTAATGTCTGAAGTCTGGTAAAATTGCTGAGTTTAAGAAAGTTTAAAAAATTATTTATTTTTGACAAGTTAACATGAACTCTTACAATCCACTGCTATGCTTTGAAATTTATTTGCCAACAAGTCACTGTCATTCCTCTTGCTGTTTTGAAGGTCCTGCTTTTAAAGTGGTAGTCCTAGTGCAATTCATATTTGTTCCAGTCTGGTGTATGTATGTACAAAGTGTTGAGGTAAAAATGTGTTTCTTGAAAAACATCCAAAGTCACACTTTCCAGAATAACAACAAAACCTATTTAGAGATAACAAACCTACCGAGAAAAAGACGAAAGAATTTTAACTATACACCTGCATAACCTTGTTATTGCTTATTTCTTTATTTATAGTAATTTCTTCCATGTTCTCATTCATAGTTGATGCAATAATAGTTTTAAAATTTATTACAAAGAGAGTCCTGGCTCTTTTAAATGGCATGCTTATTATGTATTAAAATGCACAAATAGATTTCATGGATCTGGATGTTTCTATTTAATATTCTGGCATAATTTTTTTAGTGGGCTTTGGAAACCAGTGCTGTAGACAATTTCATTGACGAGTTTCCTTAGTTGTGAAGAAGTTGATATATATTAGAGTTATAGTTGTCTTTCTGTAAATGTAAATTAAAAACAAACAAACAAAACAAACAAACAAACAAAAAACAACAACAACAAAAAACAAAAAAAAAACCAAAAAAACACTAAAAAAGAAAAAATAGCATCAGAAAAAACAATGAGGATGATTTTATAATCCAATAGAATTACTGTTGCCATAGTACACAACCTTTTTATGTTTAGAGGGGTTTGGTTTGGTCTGGTTGGTATTGGGATTTTTTGCTTGTTTGTTTGTTTGTTTGTTTGTTTCTAAAGATGCAGACACACATTGTGATTAACATGAAGATGCTTATGGAATTAATCTTATTTGACAAAAGCAACAGTGACCATAAAAAAGACAGTATTTTTATTCGAGAAATAACTACTTGTAGAATAATTATGTAGGATAAGAATAGAATATCCAAGTGTTTTTTCCTCTTCTATTAGATAGTAAAAGAAAAAAGAGAACAAGATCAAAACAAGGAGACCTTCATCGTTGCAACAGGTAAACAAGCAGAAAGAGAATTTGGTAAATGAAATCATCTATACTAAAAATCTATGCTGAGGTGTTGGTTACTACTGAGATTTAATTAACAACTCAGTACTGGGAGAAGAACCAATTATACAAGCACAGATATTTAACTAGGGAGACTGAATGACTCCCTAGTTGACTACGTCAACCTTTTAAAAAGGTTCTTTTTTAGAGACAGAAAGAGATTTTTGCTTTCCTTGTTTGTTTCCAAAAAGTAGCCAAACCACAGAAAATAATTCTCAGAAAGATTAGCAGTTAATTTTATTTTGGATTGTCATCCAAGTTTTAGAATATATATTGACATGCTGAAGTTAAAAACTTTAATAAAGTTTTTTTCCCTCCACATACCTTTTTTGTACATGTTATGGCTGTTTCATATTTGTGACATAGTAGTGAGCAGATCTTTCACTATGTATAGACCCAGGAAAATCAGAAAACATGAATACTCATTCAACGTAAAATCATAAATATTCTTCCTTATTTTTAACACATATTATTACCTTCAAATTTTCCACAAATATGTTGCTTTTCCTTTTATATTACTAGACAATGCTCATTGATTATATATTTCCTCTTTATTGGACTATAGTATACTACTTGATCAATGAAGAAAAGATTATTGGTTGCTTTGTATTTACTATTTTGATCAGTAAAGCTTATTGAAATTCTTCATTTACAGGCTTTCACTTATTTCTGAAAAGCACATGATTTTAAATACATACGAAGCTAATTTGTAGCACAAGTACCTTCTTAACTTTCTACATTAATTTCAAATCTTGCATTGATTGTCTACAGATATGACATCAAATTAAATATTGTTCAGTAGTCATCAAATTCTTTAGTCATAAAAATTGAGTTTGTCTCTTAGACCTACTGCTGCCATACACTGGAATTCTCTCAGTTGTTCCCAAAGACAAGCAAGTGTTGAGTATATGACAATTCTGGGACAAGATCTAGAAGTTCTTGAGAATCTGAGTTCTCTGCAGTTTTCCATCTGTGAAGTCAATGTCCAAAGGGTTCTGAGTCCTGCAGTCTTGTGTTTAAAATTCATATGAGGATGTTTGATCTCTTTGTCATCAGTTACTGTCCTTACATTGCTATAACCTGGTACACAGAAAAAAGACACAGGATTAAAACACAGCCACACGAAACTAACAAAAGGAAAAGGTTAAGAACTCTTCATACTCAATAAATAATGCTCACACACACCTTTTGAATGCGTCAATGATCCAGTTCTGTAGGTGGTTTATGACCGCATTTGTGGTTTGATGCAGCCGCTGTTTAGATGGGAAAGAGTCTGAAGGTGGGAAAGGTGAAGACTCGTATTTGTTCCTCAACACATGCTCTAGAACAAAGAGGTCTTGTAATGGATTTTGCTCATAGCATGATCACTCCAGCCCTCTCAGTGTGCTTATCTCCTCAGAAAAGTTGTTACTGTCTGCAGTTAGTAGTTTAAACCCAGACATAGTTAAAAATCTTGATTAACCAAGAGCACATCTTTTCAAATCATGTTTTGGTCTGACTCATTGACCAGAAGCAAAACATTGGTTTTTAATGTGAATCCCCCAATATCTTAGATTTTTATAGTGTCTCACTGAAGATGGAATCTTTTTCTTGTCTGTATTCCCACAGAGTCTAATGTCTTGGCCTGTGTCTTTCAGAAAGTCATCAATTAATGTGTAGTTACTGAGTTAACAATACTTAGTATCATGATCATAGAAGCCCATGAGTATAGAGAAAAAGACATTTTGAATACCTGAATCTAGAGAATTCTGATTGTGACAAAATTTATATGAATAAAATAATTTGATTAGGTATGGTATATCTATAGAAATCCAGATTTATTTGGGACATCTGGATGCTTACCACAGCAGGCAATAAAATTAGCAGTTTCCTAACAAGCAGATTTTTAAATATTCGTAGTAATAAGTATAATTCCACAAAATATACATCAACAAATTTTAGATTTATATGTTTTTTTTTTCCCTGAGAACTACTGTCTGTATTTATAGCTAAAAATGTCTGTTCACCTTGTAAGGTGTTAAAAAAGTCCTATTGCTTTTCTAAGTAAATTATTTTTCTGTAGCCTGAAGCTGCTAACAGTACCTGAAGAATTAATAATGGTTTTGGCAGAGGTCAGCATGCATCCTGCCAGTTCTCTCTCTCACTGAGCACATGTGCTAATACAGGACTTGTGACTCCAGTGGGGTTTATTACATTTCCTTATGGTGAAGATGGTGGAAATCTTAAGTGCCTAGAGAAACAGGAGGACACTAATAAAGACGTCTCTGAAATAGAACAACAAAAGAAATAGAAATTTTCTGGATTCCATCAAAAAGCCCTTGAAAGAGTTGGGGTTATCATGTACTCCTTCAGTGCCCCACTAAGGAATTTTTACTTCCTCCTGTGAGTACTTGGCAAAATAAACTGATTTTACCTACCTGAAATTTTAGACGAGTTTGAAAAATCAAAATAACGAGATCTGATGTTAATTCACATAGATGTTGTTTCATTAGCTACTGGTTTATTAGTGTATCGGGTAGTCATCTTTCTAGTAGGTTTGAAATGTCAAGTGATGTTCCAGTACACTTATGGGGCAGGAAGGTTGTGTTTTCTTCAGGCTTCCTTGTAAGGGTTCACGAAGCTGCTCTGGAGACCGGATTTAGAAGTTTTAGGAAAATTTGATTAATAGGGCTGAGCACTTTCTGATTATGATTGGTTTTACTTTTCTTTCCTGCAATGAAAATTAGGCCAAAGCAGGGTCCCATTATAGAAGTCACTATGCAAACATATAATAAAATTCTAATTCCTGTCATAGAGACTTCACAACCTAAATAATAGCCTGACATTTCAACAATGCTAATATAAAGTATATAAGTGAAATTTTATTCTTGTTACAAAAGAGATATTTAAGCCGTAAGAAATCCATATGAATATGAAAACAACTTGCTTTATAAATTAATATATTTTAAATTATAATTTTAATAAAGGGTTTTAATTTTGAAGTGATGGATATTGTGTTATAGCAAGATGCCACATTTTTTATTTTAAGAGGTAAATTTTTGCAAATATTATTTTTTAGAGAACATAAGAGAAACTCTTATGGAAACAACCAGATATTTTCCATATAAAAACATGTTAAAATTCTCCTTTTGGGGAGATCTTGGCACTAGATTTTTAATCCTGAGTTAAATTACATTGTTGCTAGTTCTAAAGATCAAATTAAATCTCATAGACATACCATGAAGTTTTTTTGATCACTACATTCATTTCTGTTCTATCCAAATCGAAATAACGAATTTTATTTTTCAAAAGGTACTCTGACTTGGTTTAGACATGTCACCTTAACTTTAGTGATACTACCAGAATACCTGTAGACTGTCCAAGCTGCCGAGAACGATCAGGTGAAAGGAGATGCAATACAGGAGAGCAGCGCGCACCCACCGCGATGTGTGCTGACAGCAGGTGGTGCTCTACCTTTAAATTAAGGCGAACTGCAGCTCCCCATCACATCTACCTGGACACACAAGAATGGGTCAAACTTCATCTGCCTGCCTTGGAGGGAGGGCACACGAAGCCTGAAGTGTATTTTCTGTTTTTGTTTTCATCGGTATGGGTTCACATAAATATGTGTTTATATATACGGTACATGTTATTTCTGGTGGGTTTTTTTTTTGGTTTTTTTTTTGTTTTTTTTTTTGTTTTTTTTTTTTTTTTTGTTTGTTTTTTTTTGTTTTTTTTGTTTTTTTTTTTTAGTTTAGAAGGTCTTGTGGGAGTTGTCCTCTTTGTGAAGCTTTACGGAGCTAGCAGTCGGGTGGTAAATGTTCCAGTTAGAATTAATCTTCTCAGATATGACACTCTTCCCATACAGGGGAAACCTCCTGGTTATTTATGTAATGCTTTAAAGCCTGAGGTGGATAAGGCATATGGAGCTGCCTACAGTGGAACAGCTCACATCTGTGACAGGTTTTTCTTTGGTCATCACTGCTGTTAAGTTCCTTAAATTCTGACTTTTTTTTTTTTTTTTTTTTTTTTTTCCTTAATGCCTGATATACTGAAGGGACAGCAAGGCACAGCCTTATTAATTAATTTTTCTGTGGAAATTTTGGGCTTCCCTCCTTAAACAAGTTGAACTCCTGCTCCAGCTGTATGGTTCAATTAAGGGGTAGATCTGTAGATGGTGGTGAGGTGTTTCAGTTCTCTATGTAGAACTGAAGCTGAATTTAAATGTCTCTGACAAAAACAGTCCAAGTAAGTAGTAAATTACAGCAAATTACCTTATTCTTAGAGGAACTTGTGAAGATATTCCAATGAAGAGTTTGCTATATGAAATATAAACAAATTTATTTAACCTGTCTCAAGGAAGGGCTTGTGGTCAGGCTAATCAAATGCACAGAATGTTATAAATCTCTTGAGATTTCTCCCTTCATAATACTTTTTAAATACAAAATTTCTTTTCTGTATTCCCATACAAGTCCACTGTCAAACAAGAGGTTCAAATAGAATATCATATATTTGAAAAAAAATCTACATACAGTGTATGAACAACTTCACAGCTCCTTATGAGACCTAATATGCAAATTCTGCATGTACTAGATTAAAATATAATGACCAAATGGATGAATTTCCTGGTTGTGGAGCATTACGAATGATGAGTCACAAAATGGACTTGGTAATTAAAATCCCACTAAACATTATGAAAGTCTCACTACTACTGCACTGACTACATCTACAGAGATTCCTTTTCTATTTAATGAGGAAAAAAAAAAAAAGAGGCTAGTATTAGATCCTGGTGGTACCTAAAACAATTACCAAAGTAACCTACTGAATACCTATTTAAATACTTGCTTGGTAAAGCTAAATGAAAGCCACAGTATTTATAGTATTCAATTTACAGTCAAATGGATGTAAGGAAGAACATCACTGACAACCTAATTATCACTTGGAGCTGGATGTGTGGTACACTTATTCATGAAACTTAGAGAGCTTTCAGTTCTATTGATAGAGAAGCAAAGAATGATGAATTCTTTCAATAAAAGCAGTGGTTAATACTAATGTTAAACTGCATACTGTATTATTATTGTTCTGCAGTTCAAAAAAAAGAAGAAATACTAGTTAATAAGAGATTGAGCTAATTATTTTTTAACATAAATGAAAAAAATAAAAGAGATTTCTTAGGATTTCCTTAGATTTCTTTTATATGCTAAGTATAAAAATGTGTTTTGATTATATAACTGTTTTTAGCACTGCTGCACGTTGAGGACTTTTTCTTAGGTAGCATTAAAAATTATGAGAAACCAAAACAAATTCAACTCTTTTTTTTTTTTTTTTTNCTTCTTTTTTTTTTTTTTTTTTTTTTTTTTTTTTTTTTTTTTTTTGTGTGTGTGTGTGTGTGTGTGTGTGTTTGTGTTTTTTGCCTTGTTCCATATATCTAAGATTTAATTTGACATTTTTATATGAGTCAATTAAGACCCTAGTGTTTCTCATCCTGTGAGATGTGGTAGGTACTAACCAAAGAGCATGGGTTAGAATCTCATGAAGGATTTGTTTGCTTTTAAAAGTTTCTCTTAAGCATACATTATTTGCATGTGCTTAAATTATTACTAAATTTTTGGATAAAATATATTTTCCTTTTTTTATTACATCTGAATCATATGTGTTCAAAGTGAGTGTTACTCTAAAAATGTATATTCTAGAAGGAAACATGCTGGATTTTCTAGTGCTAAATTCATAAATTCTGCAAAAAACTGATTTTTAAAAAAAAAAAAAGCAAAACAACAAACAAACCAACATGCAATATGCAAGCTTCATTTTGCCTCCTTTTAATAATATTCTTTTCATCATATGCTGGATCTTATTTAAAGTTAAACATTTACCTAACTCCTTCTTCAGGGGTGATGTTTTATGAATCATCTCACAGATGATCAATAAAATATCATTCTATTAAAATTTCAGAAAATATTTGGAAAAATATCATGCCTGCAGTAAATGCACTGAAGTTCACTGCAGTTCTTTTGGAACAAGGCTGATACAGTCATTAGCAGGGAAACCCAGAAACAGCTTGTACAGCTTTAAAAGTATGCCTGTCTAGACAGCAGATGAATGGAGAAGAAATTCTTCTGCACTGGCCTTGAGCAAACTCTACACAAAATCACAAGTACTTATATAAGCCAAGACTGCAGTGACCAGACAGGAGAACTTAAAATCCTCCCTCTATATTATATTTGATATAATCATGACTTGTTTACATGTTAGATATGAACATATATCTTATATGCAATAATTTCAAGCATGGCTCATGGAAGCCCAATGTAAAAATTTATACATAGAAAGAAATAACTCTACAGAAAGAGTAATGATAATATTCTTTCATCTCTCATTGTGTGCTATTCTTGGCAGGAAAAGCAAGCTGCAGGACAGAGCCATTAATCCAATCTTTGGTACACTCAGCAACATCTGTAGTTGTCCTGCAGGCTGACAAGAACTGTGAGCCTTCCCCAGTGAAATCCTTGTACTTGCTTCCCCAGTGTAGACCAGAAGGGTTAGTTCTTTTATAGGGAAAGCCACCCTCTTCCTCCAGGGAATTTCTGACATCCTAAATAGCCTATGAAACATGTTGAGCAAAGAGATACGGAAACTCCCAACACTTGGTTCTGTCTTGCAGTCACTGAGAAACACAGCAAAGTTGGCTGAAGGCTTTCGCTTCCTAAGGGCAAGGGAGCTCTTGCTCAAATATTCTCTCCCTTCCCCCTCCACTACTGTGGAGGCAAATATTTGCTCTGGTAGATGTTCACACTTGCAGTCAAAATATGTCAT
This sequence comes from Aegithalos caudatus, assembly GCA_013389925.1. NCBI lineage: Eukaryota > Metazoa > Chordata > Aves > Passeriformes > Aegithalidae > Aegithalos > Aegithalos caudatus. Next base: position 41,330 of record WEIU01021957.1, on the reverse strand, counting down.
GAATACAACTAAGGGCATATATCTGCACACTTAATTCATACATAGTATAGCTTAACCCATAGTGAAAGAGTTCAAATAAATCACGTTACTTTGTAATTGTTGCAAGCTAAGAACATACAGTGTATGTGAAATGTAGCTCAGCAGATGCTTGGTAAGCCACAGTAACTTGATTCATTATCAATTCCCTGGGAAGCGAGGCCACAAATCCTATAAAGTTGCATAGGTTAAACTCTCAAGAGGTTTTCACAGAATCCTGGAATAATGTACTCGATATATGACTGTCAACATATTGACATTTGCGAGTTTTAGCTGAACTGTCTTTAAAACAGCTTCAAAAGTGAAATTCTGCTCAAGATTTATCATTATAAATCATAAAGAGGGTACAGCAGATATTGGATACATCAGAGTATGGGGTCAAACCTCAGGAATCAGGCAAGGAAGATGTAATCAACACTATCTCCAAGTATTGGCATGACTTGATAAAAACCTTGGGGGAAAGGAAGGGAAGATAACAGCTTGAGCAGCTGTTTTCACAGTGTGCCAACATACCCTCAATGGGAAGTAAAAACTGGAGAGAGAGGATGGATCTCGTGCCGCTAGTGCAGAACCTGGAAAGGTTCCCCATAGTCAGCACACACAGAGAACCTGGTGCCATTCCAAAAAGTATTGCATATGAGCTGTGAGGATAAGCAATTAAGAGTGATGGTAAAGAGCTCAGAGCAGCAGCAATCACACTGAGCTGTCTCTGCCACGCAGCTCTGACTGTGGAGGATCAAAGACTGAAGAGCGACATGCTTTAACTGCAGGAAGCTTAATACAAAGCACACATATATTCAGCCCTGCTAAATCAGCCTCTCAATCTAAAGACAATGTCAAAAAAAGAAGCATTTTCAAGCACAGCATACTTCATGTTTTACTGATGCCTGATCTTACATTATTTTCCATTTTCATTGTTTATACAGAGGTAAAGTATGTGGAATCTGCTTGTGACATGAAAAATTAAAAAGGGGGAAGCATACTGGGATGAGCTTGGTGGAGCTGATATTTTTCAGATTGTATCAGAGGGCTAAATTATTTGTTTCTTCAGTCATCCCATCAGTGACTTAAGCCACTGACTGTCAAAATTTTCTTTGATCCATTCTCAACTGAAATAAAACCTAACTTTTCCACATTTACCATGTCAGATGCTGTGCTTTTTTACATTCAATCTGCTTTTATTTTGAGGAATTTTTTCCACATCTCACTGACTGGAAGCCTGGAGAGTAAGCAAAACTTGGTCAGCAAGAAACAGTTTCCCGAGGTTTCCATTTAAGTTTTGGATGCATATTAAATAAATTAAGTCATTCAGAGCAGTCACCCAAAAGTCACTTTAGGGAGCCATATTGCCAAAAGGGAAAGTAAGGTTAATTATTTGCTTTATTATTAAAATAAATAATTTTTCAGAGAAATTATTGGTTGCAGCTATGACAGGATAGGCATAAAATGAGGAAGCATTAATCTAAAACTTTAGGGAACAATTAAAGAAAAATGATTAGTTTTGTTTCCTTTCCAAATCAAGAAAATGTTAATGGCTATTACTTCTCTGTATATAATATATGGAACCTGGCAGTAAATTCAGGATAGTACACTTGGTCAATTTATCATGTTAATTTGAATCCATACAAAAAAAAAAAGATTGCATGTCTTTTTTTCTACCTTAATAAATAAGATTTCCTTTTTCTAAGGAAGTAAATCTACATAGCATTTTTCTCTGAAGTCTTTAATGACCCTCAGACCTTAAAATCAATTGGATTTTGTTCTATCAGACACCTTGCTTCTCTTGCTAATGTTAATAAAGTGCTTAATTTTATTTTATTTTTCTATTGGCAGGAAAAAGGGGAATAGGAGGTCTCGGTCACAAGCTTCTCCCCAAGATTTCTGTATTCCCAGCTTTCCCAGAACAGGCAGAGGCAAGCTGGCAGTCAGCCTGGAGGAGAAGGAGGAGGGGTTGACAGTCAGGGCACTCAGGCTCCAACAACTTGCCAGAGAAGTGCATGCCAATTTTACTTTCCCCCTGCAGTGAGAAAATTAGTTGGATAAAAGCCTTTCAGACAGGCAACAGGCAAACTACATTTTTTCCATTTGTACACCCGGTATGGGATTTTTCTAGAAATCATCCTCTCCTCATCTCACTGATTTTAAAAACATTATCCCAATTTGCACCATCAAAAATACCTACAAAAAGCATGGAAGGAGAAACAGATGGAGGAAGATAGTGTTGGAGAGAAGACTGAAGGCTGAGTAGATTTGTATGGTTAATTGGCTGGTTAATAGCTCAAATCACTTAACACAGTAGCTGGAAGATTCCTGTCGAGGTGAAGTTGATTGAAGGAAGTGCAGCACAAGATTTCAGAGGTCCAGAAAAAAAAGGTGCTGACTAGTAAAAATAAAGAATGTTTAGAAGAAGAACAGCCACATCGTGTGGCTGTTGGAATCCCAGATCTAACCTTAGCTTTGCAAAAATACATCAATTAATGGATTTTGTTAAACTTCTATATGTAGTGCACAAATATAGTCAATGCAAAGAGCAGCTCTGAAGACCAACATATAGGCTGTAGGAAAGAAAAAAGCATTCAGCAGGTGTGTGCCTAAGTAGTATGGATGAAGACACTGCATTCTATCTTCTGTAATTGCTAGTTACAGAGCTTGTGGAATTTATAGACCACAATGTGCTACTGTGGTTTCTTCCAAAGGAAGACCCTGAAGAGATTTTAAATAAATGTTTACAGTTCATCATAAACTTGGAACATGTAGTGCAGTTGCATATACTTAGTTTGTTGCAGTGAGGCAACATCTTATCTTCATATTCCTTGACGAACAGAGTAAGGACTCTGAGCTAGTTCAGCAGAAGTATGCAAAATTTTGTGTCCTTCATGCTTCTTCATGTGAATGATAACCAGGATATTTCTGTAACTTCCATTATTGCCTTTAAAATGTGATTCTAGATAAAAAAGATTGCAAAACACTGAAAGAAAATAACATTGATTTATTTCCAGGATATTACTGTTACTTGTGTATTTTAATTACACCACACTCCCTCCTACTGGAATCACATTTCTGGGATTTTTTAAGGGTTCTTACATAGGTTATTTTCTTGGGAAACATGTTGCTAGTTTTAATTTTAATTTTTGTCCCTGAAGTGTCCTATAATCAATTGAAAATATGACTAAAATGTGTCCTGAGTTTTCATTTGGGTTTGTTGGAGTTTTATTTTAAGAAAGAAATCAGCAAAACTCCAAAGCCATGGGGGTTTTTTGTTTGTTTGGTTTTTTTTCCCCATCACTTTTAAGACAATCTTGAGGTTTTGGAAGGAAAGTTGATACTGAACACTTGTGGCCGCTAGCTCTGTTGTGACAAACATGTGACTACATTAGGAAAGAAAAAAAATTCAAGCAGTGTGTCACGTTATTTCAACTGATTGTGGATGAAGGAATTTAAAATTTAATTCTGGGCTTTTTACAGAAGGATGTTGGATTTCATGCTAGTCATAGACAAGAGGCTCAGATGACAGACAGGAGAGTACCTTTATTTGTACCTACAAAGTTATGAGAGGTGACACAGGCCTGGCTGTACCTGCTAAACATTTGGCCTTGCTGAGGACTGGTCTGGTTGGGCACAAGCCAGTAAATCGCAGAGGTACCAGCACCACAACATAGAGGTCATAGAGGATTCAATGCTTACTGTTCCTTTGCTGTGAAAAATGTGATGCTTATAACTTGGGCTAAGGAGAAGATGAGATACAACTTCTGTTTTTGGTATTAGATCACTGAAATAGCTAGTTTCTCTAGAACACCTTACAGAAAACAATACACTAGACAGACTTTTTGAAAGTGCAGATATTCACTTATCATTAAGCTTTAAGAGCTGTGCCAATGTACATCAATCAAAGATCTCCTTGACTAGGAAATATGGAAACACAAGAAATCAAAATTCAGCCCTATCATGAGGTCTTTCTGGGTATCATTTTCTGTTTTCTCCTCAGGTCTGTGGTTAATCACTTTCATGTTATTTCTTAACTGGACAAGTGAACTGTTGAAGAGGGAGAAATAAAGAATAACAGAGTGTTCATTTATGGGACATACTGTTTAGCTTTCACCAAATTTTATTAGATATTAATATTTTAAATTCTCAGAATAAACAACCTCATCAAGTGTACAATACAACCAAGATGTCAGCTGGGCACAATTGTATGGCGGTGTTTCAGGGACTGCTCTTGATGGGTGGATGGTGCTCAGCAAAAAGAGGGACTGAAAAGTGTTCTTGAGGAAAGAGTAGATCTGTGAACATAATTTCTGGAGTTTGAAACCAAAGACTGTTGTCTATATCACAAAGGAGCAAAGCTCCTCCAAAAAGGTGTGGCCTGAGTTAAGTGGAAGTGAACTTCAGAAGAGGATTTTTTGCTGCCATGCATGTGTGTGCCCTAGGACAAGAGAAGCAGACCAGGGCTGATACAGCAGGTACAGGATGTCCTCTTGCACTCTCAGCAGTCAGGTAAAGTTTCCAACAGCCAGGGGCTGCCACAGGGATCACTTTGCAGCTACTGGGTCCTGATTGCAACAGTTTTGGTGAAAGAAAAGTTTTGTATTTTCTTACATATCAGACTTAAACAGCAGCAGTGTACCTCCTCTACATCCACTTTTTTTTTTTTTTTCATTTCACTCTTGCACATAACTCTGATAGAACCAATCTAGAATTTGGAAGAGTCATCAGGAAAAGATCATAGGAATGCAGTTAAATTACAGTATCAAATGTTACAACAAAATGGAGACTGTAAGTAAGGCCATAACTCAGGCTATGTGAGCTTATATTAGCAATTGTATAGCCAGCAGGATCTGGGCAGTGATTTTCACCCTGTTCTTGGCACTTGTGAGGCCACACCTCAAATTCTATGCTCAGTTTTGAGTCCCTCACGACAAGACAGATATTTAGGTGCTAGAGCATGTCCAGAGAAGGGCAATGGAGCTGGTGAAGGGTCTGGAGTACAAATCTTATGAGGAGCAGCTGAGGGCACTGGGGGTGTTTAGTCTGGAGAAAAGGCAGCTCAGAGGTGACCTTATCACTGTCTACAACTGTCTGAAAGGTGGTTGTAGCCAGGTGGAGATCCAGCTCTTCTCTCCAGTAACAAGCAAGAGGAAAGGACAAGAGGAAACAGCCTCAAGTTGCACCAGGAGAGGTTTACACTGGATATTCAGAAAAAATTTCTTCACTGAAATGGTGCTCAAATAGTGGCTGCCCAGGGATGTGGTGGAATTACCATCCCTGGAGGTATTTAAGAGATGTGTACACATGGTTTAATGGGAAATTTGGTAGTACTGTGTTAACAGTTGAACTCGATGATCCCAAATGTTTTTGTTTTTTTTTTTTAACCTAAATAATTCTGTGATTCTACGTAATTTGTGAACAGTTGTTTAGCATACAAAGATCTAAACATATTTTTCTTCTTTGTCTGAAATTATTCCTCTTCTGTTTCACTGAGAAATTCACCTGATTTGGAAGCCGTAGCTATAAATCTATAGTATTGGCAGAAGTCTATTCATAAAACGTGGAGCTTTCACTGTAAGTTCTGGAGGAAAGTCAATGTTGCAAAGGGAAGTGTAAAATTATTCCTGTCTCACTGTTATTTTTGAGTCATATATCTCTGCCTTTTATGAACAGCAGGCATATTTGGAAGAATTATGTCTGAGTCATAAATCCCTATTTGCCTGGGACATGACTAATAGGTGTCTTTAACACAGTAAGATGATATTACTGTCTTAGCTTGCATTTTTTTTTAACCTCTGAAACACGTACAACAGATGAAGTTTAAACAGCGCAATGACAATAATCTATGATCTGTCAGGATGTTGTTACCACCCTCCTTTTCTGGTCCATTGACTCCAGCCAGCAGATGCTGTAATTTATATGAGTCCCCAAATTTATTATTTCAATATTTAGCAAGCACAATCAGCATGGTTGCTTTGAGAACCTGCTGAGTGTGGTGGTCTGTGGGAGAAAAGGAGTGAGCGAGTTGAGGCAGGGAAGGAGGGAGGAGATCATTGTTCCTGAACTCCCTCATGCTGCGTTGGCTGAGCTGTGACCAGGGAAAACAAAAGTCTGTTTAAATGAATAATGTTGCAGATCTTCCTGCTGTAGCTACCAGCGGGGGCCAGTCTGTTTGTAAGCCATTACCAACCCCTTGTGTTTTGAATAGCTATGCATCTTGAGTGCAAGAAAATAATCTTCAAGAGCTGGTTTCTGTCATCCTCATTGTCTTGTAGAAAGGATAGAGAACAATTCTAACAACACATCTTAATATTAATATTTAATATCTGTGAATAGCTCTGCTAGTCTAAAGGCTGCCAAGCATTGCTTACGAATAGGTTCTGAATTTTACAGAAGAGCTTATTATTACAGTGGAAACAACACCACCTTCTCTACATTCCTTTTTACTTGCTGCCTTCTTGCCATTATCACTATTATTAGCTATTTATTTATCTATTGTAGGTCAGTCTGTGCACTCCTGCACAGCATTATGCAGGGTTACACTAATTGCCCCAAACTTATTCCCCTAAAAAGCCAGTCTCTTCATAACTGTGTATATATTGGCAATGCGTTACCTGACACAGTGATAAATCTTATATCACATAGCAGGAATGAACAATACTCGGTGTTTCCTGAACATACTCATTTGTTCCTGAAAGCATGTTACCTGCAATATTAATTTATCATGGCTGTGCAATGTGAAAATTCCATCGAGAAGTTTTTGTGGATTNTTTTTTTGAATACTGAAGTTTGCAATTCAATATTCCTGGTATGTGATTTATCCCTTAAACCACAATGCATTGTATTTGCTCAGTCAATTAGATGGTCTAAGAAAATAACTGTTAAGGAATAATGAATGAGGAATAATATATAATACATCATTAATATGGAAATTAATCAAAATTTATGCAAAAACTCTCAAGCCCTTCAGCAATTATCAGCATTTTTTATAAATAAAATGGTATCTGTCCAAGTATTTACAAACAAATAACATGTTCTACCACTATTATGGGCCTAACTGATTAGATATATGTGCTAAAGCATCAACAAATTATGGTTTATGCTGTTCGATCAGTTCTAATTAATTCTAGATGTTCCTCAAGGGAGAATCTGTTCAAATGAACTGATTATTCTCAGTGATGAGAACTGTATGGCGACAAATGTATCCTTTTCTACAGCCTTCATGAATTTGGTTGAACATAAGGCAGTGATCTGTGTATTTAAATATGACACATAAAAGAGATTTTCTTCTTCTGGTATAAAAGACCATCACAGGCTTTGTGTGTTTATCTCTTCTCACACCCTTTTAGTTATAAACAGATAGTGCAAGATAATGCTGCAACACCCTAAACCAGAAAGCGACTGACTGTGGTGAGGGTTCAGCTCACCGGCACCTACCTCCAGATAAAGCACGGTGGTGGTGATTTAGTTTAGTACCAGGTAGGAACTTATATTCTTTACACTGGAGGATGACTTTGTGAGCTTTGGGCTCTGCTGGAAGAAGAAATGCCATCTTGAGGTACCAAAAAGTACACATTTAAAACAAACAGCTGAAATGACAGCAGCTGTTGCCCCCAGGCTGATCAAGCTGAGCACTGAAAAAGATGATTTTATTCCTGTGCTATGGAGACTGTCACTTTCTGATGCAAACAACTAATATGCAGCATTTATTCTTATAATTGTAGGCAACATGCCACAAATGAAAGGGAAACTGTGCTACTGCATCTGCCAACCCTTGAAGGCTACAAGTGGTGACACTGGCTGCAAAATTTAGACAATTACTTGAATTCCTTTTAATTTAATTATGCTAAACTGTTTTAGCGGAAGAATCAAGAAGGAGCAGCTGTTAAAAAACTGCAAGGAGAAAGTTGATAATTTTTTTCTTTTGTCTCCAAAGTAAAAACTTCAGTATTATAGTGCTTAATTTTAAATACACATTTAGACATCTTCGGAGTGTGGACTTCTAGCTTCAGAGATCTAACTTCCTCAGACACCATTACTTAATGAGTGCAATTATAAAATATTCATCCAATCTCTTTGTGATTGAATTTTCTTCGTTACTAAAATTTCATATTGCTCTTTTACAATGTCATTTGTATTATTCCATGTTCTTAGTGTTCTTTCTCACACAATCCCACATTTTTCAAGTTTTTACAAAGCTTATAACTATTTTATGTCTTGTGTAGTCAGGAATGGGCTTTGGCTAAAGCAAGGACATAGAATTAATCAGTGCTTGAAATATACCTTCATCATAAAGCTAGTTTCCTATGTCAAGAGAAATTAAACTCCTGGAGTGACTGCAGATGTTGCTTCATGCTACTTTTAATCAAACATATTTGTTTAAGACTAAAAATACCTTTTGAATAGACATCACTTGTCAAATACTTTCATTTTTATTAAAAAGGTTAATTTTGTTTTAGAAAGTTGTAATTTTTGATCTCATTTCTGAAAATACATTGCACTTCACTTACCAAAGAACTCTCAGGCTGTAGTCCCTGTTCAGAATCAAAATGAATTACAACAAACTGTGTCCCTGAGTATGGAGATCAGGAACTTCACTACAAGGCTCCCAGACTGCTTGAAATCCTCCTTCGGGAAGTTTATTATTTTAATTGTATGTGTAAGCACAAAGGAAAACAACAGCCTGTGGAAATTTTGGCTTAAGTACAAGTTTTTGATTCTTAATAGAAATGTTCTTCAAGAGCAGTCAAAAGCAATATATTGTGAAAGATTTATGAAGAACCACTGAAATATTCAAAGTTCTTTTTACAAGTTTAAGATACAATCTCATTACCACACTACAGATGTAACAAGAAACAAGTATATAAATTCAAATGTTTGAATTCAAGTGGAGAGAGAGCAAATAACTTTGCAGAGAATTTGAAAAAAAAATTGTTTTCATTTTGATATATTCTGTGTATACTGTTGACTCAGTAACCTGTAAGGGAGAGAAGAAAGAGGAAAAATATCCATCTTAGTTGAAGTATGATTGTATATATAGAACTGATTAGGTGAAATATACAGTATCTTTCTGTTGGCAATATATGCACTGGGTTTTTTGACAAAGGTTTATATGGGACCAGTGTAGTAAAGAAACTACAAAGCTTTGTGCCTTACACATCATTAAAGATCTTTCTAAGATCATATGGTAGTAACGTAGGAATTGCAAGAGAAATGTAACTTTAGTGTCAGATTTTGATTTTGGCTGGCATATAAAATTTTAGGGCCCATAAATATCACAGCAGACCACTAAAGAAGAAAAGCTCTGATTTCCCATAAAATTTTGTTATAGCATTCCTACTAATTCAATTTAATCACCTGAAATTAAATCTGAAGACAGAGTTAATATCAGAAAATACCAGCACTATTTATTTTCATAATGGAAAAAATCAAATGCATTGTTTTAGTGAGGATTCAATTCTGAAAGAAATTCCTCTGGAGGTTAATGTCCCGTGTAAGAGTACTACTCTGTAGTACTTTTGGTGGAATACCTACAGACATACACTCTATTGAGTTAAAGTTACTACTGTTTTATTTATTGATGATCAGGCCTGCTAAATCTACCATTGCTTTCTCTCCATTTGTTTTCTTTATATTCGGTCAAGTTTTATCAGAATATATCTGCCTCACATCTCTAGCCAGCATGGAGCATGAAGTTTCTAAAATATTTCTGTCATTTCTAGGATAGAAAGGTCCAGTCCAGAATACTCCCTTTTATTTTTTCATTCTAAAAAATAAGTATCTTTTCACCTTCCTAAGAAAGTGGCAGTGAATACAGAGGAAGAGATTTAGAAGCTGGGTTAGAAGCTTAGTATTTTTCTGGCAATGGATAGTTTTGATAGTTTGAAAAAGCACTGATGTTTACTCAAATAAAAAGTTTCTGAAATTCTCCTTTGTTAGATTTATGTTTAATTCTTCTGTTGTATATCTGTTTATGCTGGCTTACTACACATTGTAGTGGTGTGGGTGGCTTATTTGTGTCCACGACAGCTTCTTTATACTTCCACTTTCAAAAGTTAAAGACGTATTTCCACTGAGAGTAATAAAACAAAACCAAAATCTGCCCAAGAAGTACTGCATTTCCTCTGTTTTAGAAATAAAGGATAGCTGATGGATATATAGTCCCTAGTGAGCTTTTACATACATCTTGGACTAGAATTTTAGCAGAATCTAACCTCCTTCTGCAGAGAAACATAAGTCTTACTTCTTTAGCTGCTGCTAGCAAGAGGGACATCCTCCATTATCATCAGCTATATGACGGGCAAATTTAGATTTGCCTTTATAGAGGTGGTGTTAATCATACAAATCTTACTAGACTTTTGTACTTTACTGTGTTCCTCTCCCAATTCGGTAAAATGAATAGTGATCTCCACAAATCGATTTCACTGATTAAAGATATATTTTACTAGAAGGTTGTAGCTAAGAATTACTGGGAACCATTTTTTTCAAAATTTATCTCAGCTTCAAGCTTCATTAAAACACTAAGAATATAATGACATTAGAGTTTTATCTCAGACATCTAATTTAATCAGAATTATTTCTTGTTCTGTTTTTTCAGCTCTATAAACTTGACTTACCCAAGTTATTCTTAATGTTTTTCAGTTGCAGTACAATCAAAATAAAAGCTTTCTAAATGAAACAGAACTGATGGAAATTACTGTATTTTAAATGATATTGCTTTCCATTTCCATATTTTATTTTATTTTTATTTTCTTTGCCCTAGTTGTTTTGTTGTTGTTGTTGTTTGTTTTGTTTGTGTTCTGTTGGTTGGCTGGTTTGTTTTTATTTTCTTGTTTGTTTGGCTTTTTTTGTGTGTGTCCTGAAAAGCCTCCCTGGCATATATTTGAATAGGTATAGTGCTAAGACTTATAAGAAATTACAACTAAAATATTTCCTTTTCCACCCAAACAAATTTCCAGAATCTATACACAGTTTCTTAATTATTTGCTAGTATCAGTGTTTCAGGCATTACTTATGCAATATTATCATGACCTGGCAGCAGCAAATTAATATTGTATAGTAGCTCTGCCTCTATCCTCTGCTCATTGTTCTCATTGCTTGAAGGCTATGTCTTGAAGAAAATCAGAATAAACCAAAGCGAGTAGAAGGGAACAAACGATACTGAGACAGTCTACCCATTCAATTGGGGAAAGAAGGAAAACCAATTTTTCACATGCTCAAAAATCAGATATTCTGTGATTTTCTCTGTATAATAACAACCTTCCCAGAAATAAATACATAAGGTATTTATGATCCTTGCAAAAAGGTGTATTGACACCCACCAGGAGACCATTCAGCTAAATCTCAGAGTATCAGATCTTATCTTTGTCTCAAGCATGGAGCAGTGGG
>WEIU01021957.1:3030-28794 GCA_013389925.1 Aegithalos caudatus | reverse complement strand
TATATCCTTCATTTTAATAGCATCCCTTCTTACCCATTTCTGGGAGCAGGTACCACACTTTAAGCAGTGTATTTTAATTACTACACGTATCATAGGATTATAAAAAAAATTTTTGCACCCTTTACTACCTTGTCTGTAAATTCTTTTAGTTTCTGTCATGATAAAAGAGTCTGCAATAATTTTATTATATATGTTCAATGTTCTGAAGCATAACAACAAGCCTGCATTTCTTAATAGATTAAAATTCTCTTTAATGTTTTTACATAATGCAACAATTTCACCTCTCCTTGGAAGTGTGTCTATACATAGCAATAGACCTCAGGGAAAAAGCCTAACAAACTAGTGTATGTGTGGGGTGTCAATGAAAAAAATAACTGTTTGCTTCACAACTCTGTTTTGATTTTCCTGACTCATCTACTTAAAAATGACATAAGGATGTTTCCTTTGGTCCTCATTGTGCTTGTTACATAAAGGAAGAAGTGGGTTAGGACCCACTCTGTCCAAGACAGAGACAATTTCTTGTGGTACTATGTGTTGCCTGCTCAAAGTTCTTTTGAAACTGCAGTGTTGGAAAAAATTACAAATATTTCAGGATTTTATACCTAAATATTAGACCACCATTCCAATATTCTCTTGGAAAGGCAAATTGTTCAAGAATACTTTTAATTGAAAAATGGAATGAGAAAATTAACCATTTTCTAGTTTTTGAGACAGATATCAATCAGCTTGCTTCTTTTGTTTCAAAAGTGAGTAGAAAATGAGCCAGGGAAAGGATATTATACGGCTTTTCAGAAACAATAACAAAAAAATCCCAGGTGTTTCTTTGATTTCTTAGTTATATGTAGAATTAAGACATGTACTGTTTCTTATCTGTAGCTATTAATAGAATTTGCAATAATCTTGTATAGACAGCTGTATTTTTATGCTGCAATATGCACTTAGACCATGTTTGTATGAGCCACTGGCTGAATTTTTGTTCCAGCTTATTTTTAGTCCTCTTTCTGCTAATGCACTTGGAACCTAGAATGAGCAGTCTGTGTAAATATACAAAATTTGTGTGAACAGTACTGAAAGTTTGTTGAAACAAATTCTATAAAACATTTCAAAAATGTAAATGTATAAATTTAGAGATAGCAATTTCTACATGCTATACTATAAGATGCAATTAAAATTGAAAAAATAGACAATTGTTTCCATTCATATTTTCAGTAATATTATTTGGTTCTGCTCTAAGCCTGATTAATGTTCATTATTTAATTTTGGTGGCGACTGTCAAGGATCACATGTGCTTTTATTTCCAACCTACTACTTTTGTTCATCTGGTAATAGTGGCCTGTTTTCAGCAAGATGGATGGATGCACCAACCTATGTCCATCAACAGTAACCAAGGTAGAGAATCAAAGAAATAACTCCTGACTAATAGATGTTTTGTGCACTGCAAACGTATGCTCTGTGAACACAGGGGTTGGAAGCCCCTGGATGCTTCTCAGGCATCATTGTGGAGACTACAGAATGAAATACTACTGTGCTATATGCTAAATTCACTTATCCAGTGGCTGATAAATCTTGCCACCTCCAAAAGCCTTAGGAGAAGAGGGTAATGAATTTCAGGGTGATGTACACAGTAGAAACAAAAGGAAGGGGCACTCTCTGTTTCAGACTGACTAATGTTAGAGCAAAAACTGGATGTGAATAGACTAGAGGAAGCAGAAGCTTGTTGAGTTGCTGCCCCTCAAAGAGAAAGCCAAAGTACCCTCTTATAATTTTTACTCTCCCTAAGCTCTAAATCAACACTTCATCTCTGTGTACATAAGCTCAGGCTCAATGGGTTTTTCCTAACCTGAATTCCAGGAAAAATCCTCTGACAGTTTGGTAATTTTGTGGCACTTTTCAGTGCCCGAGTACCTAGGGCTTCACTATGAAAAATATCCAATCTTCTCCCAGAACAGTTTCTATCTTAATGAAACCATCTGTATTCACATTTCACACATTAGTGTAGCAAAAAACATAAATGAGGGAACTTGTTAAAAGTTGAAAGAAACTTGTAAAAACAGTGTGTTGATTTTTGAGGTCAGAATAATAATTGCATCCAGTTTCATCAGTAGATATTAAAACACTTTAGATAGGTACATGTAAAATTCATGCTGCTCTTTTTTGGTGGACTTGCAAACAAGTACGTGATACGACTTTTTTAAGGTCTGCCATGTTGTTCCAGTTCAGTGATTTAACAATCATCTAGCTGTTGTTTATAGAAAATATTCCCTCAATTAATTTTTTTTCTTTATTATTTCCTTGTGACAATAGTGCTGCTACTGCTATGAAAACTAATTTTAGATCTACATGTATAAAATTATTGTTCAACTGTAACATACATGATTGTAAACACTTGAGTATGCACATAGTACATAGAATACAGTTGCAATCTTAGCAAGGCAGAAATGTAATTTTAAGAACTATAAAGAACAGCTATTTATTTGGAAACGTATACAAGTTTATTGTGTTTCTTGAGAGAATCTTTGCCTGGTTGTATCACCTAGATAAGTATATAAAATGACAACAGGCTTTTAATAGTTGCCTTAGAAATTAAAATTACAACAACAAAATGTAACATTGTTTTAAAGATAATGTCTATTGCTTAGAGAAGGTATTCTATTGGGATTTAAGAATTTCTGAGTTGCAGGAAAATAAATTTACCTCTCAGTGAGATAAATTCACTGCCTTCTTAGAGATACAGTAAAATAAGAAATGACTAAAAATGGATTACATTAATATGTATGTATTTATAATTGCACTCCTGTGAAAAAGCTTGCAAGAATCTAAGGTTAGTGGTAACAATTTAGGGAGATGTACTTATCCCCAGAAGAAAACTGTGATAACTTGCTAGAACACAACAATTTCAACAGTACTCTCAAAATATATAATGTAGAAAACTTATCACTTAAGAAATGTGGGTCAATACAATACATTATTCAAAAGCAAAGTTTGTAAAGAAATGAAAAAAATATATTTTATGAACTACTGTCTGTGTACCTTAGGGCTGATTTCCGTTCTGTGGTAATCCCACATAGTTCTCACTTGTGCTACTGACACAACTTTTTATTTCTTAATAACTGCTACAGCCTTTGCTGTCCCTCTCATGCTGATAACCCATTTGGCACTCATGATGCTAATTAAGTTCACACACAGCCAGGTTTAGTTTGCATCAACCTGACATATTTCATAACTGTATGAGTTAGCTATATGATTCTATTTGAGTTATTGCTTTTGTGAATGCATCAAAACATGACTCTCTTACTAGAAAGTGAAATAAGTAATCATTTGTATGTGTTGACAATGGAGGTGGAGAGCAAAGCCAACTGAATTAGTAGGCAGGCCTTAAATGGGGATAAGCCACAAAAGAAGGATGCAGGAAGATTGTCCTGATGTTTTATTTCATATTTTTCAGTGCTGGAATCACCACCAAGGAAAATTATTCAGCTGGTGAAACCTGCTCTCTTTTTTTTTTTTTTTTCAGTCATTATGTCTAAAATTCAAGTGTAAATAAAATCCACAAATCCACGGAACACATTCTAAGAAGTAGTATCAATTATAAAGTTGAAAAAAACCCATGTGAATAAACATTTTATTTTTAAACATTTACAAATTAAATGTGATACAGGTCAGGCTTTGTGTCTAAAGGTACATCTTCCAATGGATAGGTGGATAAAAAGCACTACAGCGTTCAGGCATATGGACATTGTGGAAAGTAGGCAGTTGGATGAGACAAAGATTGTGGCATAGACACTGACAAACTGAAAGCTTTGTGGAAGGATGTAATAGGAAATATCAGAAATTCAAAATGCCTCATGCAAACACTATTGCATCCTGTTTTGTCTCTCATTTCCTGTGCTGAGGATGACAATTAAACAGTCATGCCTGCAGTGTTCAGTTCATAGTGTGCTGCTGCACTGATTGCTTCTGAGAATTCTCTTATATTTTCTTTAAAGTGCAAGTTCTTTAGAGAGGGACTGATTATTAGGATAACAGCATGACAAAGAGAAGAATGGCATTGACCCTTCATAATGACAGTGCTCAAATTTGAAGGCATTACCTTTCTAATAATCCTCAGGATGAGCTTTACTGGCACAGAGCACAGCAGCCCTATTGTATCCAGTATTAGACATTTAATTTTAGGAAACAGGAAATCTGTTGAATAGAGAGGACAGCAGAGTAAAATGAATGTTTAGAATCTAGGAAGGAAAAAGTCCTGCGAAGAGAGATGGAAGGAACAGATTTTGTTAGAGATGATATATCTGTATTTCATATCTGCATGATATGAAATACCATAGCAAAAAGGAAGAGAATAATACACATTATGCTAAACCAGAGTATATGTAGAGCAAAACCCAGAGGACTTAGATTTCAACCAGGCAGTTTCATGTTAAGCACCTGGAAAATCTTTCACTTGTAAATTTAGTTAAAATGTGGAAGGGGCTAGTTGAGAGACTGTGAATTCTCTGTCCTCAGAGATTTCTAGGACAGATTAGACATCATTTGGAAATGACACCCTGTCGTTTCTAACTCTGCTTGTGACCTTAGGGAGGGATTTCAAATACTCTGCAGCTCTACTTAGGATAATGCTGAATCTGTGGTTGGTTTCTCTAGATGTCATTATAACAATCTGTATTTATAACTACAGTAAAAACAGAAGTCTGATGACTACATGGATAACAAGGTGGGAAATCACTTAAGAGACAGGTTACCACTTTATTAATGTAATATACTGTGTTAAGTTCAGGGAGGTCTCACTGCAGAAGTTCCAGAAATTATGGAGGATCCCATAAATTACTAGTATACCTATAAAATTAAGCTTTCTCTTTGAATCTTGTCTAGAATAAGGTTGCCCAACAAAAAGAAACTCTCAGGCAAAGACTGCTTGCCTGGTCCTACATATACATGTAAAAGTTTATCAATTAAAAAAAGTCAACAAGGGAAATCTCAGGTTCCTTTTACCTATGTTGTGTGGCATGTGGGATTTTAATCTTAGTTTTACACGGGTAGATGAATGAATTCTCTACAGAAATGGCTAAACCTCTAATTCTACCACTCACAAGTTAGGTGAATAAGTATCTACATAAGTAAATTCAGTTATCCTTAAAAATGTGTTTCCATGATGCTGCAAACCTAAAAATCTCAGACTTTGTATTGGCTGGTGTGGGAAATCCTTTAGACTCTATAAAGGGTATTTGTCCAGCCTGCATTTTCTTAACAGAAATCTTTGAAAAATCCTAGCAGGACTCCGAGCATCTAACAAGAGAAAGAAGAAAGTTATCTGGACCAGTATTATATGAATGGGTTGGAATACAGGGACAAAATTCTATTATGTTTACTTCTACTGGCATGCAAGGATTTTTTCAAAATAGGAGGAATTTCAGTTTCTCTGGATGCATTTTCTTCCATGCTAGACACATGTTCAACTTTAATGAATATTCTTTCATAAATAAATAGCCCTATCTCCCCTTTAGAGTGACACTAAGAAATGAGCTATTCATGCTTCAGTGTTTTCTAAAAAAACCATAATTTTTAAAAACAATTGGAATTTTAAAGCACATACTTCTTTATGACAGATAGTAAAATTGAAGGCTAAAATTAGCAACTTAACTTTGTGGCTCTGCAAGGACTTGTATACTCCCTTGTAAATGATACTGGTCTATTTTCTAGGGTTTGTTTATAACTTTCAATTGTCAAACTTTAAATCAAACCGTAAAGCTGAAATAAAGATAATTTTAAGTAGGCTTTTAAGTGTTGCAGTAGTTTTGCAGCTAGTATGAGCTTTATTATAAGGGAATAACTAGACTGAATGAACTTTTTACAGCCATTTCTATGTTATCATTTAAGGAAGTGCAATAACAACATTTTCCTTGTTATAATATATGAAATCAGCCAAATTAAAAATGAATAGCGAATTTATTAACAATCGGTACAATCAAAATTTGGAATCGCCACAACCAATACAGATCTGAGCCCGAGAGTCGGAACTGGGTGAACCTGAGACCAGCCTGGGCTGCACTGATCCCCTCAGGTTCACAATTTGCCATTCTAGCGGCCGAATTTTATACAGTTTTTCAGCCCTGAGACTAAGAAACCCTTAGTTCTTTGTTGAAGTCCGAGCTTAACTGATATTCATCTGTGGTTGCCGGTCTCTGGATGGGATTTTCCAGTCGGGAAGGATGGAATAATAGTCCTGATTGGTAATATTCATATCCAGCTGCCGGTCTCTTGATGAAGTTTCCGAGCAGCCAGGATACAGTGATCAGTCTTGATGTAGAAACACTGATGAGCCTAAAGGGGAGTGATGGATGGACGAATAGGTTTGCTGGAATCAGTCTGTTAATATTCACAGTAACTCGATGTGGAGGCCAGACTAGTGTCAGCTGTTAACTACGGAGTCATCGTGGGTTGGGTGTAGCTTCTTGGCCATTGTTCTCCTCCATTACTGTAAAGGTCATCATGGTTTCTTTCTCTGGTTTCAGACTCCCCTGTTGCAATCGGACAGCTGGGTTTTTGCTTTGGGAAATAAAAACAACAACTGCTTTCTGTTTTATTTTATTGACCGGTCAGAAGTCATGTATCATACATTATATTTAAGGCACAGTACAATAAAAAACACAAATTATACACCGCGTTTATAACACTTCTCATCAGTTAATAAGATTGACAAAGATGAAAATTATACTTGCTGATGATCTCCTAGATTGAAAATACACCATCTTCAACTCTTTTCCAGTCACTACACATCTAAACTGCTATGCTTGGAGGACACTTTCATGGCTTGTTCACATGATGGACCAAAAAAAAAAAAAAAGTTTCATTTTTTAAGTTCCTAGGAATTATTTCAATGTCATGACACCCACAGCTTTTCACACAACAAAGATAGGACTCCGTGTAAGAGGAGAAACTATCAGCTTTGATAATCTATACAAACAGCTCTTAGGGCATGAGGTTTTCCTGGTTAACTACCAGAACACAGTAAGTGTTTTGAGGAAGCTGGCCTTTGAGGAATAGCTCATGTATTAGTTCTGAGCGCACATCATACCTGTAAGGCAGGAGAGAGAGCTACAGGACAGGACTGCTGCAGGACGGGGAGGGCTGACCAACTGTGGAGGAGATAATTTCCCTACTATGAATATTAGAATCTTTCATATTGATGGGCTTGGTGGTCACTGGGAAGAGAAGGTTTAAATTTTGTCGTGCTCCTTTTTCTACATGATAGCCCAAGTCTATGAACTCTGGGAAGAGAAATGCCTTTTTTTTTTTTTTTTTTTTTTTTTTTTTTTCCCATGTTATCTAGTGTACAGAAAACCACGCTATGAAAAGCCACTGTCCATAAATGAGACAGAGGAGTACATTGGGGCACACGCCTGCGGGGTTTTCCCCCTCGAGGTTTTTGGAGGGCACAGCCTCTTCTTATCCTGACCTCCTGGCTGCATGTTCACTTACAGCTTTTGTGAATGAATCATGTGAATGTTCCTTTTGCCATCGGCTGAGGTAATAGCTATTCTCAGCCTTCTCGAACCGCTTACCACGTATTCCCTCTTGAACCTACTATTTTACCCCAAAGCTCAGAAGTTAAGGCTTGTCCACACCTGCTTGTGTTTCAGGAGCAACGCTGTCTGGGCTCTGCAACAAACCTGCTGCCCAGAGTTAATGCAGAGACATTAAGACCCGTTTCAAAGACTTTAACATCCATCCCTTCACCCACAGAATTGTTTGTAAAGACATTAGAAGACATCTTCCTTATCACTAAGAATTTGTTTTTAGCAAGTATCACAGCTACAATGCAATTTAATTTCAATGGTAAAATAGTGTGTAGCATGGGAAAACAGAAAGAATCTTAATTTGTCATAGCTTAGCCTAACACCTATGGTTTTATGACTTTCTGTCTTGCTAGAAAGGTCCCCAATCTCCTGCAACTGGATGGCAGTATGAGACTTTTCCCACAATATAAACAGTTGTGCATGTATGTGTGCACATACAGAGGTGCACAATGTGGTCTCTTGTGCTTCTGAACTTTATGATATTGGTGTGCTTCAGATATACAGCACACTTTTTATTTCTTCAGCACATATTCTGCCTGCCTTCTACTCTCTGCAGAACGTTCTCTGACTTCATCTGAGAAGCACACATGAAAAGACTGATGAAGACTTTTTAAGGCTCCTCCAATGATAAACTATGTATCAGGTGTATTTTTCTTTTGCAGGTGCCATGCTCAGAATTGGTATTACATTGGGGAGGCAATTCCCTGAAAGTCATGGAGCTAGAAGCTGTCCTGCAGCCATGACCAGAACAGCTCAGCACACTTTACTTTCTCCCACAAGTTACTCTTGGAGGGCTGCTGAAACTGAGCCTACAGATCATACAAATTATCCCATCAGGCTGCAAATGGCCCGTGAGCCAGAAGCCAACCCTTTCTGAACAGTGACTTTGTAATGCAGAAAGTGTTCCTTATTTTGACTAAGAAGAAGGCCTCACCATACTGGTGATAGCTGCTTTGTATTTTCCCAAGCAGTTAGGCCTGTTTCCCTATTCGACTAAAATTAATGAAGTTGCTGCCTTCCACATTAAAATCCATGCATGTATCTGTAATTTATTTGCTTGTCTCTGTTAGATGAATATTATGTTATGTATAGCATTTCACTTTTTTTCAAGTAAATTGAGGGAAACCCAAGTGTGTTTTTACTAGCCAGGCTATCTAATTTGCAAGTACAAATTTAAGAATATTGAAATGCTATGAAGGTTGTATTATCCACAAGGAAAGGGACGTGCTAATGTTACATGACTCACTTATCTCTGTGTATTTTAGCCAGGTTTGTTTTGTTGAAAATTTAAGTCCTTTTAAAATGTTCTATTTTTGCAGTATACCTTTTTCTTTTGTTTAGAAAAGCAAGTTCTCAGGTTTAACCTATTTTAAAACAGTTCTTTCCTTCACACAAGCACCAAGAAACAAACAAGAAGGTGGTGTATTTACGATGAGGGTCTAGAAATAAAGTTGTAAGGCTCTACAAGTTCTTCAAATGTAAAACATTCAATGTCCTTGATGAAATGGTGAAGTCTTATCCACTAAATAAAATTCAGGACTGGCCAAAATAAAACTCTATTGTGTAGGTATGTTACTGTGACTGTATATGCCACTATTTAAATTATTTTTTGTTGTTCCATTGAAGTACAAGCATATTTTTGGTCAGAGATATGGGAAGTTTGTGGATTAATAAAATGATGATGTCTGGATATTAGACTCGAGGGCAGGTTTTGGTTTATTTTTTGGAGGGAGGTGGCTTTTTTGTGTGTGTGTGTGTGTTTGGGTATTTTTAGTTCTCTCACTCAATGTTATCCAGCTTTAAAGCATCCAGGTGGGGATAGTTTGGACAGTCAGAGCTTNNNATGCGGAAATAAAAGAATGAGATCGTCCGGAGCTCCAAAAGCACAGGGTTGTTTTCAAGCAAGGGGTTAAAACTACTTTTCACAACTCACAAAATTTCAAATGCAGACGGTGTATGTTTGTGGGAGGGGGTTACCGAAAGGGAATCCTCAATACCAATTGGCTGCTCTCTATCAGCTGCAGCTGAGCGCAGGCTGCTGCTCAAGTGCGGTATTGATCTGAAGGGTAAATGTGTAGAGAGCCTCAGAGAGAGATTCAGTCTTATCTGAGAAGGGAACCAACCTCTTCCAGTAAGAAAGTGGTTTCTACCTGCCTTTGCTGCCCTCGCCATCCTTTGTGAATGAAGGGGAACACGAGAAAGGGCAGTTTGTTGCTACAGCGATCGAGCGAGCGAGGTGCTACCGCCGTGGTCGCTGCTGCCGCCGCTCTGCCTGGTGCTGCTGCAGCTCCATGTAGCAGGTAAGGCGGCTTTTCCTGGGAAGGGGGAGGCGGAGAGGCCGGGATGGCACGGCGGTGGCCGGGGCTGTGCTGTGGGGGCCCTGGAGCAGGCAGGCACCAAGGGACGCTGCCTCCGCGGAGCAAGGCAGGGGTAAGCGCCAGAAAAGTCCGAGCGTGCGGATTTAGCAGCCTCCGTTCCCTGCTCATCCCGGTCTGGTATCGCAAAACTTCAATAAGTTCCAAACAAAGTGTGCGAGTCCGCAGTGCCTAAAGGGAGCGGGAGCAGCGGAGGGGGAGGAAGGAGCTGCAGCTTCCCCTTCCCGCTCTGCAGGCGCCCAGCCCTCCCCCGGGTCGGGCAGTGGCTCCGGGAGACGCAGGTGCCTGGGTGGCACTGAGGTGTGCGGGCAGCCACCGGGGCTGTGCTGCCTGCCGAGATCAGGGCTGAGGCAAGGGGACATACACCGTGCCGAACTGGGCACTCACTTAAAAGGGAAAACATAGCTAAGAGATGGTGTGAAACTCGTGGGACTGGAAATGTATTTATGTATTTGCCGTTTTTTATGTCCCCATTTTTAAATTATTTTTTTTAAGAGCTCAGTACTCTGTGTGTGAATCGGGGGCGGGGGACGGGTGGTGGATTTCTGCAGCATTGACGTTTAAAGTAATAAGGTTCAATTAAAGGAAAGAAGGTAAGGAATGTGAATTCGACTTGAAACAACTTTGAAAACACCTGAGCAGCTTCCTCCCTTAAAACAAACACACAAAAAAGGACTCTGCAGAAAAAAAATAAAAATTCAGTGGTGAGAAATAAAATTTAGCCCTGACATAAGACTTTCAAATGTGATCCATGATTTATCATTATAATGTTTCAAACTGATCTTCTACGAATTAGTCATGTGATGAACAGTATGACATGCATAATCTTGATACAAACGTTTTAATAGTGGGTTTTGCTCTGAATTACAAATCATGCTGCAAGTGTGCCTATGACAGCGATGTGTGAAGGTACTTACTTACCTTGAGTATTTCACATCATTTTTGATGTGAATGGCTATGTGGCTTTGGTATTTCAATTCTTAATATTTAATCTAGCGTAAGGAGAATACATGTTTCTTGCCTTTTAAATACACATTTGTCAAAGCATGCTATGGCGTGGTGGTGATGATGGACTTTGTGTAAATTTCTGAGTGACGGTTAACTGGGGTTTTGTCTGTATCTGCAAATATCTGCACAGAGCCTAATAGGATGCCGGATAGCATCAATGAATGGTTGAGGTTACTGGTATTTCTTTCTCTATTTTCAAATTCAAAAATAAATAGCAAAAACAGAACAATTCAAGAATACTAAGTAGGTCTTATTATAATGTACCTTTTCTGTGTATGTGATTGCATTTCAGATTCAAAGTAAATCAGTATTAAAATTTTCCATGAAACCATGCTTTTATGAAATTAACAAATTTATCAGGACATCTTTATTTCAGTCTTCTGAACATGCTAAAGCTTTCATTGATCACAGTGTGTTTTCAAGAGGTTTCAAAGCTTCTTACAAAATATTTTCCCAGATCTGAAAGCCCATGGTTACATTGCAGAAGTCATAAACAGTTAATTACTAAACTGATTTGAGTGCTCCAGAACACATTAGCATGCAGACCCAAGTCTTCCAACACAACTGATCAAACTAGTTCCCTGATGTTGCTCTTTTTAGAGATTGAGGACCCTGTGGGAGACAGGAGGGGGAACAGATTTTTCCTTTTGGGAACAATAAACAAAATACTTTGTTTTGAAAAGACTGTTTTACAAGCAAATTTATTTTGTCTTTCTTGCATCTATCCCAAAGATGACATTAATCCTCAAATTTGCTTTATTTTGATTAATTTGTGCCTGTCCTGCCCCCCTCCCTCCCGACTGTTCTGAATGTCATGTCTGTGGTATTTGTTTACCCACAGTGCTGGATGGATCTCCCACAAATTCTATTCATAATACATAGACAGAATTCCCTTAAGTGTTCAATACTTTTTAATTTTTTCTTCCAAATATATAAGAAGAAATAATATCTCAGTTGCAATGACATGCAATAGGGAATAGATAACAGAATAAAAACTATAAGGGCTACAGTGGTCTCGCTGTATGCAGTTTTTCATTTTGTACACATCAGTTGGAGTTTTGTTCTTCTGAAGAAAAACATGACTTGTAATCAGTATTCACAAGGAAAGCAAATGCTTATTTTGGTTTCTTTCAACCTTAAATAACCCATTAGTTCAATAGTAGTGGTTGAGACGATTAAAAAATTTTATAGGTTAGCAAATTCCTAAATTACTTTTCGTCAAGTGAATTTTAGACTGGCAGCTTTTTCAGTATTCACATTATTTTCAATATTTTGTTGAAGAGAATGTTTTAGAAATCATTGACACCTTTGTAATAGGAAAATGTTACGATGTTTTTGTCTTTATCTGGATGCTACTACCAGAGTATCTTAAAAGTTTGGTTATAAATGTTTCATAACAGGTTTCTAAGTTGTGCTTAAGTAAGTATTTAAACAGTTGTCACAAAATTACAGAAGGGAATAACTTACACGTAACTGTGCAAAGGATTATTATCAATTTTTTCATATATTCTTATAATCACCCACAGCTCAGGTAAATTGCCTTTAATATGTTCAGAGGATATGCTAGTGCCATATTAACTTTCCTAAACTATTCTGATGTGGACATGCAATGTGAAGTCTTAAAGTAAAACAGAACAGATAAAGTCAGGGTGGAACACTGTGCTGTCTTCATGTAATGAAGCAGAGGCTTGGGGGTGGGCACACAGCCTGGTGTTGCCTGTAGGAGACAGCCACTGGAGTGTGTGAAACACCTCATTGGTGGGGAGCAGGGCTCTCCTCACCTGCCCTACCATAAAGCTGGTAAAACACTCATCATTTCCTGTGTCATGACTGAGTCTTAAATTATGACAGGAAAGATTATTTGGAGCACAGTTTTCTCATTAGGCATAACCTTGTAAATACCAAATTTCTTGAGAAAGAAAGGGAATTTTTGCACATACATTTCTTCACGAAGTGTCTGCCCAGAGGGATCTTGTACCTTTTGCTCTGGAATGTATTGCTTTTACTTATCCTTATACTTTTAAAGATTATGAGAGAGTGCATTACATCTCTTTTCCTTATTTTCTAGCTATAATAAAATAGTCTGAAACAAAAAAAAAAATAAATATATATTTCAAGTTTGGATATATTAATTTTAAAAGCATTATTTTTTGTCAGATATTCTTCTGAATCCAATAAAATACACTGGTTTTATTATAAAAACATTTAAAGTTTACTATAACCTTTGGCTCTATTGCTTATACTTCATTACCAGACAACATTATTTATTATTATTAATACTTACATTATTATTTAGTCGTGTATTATACTAAGTACTGTGTGAAATAATTTTGTGATGACAGTTGGCATTTTGATTAAGTTATAGCAGTTGTCCCATTCACAGTCATAAGGCTTTGAAAAATGATTGCATAACATATTGCTGTTGAGCATCTCTCCTTTTACAAATACCAAACTGCTTTCAGAAT
Source organism: Aegithalos caudatus (assembly GCA_013389925.1). Classification (NCBI taxonomy): domain Eukaryota; kingdom Metazoa; phylum Chordata; class Aves; order Passeriformes; family Aegithalidae; genus Aegithalos; species Aegithalos caudatus. The sequence continues at coordinate 15,369 of WEIU01021957.1, read as the reverse complement.
ATTTTTCTTAATATTGACGGTGATACGTGTGTGTGCATATGTACTGAACTATCTGCATGTTGAGGAAAGGGCAGTGATGCTGCTGAAAAGCCTACAGCACAAGTTTTATGAGGAGCAGCTGAGAGAGCAGAGGTTCTTTAGCCTGGAGAAAAGGATTCTCAGGGGAGACCTTATCATTCTCTACAACTGTCTGAAAGGAGGCTGTAGCCAGATGGGGTTGGTCTCTTCTCCCAGTCAAGTGACAGGACAGAGGAAACAGCCTCTAGGTGCACCAGGGGAGATTTAGATTGGATATTAGGAAAAGTTTCTTCACTGGGAGCATGGTCAGACATTGAGATAGGCTGCCTAAGGAAGTGCTGGAGTGGTCATCCCTGGATGAGTTCAAAGGGCATGTGGATGTGTCACATTCCGACACAGTTTGGAAGTGAGCATGGCAGAACTATGGTAGTGGCTAATGATTGTAGACCTCTCTTCCAAATTTAACAATTCCATGATAAACTATAAATGCAAAGTCAAATTCAAGCAAACTGATGACAGTTCTGCTGGAGTTATTAAGCAGTTTTGAAAGGGTAGAAAAGAAACATAGTTCAATTTTAGTGTGAATTGTTTTAAATAATAAAATATACTGATTTTTTCCCAGTATGTTGCTGAGTGGAACAGCCATATTTTAATCTTATTGCCACATTGCCATTCTTTTCTGCCACCTTATGTATTTGAACCTATGTATTAAAGACTCATAATAAGAAACACAGGAGAGAAATATAGAACAAAAAAAGAATTAAAGCTGATGCTATAATGTCCTTGATTTTTCTTAATTTAACTGTGGCTCTCTATTCATGTGTTATGAAAAGAAACTCTAATACTTCTGCATTTGTCTGCTCCCCTTCAAATCATATGTATTTACTTACAGCATCAGGGTCTTTGTTGGTTTCCAGGCTATTCATTTACAAAGCAGTTTGAGCTATCTTAAATGTGAAAATTGTTATGAAGCCAAGTACTGTTCTTCTTTTAAGTGACTCATAAAAATGCCTCCACTTAAAGCATTTTTATGTATACATCAGTTTGGGTGTGTTTATACATACCTTTTAAATGAAGTAATTTCTATAAGACATTTTAAAATGCGAACATGATTTGAGTTTGTATAGCACATTGAGTTGAAGGTATTGCAAGGAATGAATTATGGTTCAGTGTCACAACAAATAGACAAATGCAACTAAGAAGGTACGTTTTTTGAAGTGTTATGTTTTATAACTGTTATGAAAAATATCGTGTGGTCTTTGCTTTTTCTTAGGTACTTGACTGTTCGCTAAAGGAACTAGAATGTAATGTCTATTATAAGAGATGACACCTCTTTTCAGCTCTAGATTTCGCTTTTAGAAAAGTCTTTGCTGTGGACAAACATCTACAGTCTACTGTGATACATTGGTTTCTCTCAGTGTATTCACTGCTACAGACCTGCATTTAGAAGATATATGATACTTATAAGTGGTTGTGTTATAGTAGTGGAGATAAAGTTGGGGTATGTTTTCATATATGTGTTATTTTGTATTGTGATACTATAATTTCATAGTGTAAATGTGACAGGGTGCTTACTTCTTACAGGAAAAATTAGGGTAAAAGGGTACAGATTCTGTCATCCCTCATTAATACAATTTGCTGCTCAGAGCCCTAAACTTCAGAAAGATGGTTAAGTCTGTCTCTTTTTAGAATGTCACTTAAGAGTCTGCCTAATAAGAAAGAATGTCAGTATGGTTCTAAGAAGCTGTCTGCTAAAGAAAGTACTCTTTTTCCCTGAGACATAGTACAAGATATTAATCACCTCTCATCATTGACAAAACTTACATTGCTATTGAATAAAACAGGGCTAAGACATAGTATTTTGGCCTCTTTGTTTTAAATTAGTCTCTTTACTAATTTTGTTGTTCTTTATTGGTTTATCTTGGCTAATTTGTTTTCTTCTATTCAGTGAAACCAATTGTGAGGTCCTCTGAAATTGCTTACTTTGCTAAACTCCAGAAAGTGATTGCATTTGCTGACAGATCAAGTGAACTTGTCATAGCTTGTTATACCTCCTTTTAAAAATATTTGAACAAATATTTTGCTGTTTTTTCTTTTGTTTTGTGTTTATTCTCTCTGCTGTCCCATCACATACATTCTTAATATCTATTATAAAATCTAGTTATAAACTGAATTTTTGAGATATCCTGACCACTGCTTCAATGTAGACACTCCTGTTTCACTTACTGTCTTTTAATTCCTACTGTCAATTACCAAATGACAGATTTTTTTTTTTTTCCCCAAACATCTGTCCTCTAAAAGCAGAGTCAGAGGTGGTAGACTGTGCAGTGCCTTAGCTCACAGAAGCAGTCTCTTTTTTCAGTTCTGTTCTGTACATTATGTCTTTCTTAAAATCCACTGAGAACTTTGACAACAACAGGAAAAACGAAAGGGACTTTTGTGGAATTAGAGAGATGAACCTTGAAAATTACTTCAGCCACAGGAAAACACTTCAAAATAACAAAATGGGTCTCATCATGGATAATGTGTTAATGATCCGATGGATTGAACTGCATAATAAAAACTAATGATGGTAGATGGGGAAATAATACCATGGTAGAAGAAGAGAAGTAAAACTTACCTAAAGTTAAATAAAAGCTATTTCCTTCAACTTTCCAGTCATTGATAGAAGTAGCCCTACTTCTGGTCTTTGTCAAAGAAGTAAAGCTGCACGATTCACTGAAGAAACAACTCAATGAACAAGCATGACAGTCTTGATTCATCAAAATCTTTCATGTTGTATTCCAATAGTAATTATTTATTCCTCTAGAAATTTGCTTTGAAGCTAATTTTTTGGCTAGGTTGATTCTCTAGCCTCTTTAGGAGCACAGAGCAGGAATAAATCTGGCTTAACCTTGGCTGAAGACTCTCAGCACAAAGCTTGTACTGTCTGTGACTGGCAAACAGCAGGCTTTTGGCCAGGCAGAGAGTATGGCTTCCATGTTCCTGCCCTGCTTATTACATACCTGCTGGTAGGGCTTTTTTGGAAGCTGCTGTTAATATGATTTAGGGAAGCCCTGAAACTGAAACCAGTGCTATTTAATATCTTTATCGGTGGTATAAACAGTGAAATCAAGTGCACCATTAGCAAGTTTGCAGGTGGCCCCAAGCTGAGGGGCCCTGAATGACAGGATGACATCCAGGCAAGCTCAGGGAGTGGGCCCATGAGAATCTCATGTGGTTCAAAAAGTCCAAGTGCAAGGTTCTGCATGAGGGTTGAAGCAATCCCAAACGTGAGTACAGACTGGGAGCTGAACTCACTGAAGGCAGCCCTGTGAGAAGAACTTGGGCTATTGGTGAGTGAAAAGCTCGATGGCAATGTGTGCTTGCAGCCCAGAAAACCAAATGCATCGTGGGGTGCATCAAAAAAAAGTGTGGACAGTGGGTTGAGGGAAGTGATTGTCCCTCTTTCTGTTCTTTTGAGACCCCCTTTTGAGTACTGTGTCCAGCTCTGGCGTCCTCAGCACAGAAAATATGTAGACCTGTTGCAGTGGGTCCAGAGGAGGGTCACCAAGATGATCAGAGGGCTGGAGCATCTCTCATACACAGAGTTGAGGTTGCTGATCCTGGAGAAGAGAGAGCTCCATGTAGACCTTTAGCAGCTTTTCAGTACTTAAAGGGGGCCTATTAAAAGAGGAACAGTGGCTGTTTTTATGGACGGATATTGATAGGGAGAAGAAAAATATTTTTAAACTTAAAGAAGAGATATTTAAATTATATGTTAGGAAGAAATTCTTTGTCTTTGAGAATAGTGAGACGCTGGCACAGATTGTCCAGAGAGGCTGTGGGTGCCACATCCTTCAAAGTGTTTGAGGCCAGGTTGGGTGGGGCTTTCAGCAATCTGATCTAGTGGGTGACATCTCTGCCCATTGCAGGGGGTTTGGATCTAGATAGTCTTTAAGGTCCCTTCCAATATTAACCCCTCTGCATTTCTATGAAATATTGGTATTCATTCTCTCTTTCTTCTGATAGCATAGTATCTCTCTAATAGGAGCAAAGACTAATTCTATTTATAAATAAATATCAGTATAAAAGAAAAAAAAACCAAAACAAAACAAAAAAACAACAAAATTTTGTTAACTTTGGATTCCAAAAGCTCATCCGTATATGTCAGGAGACAAGAATGAACTTTTCAGGACAATGCAACTGTTATTTCTACAGTGTGCAACTCAAAAGAAAATGAATTAGGTGTCAGTGTCATTTGTTTGGCTATGACAGAGAGAGAGATGATCAAAGAATAGGTTGCAGCTTTTTTTGTCCTGTATTCATAACGCTTGTCATAAGCAGTCGTGTTGATTTCTATATATTCTTCCCTAATTTATTAGTTGCCCTTTTACACTGAGAGAATGCATTTTTATTCAATTACTAGATCAAATAGAAGTCAAGACGAACTCATCAGTGGCCCACATAAAATCCTAACAGTTTAAGGGTAAAAATCTTCTACTCATAAAAGTTGATATGCTATTTATATTTTAGAGGCAATCATAGATATCATCAGGGAGGTTCCAGAAATACAAGTGTAAGTCAGACTTCAAGGTTAGAATAGGGTCTGATACAGCAGCTTACTCAAGCATCTAACATTCTGCAAAGGCTGTGTGTGGTTCATGGGGATTTCGTTATTATGCACAGGAAAGGTGTTCTATTGGATTCTTTTCCCCACAGCTGTGTAGTGAACTGAATTGTTTAAATGTGAATATGAATGTCCTTCTTGAAGCTGCGACTGGACAAAAAAAAAAATTGTGTACCCTTATACTTGGCCCTTTTCAGTAAAAGCAATTGTGCCCCAGTGAATTTCAGTCCATCAGGGCAAAGTGTCAGAGGGTCTTGAGGAAGTATGCAGGTAATGAGTATATAATTTGAGAGTATCAAAAGAAAAGTATGTCCCAACAAAGGACTTAGCAAAAGAAGAGTAAACAACAGTGTACAGTAATGTATAGTAATTTGTTCTGGTAAACCTTTAGAAATACTCAGTATTTATCCAGTTCTTCGGCATATGCTTCTCCCAAATTATCCATGCAGTTTGTAGAGATCTCTTCTTCTGAACTCTGAAGAACATTCCTACCTTTTTCAGGCAAAACTGGTTGATAGTGTATAGTAATTTGATTAAAAGATTAATTGATTTCCTTCCCTTATTGCAAAGAATTTCTATAAGATTATAGCTATAAAAATCTTCTCCTTTTTGCTGAAGAGATACATAATTTGTAATTTAAACTTGATTTCAGGAGTATTTAGGGGGAAAATAATCCCTTCTTCATTTATGGTTCAGCAGTCTCAGAGGATGTCCATATTTCCTTATTACATCTATAACTGAATAAAGCTGCCAGGATGCCATAAGAAAAGGAGGGTTTTGGGAGTCCTTGGAAGGTTTGTCTCAACTGGTTTTGAAGCTCAGTCCTGTTATCAAAATTAAACAGTGAAGAACTGGTATTAATAGCTGAACTTATGTCTATGCAAAATCCAGAGTTCCTAAAGTAGCAATTAATTGGCTTAATTCTGAATTCTGAAGCTCTTTTCTGAAGGACAATGTTAATTTGTCATGTAGTGCTGATTCGGAACAACTGGAAGTGCATTAATTTTCTACAGTCCCAAAGTCTACTCTTTGTACCATGAAATTTTGTGAGGAAAAAAAAAAAACAAACCCCACAAAAAAAAAAACCCCACCAAAAAAACCCCCAAACAATTAGTGACTATTTTTTGTCTTTAAGACAAAACTAGAATTGAGACACATTTCTGTATATGTGCAAGTAATGTTTTAATGGAGTATTTTGAAATTATTCAAGTCTAAATCTTAGGTTTTCTTTTCATTGCTGCCTATCCTTTAAAAATACACTTAGAATTTCAGCTGTACTTGGGCTGTATGCTCTAATAAAATATAAGACCTTGGAGTGTTAACAAATCTCTCAGCTTTTAAATAGACTGTGACCTATTCATTTACAGGGCTACTTCAATAAAGCAATAGCTCACTTAGGTTAATGATGGATCATGGTGTGATTCGATTTGCAGAGTGCAGACTTCCCCATTATCCCCTAATGTTTGTATGGGTCATGTTATCACATCCAAATAATGATTGATGCCACCCCTTGTTCCTGAAGATATCACAGTGATTACAGGAAAGCTCATCGTGCTAGTACACAAAGCCTTTAGGATTCTGTTGGATGCTGTTGCATTATTATTTTTGGCTAGAGCATGATAAAGCAGGGAAGTCTAAGGCTTCTCTGTGACACCTTCCTCTTGTGATTCAATTGGCCATCTGGCTGAGCAGACGGGCTGGACATTTGCAGAAATCAGGTCTGTCTCTCCCTGTCTCTTGCTTCTTTCTTTTTCCTTCATTTTGGTGAGGAAAGTTAGCCAGCCCTGACCTTCTGTGACAGATTATTTACAAGTCAAGTGCCTTACGACTTTCCCCCTCTACCCTCTCACAGCTTGAGTTTTTAACATGACCATGGAGCAATTTCCAACAGGAAAAAAACATCAATACTATGTTCTCCTGTAGTTACCCACAGGAGATAATCATCCTGATAACCACACTGAGAAGGGAAGAAAAGGATATGCTTTCTGGTTGTGAATACACTGCGAGTATCAACATAATTTCCTTTCCCAGTGTTGCTACATTGTCATTTCCAATGAAGAATCGTTGTTGCTTAGGCGTAGCAATTCAAAACAGCCTAAGTGATTGGATGCGAAGACATTTAGGCTGTGTTTGTAAATGTTTGTACAATGCTCTTAAGTTTTATTTTTATTTCTCATTTTTGGAGATGATCTGAGTTTTCTCACTCTATGGCTGTGTTTATTCTGAATGACCATCAGGCTGCTCACTGCTTCAGCTGCTGACAAACTCTAAATATTGATAAATGCTTCCAATAAAACTGTCATAAACCTCACCAGCTCTAAACTCTCCTAGACATAAACCACATCTAGTTAATATATAGTACAGCTAAAACATGAATGGGTAGAGGAAGAGTTTCCTTATTTTTTTTTAATACAAATATATGAGACCTATGGAAATTAAAAAGATGAACTTCATTTTCTACCAACTGCACATACAACCTAGATACAAAAGAAATTGACATAAGAAATAGTACTGTTCTTCAAGTAAATTAATTTTCTTGTAGCTGAATTTAAAGATTATCCAAGAGTTTCTGTCACTAAGGAGATATAATAGTTTCACTCAGTTAAAGAATATTTTTCTAAGGAAAGCCACTGACAGTGAAAAAAAAACTAACTTGAAAGTACCTGCTAACATTGTGTCTTCCACTTTCTCTGTTTCTACACTTTATCAAACAGCCACATTCAACATACAGTGTCAAGTAGTGATGAAATGTTTAAAAATAATGAGTTTTTAAACCCGTTTGACTTGTTTTAATCCACCTATAAAAACATTTCCTAAAGAGTTTAGGATACTATAGAAGGGAGTTTGTTGTTCAAATCAGGCATTAGAAATCGAATTGTGATTGAAATAATATTTCTGTGTAGACCTGTTTGACATGAAATATAGTAAAATGATGGGAACTTAAATTTTTTCATATATTTGGCTCTCATTATGTAACATTTTTATTTTGCTTTGGAAGTATTATACAAGGACCTCCCCAGAAATAGTGCCAAGGATCTCAAAACTGTAAGCAGATTTCAAACCTAAATTAGGTTTCCCAGCTGCTTAGTGGTATATACCCACATTCAAATAGTGTAAAATGGCTTTTGAAATGTGTACTACATTAGAACTCTGAAAACTTTTATGTATTTTAATTTGCTAAGTATTGCAGCAAATTTAGAACTTGAAAGTCTCGTGTGATAGCTGCCTGAAGCATTTATAGAAAGAGATTTTCTTCTTTTTCCCTCCCCTTGCATCCACAGTATAATGATTTTTGAGGATCAATATTGTATTCCTGCTTTTGGAAGCTTAAACTCATACAATTTTATTTCTGTCCAATGTTTTACTACTTAGAGCGTGTGGGACATATTGAAATTTGAAAGGATATTCAAACTCACCATTTACAAAGACCAAAATCCAAGGTCATTCTCTCTCCTTCACACATCCCATTACTAGTGATAAATTTATTAAAAACAATCCTGGTGTTTTAATCATATCTAAGAAACATACAGATTTAATTTATAATCTGAATACAATGACCTATCCTTCAAGCTTAGTGGACTAATAACAGAAACATGTGTGGTTTTTGCAAGCAAAGCAAAGATTTTCACTCAAACCATAACCACAGTTGTTACTATAATCTACTAATTTTACAGCAGAGTGATTTTTTGCAATGAGACATAAAGACACTTCAAGATTTCAAAGTTTGTGTTAATGCCGAAAATTCTAGATTAAGCTGGCTTCCTGGTATAGTGCTAAAGCATAGGATTTTTCAATTTTGTTTTTATTTTTATCTGTATCTTCAATATGTGAATATAATGTGGCATATCTGTATCATTGAATCTTTATTTTCTTTACATTGAAAACAGCACAATGAAAACATGTCCTGTGAACAAACTCCTGGTTCTATTGTTATTTTTCATATAGACCAATAGAATCCATCCCTGGAAAGAAGGAATTGTAAATGTCACCACTATAAAATATCTACATAGGAATTTCTGAACTGGTTTATTTCCCATGTGAAAATATGTACATACTTAAACCATTATTCTTTTTATTGTCTTTGAGATGATAGAATTAGAGTTCTTGTTTTCATATCTTGATATTTTAAACAGGAAACCAAGATCCTTCGAGAATTTACAGCCATAATATCCTTCTGTTGCATTCTAGCTCTCAAGTAGAAGCTAAGTGCTCAGATTTTTTTGAAGGCTTAAGTTAAAACATTATATAGAGACTGAACCCCAGTAAGAAGCACTGCAAAGCAAGAAATGGTGCTTTTTATGTCAAGTGCAAAGTGGAAAGCTTTGCTTTGGTATCTGTCAAATATTTCTTGCCTGTGTCTTACCTAAATACCCACACACAGACATGTAGATTCACTCCTGTCATGGGAAGCTCATTAAATCCTACTCTTAGACAGAACACCTGACAGGAAAAGAATCTTCCTCTCACAGCTTCTCCTGGAATTTTCTTTATGTCATGAGCTTTTTCCTCTATGTAAAATAGACTTTAAAAACTTTTGTGGACTTTACTTCAAATTATAATATTAGGCTTTCTTATCCAGCTAATTTAAAATTACATGGGAAATGTTATTTCTGTCTTAGATATTATTTAACAGTCCCAAGAAAAACTTGCTGTCATGGTATATTAATAAAAGGAATGGATAAGAGAGAGAAAAAAAAGAGACCTTATTTTGGTAATAATAGTGCTTTTCTGATGACCAGTATCATTGTATCATTTCAATTCAATTTACTCATTTATTTATGTAATATGTGAGGGCAGTCAATGCTAGTGCTGTAGATAATGTTAATTAGTTTTTGTGGTTCAGCTCATTTTTGATACTAGGCAACTAATCCTGGTGCCCTGTACTTCCATATTGTATGTGACAATTTCTTATTTTGAAACTTTTATTCCCTCTTAGTCATGCAGTTGCAACAATAGATGTTGGCATAACAAGATTCTTATTAAAAAAAGGGGAAATTAAACCAGTAGAATCATAAAATCATGGTAGTTTGAATCTTACCTAATACTAAGTAAATGTACAGATGTGATGGTTCAGCTTTCGTATATGGGAAAATAAAAGAGAATTACTTTGTGAATTCCTGAGAACAAGTCAGTTTCTTCAGCCTTGGGATGAGCTGTAGAAGCCCTGGTCAAAACCTTCCTGAGAGAAACCTTTTCCTGTTTAGAATTTGATTTGTAGTTGCAAAGATAATTTTTTAAACAGAATTTGCTTTCCTAGAAAAAGAAATGAAAGGAAATAAATAGTTGAAACAAAATATTTTGCAGACAGACATGTAAAAACTAAAAGTGTTTAATTCAGAAACATTGCATGAGGTAGTTGTTGCTTCATGCTTCTTACTGAAAAGCAGAAACTCTATTTCTGTGTTCCTCCATGTAATGCTTGATGGCCTTGTCAGTCTTATTCACTAAGGAGAGTGTTGATCTGTGGAACAGCATGGAGAATACAGGGAGTAGGAGCAGTCCCATTAAAAAAAAGAGAGTAAGACTGTAAATCGGAACTATCTCTGTCATATAAGATGAACAAAATAGTCCAACTGGGCAATTGTTTGCTAAAATTATATTTTGTATTTTGGCCCCTCTTTTCTCTAAAAAGCAAATCCCTTTATTTGGAACATTCCTTAACTCTCTTATTTAATACTACCTTAGTTCACATTTTCTTTGTAAGATTTAAACCCCCAAAGTATGTTTTATCTGTTGCTTGTGAACTTAATAATGTGGAAAGTTGTGTTTATCCATCTTCTTTATAGAGGTTTTCACCTCTAGTTTATTCAGTACTCAGTTTATTCTATTGCTTCTTCACTCCAGATCAAGACTTGGAGGAGTACAAGTGACACCACAGACTAAATTGTAGAAATTTAGGGGCTTGGAAGAATTATTAGGTCCTAGCTGTTGTCTGACAACCTAAATAATTATTTTAACATGAAGGCTTGACCCTCTTCTACACTTGGTGAAAAGACTGCACACTGCTTCATCATTCTTGTAACAGCTAAGGTAGATTATTTTTTCATCTTTCCTTGAGTATATTTATCAGATAGATAGCTTAATGTTGGTACTCTATGATTTCTTGACAGCTGGCCATAAAACCTGATAAATGCTCCTGCCAACAAAACAACACGTGGGTTCCAAAAAAAAGTTTGTGATTTTTAATAAGGTAGATTATTTGATTGATGTGCAGTATGCATTCTAATTACAAAAAAAAATGAGGAAGAGGAAATTTGTCACTTCCCCATTCATTATTCCTTAATTAGACTACAACTAATCAGGATTTATGATTGGCTAAAATAACCCCAGATTTAATTTACTGCACTGCTATTACAGACAGATATAAAGAAATCATGAATTGTATCTTGCCACCAAGACAGCACAAAAGAACAAGGAAATAGGATGAACCTTGAAATATTGTAAACATGACTGTGTCTGCAATCTCTCAGATTAGTAAATTGTTATAGGAAATGAAATGCTTCTCTTATGAAATGAGAGTATATTTTTTTTCGATATGCAATATTTGTATATATTCTGGGTACCAGAGTAGATGTGTACTGCCTATGAGACCAATGCATTTATTTTGGTTTTGGTTTGTGTAAAATCATTTTGCATCTTACATTTACTTAACATCAATATATGTCANTTCCTTATTACGTTCTCATTTGTGCTCACATTTTTGCATGGTGACATCCAAGTTCATTGTGTCTCCATGATACTCGCATGTGCATATGAAAACAATATATTTGTCTTCAGATGGAATCTGCTGACTATGCAGGCAAACACATCAGGTGCCTGTGGTACAATGTGTAGAAAATTCTGATTAGTCAAAGTTCATTCTTCTTCTGAAGTACTGCCATTGTTTTTGTGCCCAGTAGACGAAAAGAGAGACAGGAAGAAGGATGTCAAAACACAAGTTAGCACAATGGTTAGCAGTTAAGGACTACTTTTGGTATGTGAGACAATGAAGTTTAAATCCCTGTTTGCCTTGGCTTTAAATCAGATCTCATTTTAAGTATCTTTACCTCCATATTTTACAGCATAAGTCTCTCCAAGGAAGTTATTTAAACTTTTATAAAAAATTAGAAGATCATTGGTAGGGACTGGAATTGTAAATTACTCAGTAGCTCAGTGGGTGAAATATTTACTCACGCTTTCAGAGGCAGGTTGGGTTTCTGTTCTGAATTGATCCAAGCAGAGGCTTCAAACCTTGGTCTCCCTAACTCTAAGATGAGTTGCCTTCTGCAATATTATTTGGCCTACAATTTAGCTTTTGGCTTTATATAGATCATTCAGTATTGCCTGTGAGGAGTGTTCCCACTTGAAATCTGAAAACAATTATGTAATTACAAAAGATACATTTTAACTACTTCTTTACTTTTTGAGTTCTAGTCTAGGGGATGTGTTTTGGCTGCATTTATTTTCTCTTCTATTAGCGTAGATCCAAAATGCTTCAAACTTAAAGGCAGACAGTGACAAACTATAATCTGAAGATCTGTAATCCTGAACTTCACAGTGCAAAAACTCTCAAGGTCCTGGCTTCAATAAAATCAAGTCGTTGAAAATGCTTATCTTAGAGTAATACAGCTGCACACAAAAACAGCTGTTGTGACTCACTGTGGGCTCAGCAAAAAGCCATGGGGTCATTTTTATTTCTTTTGATTCTATGTCCTGAAATTAAGTAGGTGCAG
>WEIU01021955.1:157909-235120 GCA_013389925.1 Aegithalos caudatus | reverse complement strand
AAAAATTATTTTTATTTTTAAGAAAAAACAGGGAGAGCTGTGTTATAAGCCAGGGGAGGAAATAAAAGCACAAAAAACCACAAACAGTTAAGACAATTTGGGCATTTTTACTTTACTCTCTCTTCTTACTTCCTTGGTTATATAATTTCTATTGTATGTTTACAGACTGGGGAGGGAGAAGAAAAAATGAAGAGTTAAACGGTAATGTTTTCAACTTCAGGTCTTTAAATAATGGATTTAAATGAAAGTACTGAAAATGGTTCTTGAAAACAAGAGTTGATAAAAAGCTAAAGCCTTCTGTTACTAAAGGAATGCTTATTGCCCCTGCATGTTGGTGAGTGAGGGAAGCAGGTAAAAAAAATACTGAAGGACTGAAAAAAGTACTGAAGGTCTTGTTGGTGCTGTAAAGAGCATGTTGGCATGTAAGCAATCAGGTAAGATTTCACTAAAACTTGGACCAATTCAGGCTATTTTTAAACAAAGTTTTGAATGTTACTTTTTAAAACCTCCTCTGTCCTACATTTGAGCCTACAATCACATAATGAAATGTGAGAACTGATACTGCATAACCACAATTTAATACAGATGACAGGTGAATTTGGTACAGATGAGATACAAACTGAAAGAAATCCTAGCTCTGCACTGAGGCAGAAGCTCTGTCCAATTTGCACAGGAATGAGGGAAGAAAGGGAACCTTATCAGAATGAGAAGTGTAAATTATTCTTGTTAGTGATGACAGATTCCAGGAATTTTAGATTTTTCAACCATCTTAATATTTGAGAACCAAGTTTAAATTTTGTTTCAGATTGTGACACATGCCTGTAATGTCACTAATTTACAGTGCAAATAAAAGAATACAGCTCATATTTTTTTCTGATTTGTGTAGGAATGGAGAATGACTTATTAGTGAAATGGAACAGCTCTCAAGAGAAAAATGTACTTATTCCAAGTAATCTTTTTTCTTTTCTATTTCATATAATAGTAGAGAAATTATGTGTGTTAACACATTTATAGTTTGAATATTATGAAATGTATTACAGTAGTTCTCTCTGTCTTACGTGCTTTATTAGGGTTTTGAGTAAGTAAAATTAGTGAGGCTTAGCTTATTTTTCAGGGCATAGTCCTACTTTAAATGCTTTTACCTTACTGCACATTCTAGTTTTTTATAATTCTTATCACATTGTGGTAAACTAACTCAAGCACTGCCGTAATTCTGAACAGGGGCAGAATCTGGATGTATCATAGTTAAGGAAAAAAAAAACCAACAAACAACAAATGCAACCCACCTCCCTGTACATATAGAAATATATGGATATCACAATTGACTGTACTGAGACCTGGAACACGGGCTCTGCAAGATACTGGTCAGGTCTCCACAGGTATTTGTATCTCACTATTTATCATATTTGTTAACTTAAAACAGCTAGAAAATCATTTAAACACATGTCCATATTGCCAAATTCCTTTTCCCCTGCAAACCATGGTCTGGTCACTTCCTCTTTAAGCATCTCTGAAGAGCATTCTGCTGCCCTGCTGTGTCTTCAGTTATGCTTGAGCAGCTCCAGTGACTTTTCCTTGCATTGATGTAAAAGATGCCACTATCTCTGCAGACTCTTCAGTGCAGAAATGTACATTATCCAGACAATAAATATGGGTAAGCTGTTTGAGATTGTGGACTTCTGTCCAGTTTCGGAAATCTTAATTCCCTTAATAGTGTAATATGCTACTGCAGACAACTGGTGTTGGAGGAAGACTAGGCAATGCTAGGGATGGAAATTAAAAAGAAGTACAGAAAAAAGGAGAAGAACACATCAGCTGGGATGGACAGTGCTTTAAAATATAAAGCTGCTGTTGGAAAAAGAAATTAATTCTCTGGTTAGAAGCTTGGCTCAATTGCCCATCCTCTCAGCAGAATCTAAGAGGCCTGTCTAGGTTTTTGCCTTTTGAAAACTGAACAAGTAGGTCTTGATCATCTGTGACAACACTTGAGCCCTCATTTCTGCTGTGTCTTGTTAGGATATGCTGAAGCAAATGGTTGTGTAAAGAAAAAGATGATATTGTATAACTTCTTTTTCTTTTGCAGCTTGCTCTAAAAGCTGTGCTTGTTCTATTTTCTATTTTAAAAATAACTTTTTTGTGTTTTGTTTTTTTTTTCCTGAGGGAATGTTATTCCTGAAACTTAGTCAGCTGAGGGACAAATGAAACCAGTAGATTCATGCAAAAAGTGTTAACTTGCCTCCAGTCCTTCTTACAATGACCTTAAAACTCTGCACTGTATTCTTACAAGAAACTAGAAGCACGTTTGCTAATTCAGTCTTGCAATTTAATGCCCTTAAGTGATACATTTTAGCTTCCTGTATTGTGTATATTACAATAGTATTCACACAGAGATATGATTTCATACTTTTGAGTTTTTCTGAGACAAGAGACTCATCTGGGCTATTACCTTGGAAAAATAAATTGTAATTCAGCTCCTGTACAGCTCTTGATGTCCCTGAGTCCCTTAGTGTTCCGAGTGCAGGGTCATGCAGTGTGGATAGAGCTGTGTGACTGTCACTGGCCTGAGCAGCTCCACGGTCTTTCATCTTCTCTTCCAGTATCAAAGCTCATCTTTTCAATAAATCAGCTTTTGGGTTTTGCTAACAACATAATCTTAAAGTCATTCCATGCTTGCTGCACCGTAAACCAGCATGTACGGAGCATTGAAGTATATTTGCCATACACCTTCTGAAATTTTTATTTTTGTAAGTGTGTCTTGGGTTTTGTGCATTGGCTTATTGATTCTTGTTCTCTCTAAATAAAGTTATGAAAATCTTACAAGCAACCAGTGTTTATGATACCTCTCTAAAGTAGATGTTCTCTGTAGAGAACCCATTTGGGGATTTATTCTGGTTTCATAAAAGACATTTTCCTTTCCTAACAGCAAAATTCTCTGTCTGGAACAAATTAACTGCCTTTCAAGGACTAATCTCTTCCTCCATGGCAGAAATTTCATCCTCTGTGGCACTGCTCTTCAGACTGACTGCTGCAGTCACTGTCACAGATATTCCCCAGAGGTTTCAGACCAGAATCACATCTGCTGCTTTGAGTCACAACTTCATCCTATCTGGTAGGGTTTCAGTGTTCATTAGACTAATTAATGATTAAGTACAGCAATATGACATGGCTTGGCTCTTTTGTCATGTCTGTCAGCTCTTTTTGTCATGTCTGTCAAAAATTCAAGGTATCAGCTATTTTCTGAATGTTTGGTTTTGTGCAAGGTTTTAAATAAGCAGCTTTCTTATGCTGGCACTTAAGTCAGAAAAAGTGCACTGCTGTCTGGTATAATCTTGCTTGAGCTGCACAGAAGTATCTAAACCCAGCAAAAACTGTATTTGTAGAAGGGAATGGACAGGAAGAAACATCTCAAAGGGAGATCTTCATCTATGTGAAATTAGAGGTATTATGAGGAGAGAGGAGCAAAAGTGGGAGAATGGGAGCAAAATGTAATGCTAAAGTTTAGTTGCTTTACTTAGTAAAGCAAACAACACATAGCACTGAGTCTGCTGCTGCATTGTGGCCCTAAGGTTTTCCCTCAGAACAGATTACCCACCTCTGCTGAGGTGCCTGTACTGTTTTTCCAGGTTTTTAAGAAAAGGTGCTTTGTAATTCTTCTCGGGATAAAAATACCTAATTATATTGTGTGCATAAGTAATTACTGTTTATATTTATTATTAATCTAATAACAGATAACTGTTGTGGATGAGGGGATTGAAATCAGTAAATTCACAGACACCATCAAGTTGCATGGGGATATTATCCACTGAAGAGTAGGAAGGCTCTGGAGAGGTTCAGGCTGGACATCATGAGGATTATACACTTAGACATCACTGTATATCTGAGTCAAATGGAACCCATTGATGTAGTATGGCACTGTCTTCATTGAAGAAATCAGGGTGATGACTGATATCGAGGGCATAGATTTGCTGGCTTTTGGAGAAGATTGAGCCACGTGTGACTCTGTGGAGAAGGCATAGCGAAAATATTTATCTAGCTACCTATCTATCGGGTTTTGACCCTGCAGTTTTCTAAAACCACGCTTTCTGTCTATCATGCTTGAAGTCTGACTTGGCTGGGAGAGCATGACCATTGCTTCAGGAGATGCCACCTTATTTGTGGGATTAGATTTCCCCAGCAGTGTTAAGAAAGGTTTCTAATCCTCTGGCAAGGTATCAGCACCCAAAGGGTAGTGTGTCAATTAATAGTAGCCATAAAGGCTACTTGTCCAACAAAGTCAGCTAATTTTTTTGTGAATTATGCAGTAATTCATTTGATGTTCTTGTGACACAGGTATTGAGGAATATTTCTTCCATGACAGATCTGCAGGTATCAGTGAAGAACAAAGAAGAGAGGCTACAAGGCACAGTTATTTACTGTGTGCATACTACTACTTGATACATTTTAAATGTGGAATTTTTGAATTTTGCAATTCACATAGACTGGTCTGTCAGATAAGTATTATTTAAGATTTTTTCAATGTATTTTTCATATATATTGTCTCTGGTTTTTTTCATGCCTCCCCATGTGAGAGCATGACTAGCAAAAGCTAACATTCTGTCAGTATTCATTCTTCAGAAATTACCTTTGTATCATACATTTTTTCCTCTTCTCAAAACCATGTAAGTTCTGTTTTTCTCTAGTCTCCTGTTATATGGCATTCTTTATACCTATAATAAACGCTGACAACTCCCAGCTCAACAGTTATTTCCATCAAATGCAGACTGTTACGTCACTCTGATTTCTGAGTGCCCGTCTGAGATAAGGACTTGAATAAAAAGGCAACTGGCATAAGGTTTGTGTCTGAGGAAAATGTTACTGTGTCTGGTAAGGCAGCAGTAGCATCTAAAGCAAGAGCAGCCTTAACCTTCAAGGGATGCCCAGATCTCCAGCATTCAAGGACAAAGCACATATCCTTTTGGCTTCTCTCAGTATTCCTAATAAAAATTGTTGTGAGGAGGTGAGAGATGGTGCTTGCTTCTTTCCAACATGAAGATGCCATGATGATCCAACCTTTCAGCACCCTGAACTAGGCTGCTCCAGTGTGTTATTGATTAAGATCAGTATGTTCAGTTTGGGCTTATTCAGCATGCAGGTTTCTGCCAGCCACAGGTGTCCCTGTGGACAGCACAGCTTACTGTAGCCACTGGGCTAGGTGTAAAGAACTTAACAGCTTTAGGGTTTTTTTGTACTTTGCTTGTTCTCTGTAAAGGACAGAGCTGACAGGTAGATATGCTGTGCAGTTGTATAACTGACCACTCAGGGAAACTGATGTTTCCTTTCTCTGTAGTAGCAATCTTCCCAATACCAATTGGTACTTCCCCAATCCAGGCCTCTCACCTGTGCTATCTACTGTAAGCTCTCAACCTTTAATTTCCTTTTTCCTTGCTTTCTCCCTGAACACGTTCTTAAAAAAACAGGCACCTTCTTGAAGCAAAGTCTCTGTGAGCAGTAGAGGTTCATGGTGTCAATGTGCTGACATGGTCTCAAGTCAGGGATTGGTGGTGCTTCCTCATTATCTCATCTCTCCCCATCTGTTAGCATCCATTTGTGTTTTTTGCCTTGTGTTTATATTGCAGGCTTTTTGGGAGAGGTGATTTAATTTTTCTGTTTCTGAACAGCACTTAGCACACTGAGTCCTTCCCAGTGCTGGAGACAGATATTTCAGTAATGCAGTCAACCTTTAGGAATGAAGCTATGTGATGTTTTGCTTCCAACAGTGTAATTTTGCAGACAGTTCTCTTCTAAGTAATTGTTTTTATCCCAGTGTAGAATATAATGATCTGATTTCTCTCCTCCTCTTTCCCTGGAATGGCCACCAATGAAAAACTTGGTCTGTCCTTATCCAGGCTTTCCTTCCAGAAAGAAAGTCATAGTCTTGCACTGCCAAATGTCACAGATAACAGCTTCTACACTGGCCAAAGGAGTCCCATTTCTCTAACAAAGATAATCTTCTCATTTAAAGGAGAAAAAAACCCCCACCCCACACAGATAATCTTTTGTATTTATTGCAATGAAAGAAAGGAGCTTTGCTGATGATATATGACAGCATTTTTAATAAATGAAGCTGAGATTTTAAATTCTTTGAGGGAAATTACTGGATGTCACCCTTTTTTTGCCAGTGCGAGTAAAGTCTGTCATTTGCAATATCAGTGTTGGTATTTGAGAGTACAATACTTATTAGAACTTTACTTTCTAACCCCAGAATATTTGTATTTTATATTGCAGCATGCTGTATTTTACAGTGAAATATTTATCTTCTTCAAAGAGTGCCAGGCTCTTCCCTGGTCAGGAGCCAAGGGACTAAAGTGGTCACAGAGTTTTGCATGCTCTAGAGAGGTGTGGAGAGTCCAAGGCTGAGGCTTGAGGTCAGACTGAGAGGAAAAGGTAAAATCTTAAGGAAAAGAATGCACATTTAGTATGTGTATTTTAGAACTGGAAAATAAAATAGCAAGTTAGCTTTAAGAGATTACTTTTGCACAAACTTTGTTTCACGAACTGTGTTAACTTCTCAGGACATTAAAATATGGAAAGAAAATATATTGTTGCAGGTATGTGATGTTACTAGAAAAAGGTTAGGAGGAACAGGGAATCTACATGTGTCTTGCTACTGCATATGCACATATTGTTATCTTGACAAGGATGCCCAAACAAGCTTCAATTTCAGAAAGTCAGTGTTTCCCTCTTAGGCACAGCTTATTTGGGTTGATTCTGGGTGTTGCTCTTGATTCAGTAAGTAGATCCTGGGAAGGAATTAAGCACAAATAAAAACCCAAGAAGACAAAGGCAGCAGTCAGGAGGGAAAACCAGGCAGAAACAAAAGAAGTTGGATGAATAGTGGGATTTTATTGTGCTGGTGTGTGTTAACTCCTCTTATCTTGGCTTAGAAATAAAATTGTACTTTGTTAAATGTTTCTTTGTATGAGATACTAATACACCATTGAAATTTTGTGGGATTATTTTGTATCCTAAATTTTTAAACTCTTGCTTTTTTATTGTGAGCCAGTCACTGTTTGGCTGACCTTGTGTATGACTAATCCAATGCCATCCATCATTTTAAAATCTTGTGAACCTTTCCAAATCACAAAAGGTGGGTTATGGCAAAACAACAGCATTCAGATTTAATGGTTGGGAATGCAGAGATAACAAAAAGACCCAGATTTCCTATGTGCAGAGATGCTTTAGTGTGAGTGGGATTGAGCAGAAGGCAGTGTCATCCTACTACTCATTCACAGTCACCTGCCGACAAATGTAGCTCTGTCTGACCATAAAAAAAGAGAAAGGAAAAAAGTAGATGAGAAGCTAAATTACTAGGTCCTCTTCCATAAAATAGGTCTGTTAGTTCTTAAATAATTAAATAAAATAATAAATATATGCTTATATATATATATGTATATATCAAATAAATAGTTTCATAAATATTTTCCTCCAGACATTTTAGGCCATATCTGAGGAATATAAGAGGGTCAAAAAAAGTAGTGCAAAATGTGGAAACATTCTCCCAGCCTTTAGGTGAATTACCTTTAGTCAGGACTTTTCCCTCAAAAAGGGGAAAAACCTATTCATGGGTAGCTTTGCTTGAGATTTTTTTTACTCTTTCTTTGCCTCATAAGTCAAGTATGTCTGCTCAGTGAACTGCTGTTGTTTCATATTTTTGTAGATCTCCATCTTCTGATTGCCTTTTGGTTCTTCTCTTGTAGATGAAATCTTGCTCAGGACTGCTAATTGTAATTTCCTCAGGCAAGAACATCTCCTGCCACTGAAACTCATAGAATTTTCATTTATGTGATGGGTTTTCTTCTCTTGGCTTCACTGTTCCTGCTCTTCTGGGATTAATTTATCTTGGCCAATTTGAGAAGAAAATGAGTTTTATTCCAGTGTTATTTCTGGAGTCCTCCTTAGACCAACAAAGCCAGTGCAGTGAGAATACAGAGTCACAGTGCTCAACTGCCTGATGCAGAGCACTTTGTGAAACAGTATATCATCTGTCTTGCATGCCGTGATGGCAGTTGTCTTCTGTCACTGAGCTGTCAGGTCAAGATGCTGTTTTTAGCTAAGGTTGCTATTTCTAAAGGACCTCTGGGAGGATTTGACTGAAAGCTGATGCTGTTTGCCCTGTAATTGCTACTTCATTAAAATATTTCAGTTACAATTCTTGTATGCCCCTAAGTTCTCTAGGTACCTGACATGGAAATTCTGAACTGTACAGTAAATTTTTGTTCAATGTGACATTTTAGAGCAAAATCCCCGTTGTGAAATTTGAGTTAAAGCTCTCAAGGAGGCTGGCTTTCTCTAGAGACATTAACCAGCACATCTATATTCTCACTTGAGTTTCTATACAGTTCTATACTTTTATGTCAATAAAAATTTCATTCTGATTTCCAAGTAACCTCTCGAATCAGAAGTGAAAGGCATTTACCAGATAAGCATGGTAACCTACTGGGTGAACTGTGACTATAAATTGAAAGGAGTTAACAAACATTGTAGTCTACAAACATCATCATAAAAGAAAGAAACAATTCCAGGAGGAAAAATCAAAGTTATTCTATGCGGTTTTGGTAATACATTTTTGCTGGGTTTTTCTTTACCAGGTACAGTAATTACTCTTTTGAATGCACTAGGGATGAATTACCTTTGCCTCATGCAACATCATACTGTTTGCTACTTACTACATTATTAACATAAAACCCATAAGATTATTCTAAACAAACTTTTCTTAGGTTGCCATTTGTTCTTACTTGAGAGTGGTTGAGTGTTGAAAAATGTGTATAAAAAAATTACTTACAAAACACAATTCATCTCACAGATAAGGTAATGGCACAGTCAGTGTGATCATACGAATTTTTTTCTATTTTCTGATTCCAAGGATTTGAATGTTTGATTTCTCTGGCTTTCTGTATACATTATGTTGTATTTTATATACTTGCTAGTGTTTAAAAAAACCCCAAAAACAATAACTAGCGTGTTAGAGAAGTCTTGAAAGTGTACTTTCTTTCCCTTGCCCCATTCAGGAATAGCTGAATCATAGAAAGTTTCAGAAAGGGAGACCATTATATCCATTGACAGTAATCATTACTATTGGCATATGAATACAGGAATACATAAAGCTGTTTTATTAAATGAACAATTTTGTGGTAGCTGTCCTCAAGGCTAATAAAATGTATTTGTGTAATTATTGCATTTTAAAGGCTTATGTAAGAAGCAGGACAGTGCTGCACAAAGTGATGTAGAACTGTAGAGCAGAACAGCTCTTGGTTCAAGAAATTCCAGTTAGCAATTACTCAATACAGGAGTGCAAGCAAAAAGAAATATTAATTAAAGTGTGAAGAAGAATAATTAGATAAAATAAAATGGGATAAATAGGATGCATTGATTTTATAAAGCAAATTCAAGCTTTAGAACAACTAGATATTTATTCTTTGGACAAGGAAGTGGTTTTGATAGGACAAGAAAATGCTGAAAATTTCTTTTATCTGGAAAGTTTTTATTTTTTTAGTTCAGCTTTAGTTCAAGTATAGGTGGCATTGTTCAAGAACCATAAGATGAACTATGAGAACAAAAATGTTGTTACAGAAGGTTGTCAGAAAGAGCTACTGGAAAGACTAATTAACTTTATTCCTTTCACTGTGGTCCTTCTCATACTCTCACCGAGTTTGATACTGTCAGAAATCAGATCTTTCGTGTTTTAAAATTATGTTAGAACTCAAAGAGAGGAACTTCCTACATAATATGCAGCAGACTGCTTGCATATTAAAGTTTTTATTTTCAGCACTGTTAAATCTTGGTTTTGTTGTAAATGTATATATTGAATATATACATTGATATATTGAAGTAGTATTAACATGGGAAATCCCAGAGCCTTCTCATTATACTAAGGTGTACGTAATAAATCTTTATTTCAGCAGCATATTGTGCTTAACTCCCAATGAGGCCCTTTGTTCTGTACCTGGCTGAGAATTGTAGCACCCTGGATGTTACTGTTTGGTACATTAAATTGATTTCCAGTAAGGAAATATATACATTGATGGGTATAAAACAGATTGTATGTGTGGTTATGATTAGATTAATTTTTCACTGTGTTGTAGCATTAATACACAACTAAAGAAACGTAATTATTCTTCCTTATTCTTTGTCTCCATTTCTTTAATTAAGAAAGAATACCTTCATTTTTTTCACTTTTCTCTTGTGATTAGTGTTTGCCAAGTGCAGGGCTTAGTGCTGATGCTATTACTGTTGCCTTTGGAAGCATTTTTCAAGTACTTGTCACTTGAGCACATAAATGTGTGGTGAGGATTGTTGCATGTTATGTTCAAAGCAGAGCCAGTCTGTCCAGTCATTCTTCCCAGAAGAGGCTCCTCATATGGAGAGCAAGATGACCTTGACAGCACTTTCTTAATCACAGTCTGAAAGGTAGCAAAAGACAATTTTAGCTTCTTAACACTTTAACAGAAAGATCTGGATTTTATTTTCATTACTGTGAAGAATAACCTGACTCTTCATCTCCCCCTTTTGGATGTTTCCCCCTGTCCAATGTATTTCAGAACTGGAACACAGACCTCCACAGTGTACTTGGGGTGAGCATAAGGAGAACTGATCAACACCTACTTTGTCTCCCTTTTCTTTTCTGGCTGTTTTCAAGTATTATCCACATATGAATCTTCTAATGAGAAGTGGGGAAAGGTATTTAAAATGTTTCAGAGAAGAAACAAACATGAAGAAATTAAATTACATCTTCAAGGTCACAAATTCATAGAACTGAGATTAATATTTAGATTTTTGATCTTGGCATTGAGTTCCCATGATGATGTCTGAAGGACAGAGAACATAAACTTAATGTAGTCAAGGTGTCCTTGCACATAGATTAATTGGTCTGAATTGGATAAGCTGCCAGGGATTTAAAACTTGGCAGCTTAATTAGTTGCACAAGGAAATGATAAACATGAAAGCGACCTTTACCTGGAGATAACAAAGCAAGACTGAGGATGTGGAAAGTATTTGCTGAAAGCAGTTAAACACAAAGACTGTTCTGTATTCATCCTTTATTAGGTGTTTCCAAGTAACAGTGATTTATTTCAGAGAGAAGGTAAAATACGTTTTCAAAAGAGACTCTTAAAAATATCTAGCGTAGAATCTTTTCAGCTGTTTATTGACTGTGTTGAAATTTTCATTCAACTTTATGTTAAATTCTGTTTTATATGTATTTTCTAGCAGCTTCACTGAATTTTAAATGCAAATTTGTATTTGCAAATACTATAAATAAGACATAGCAGTAATTGTTGGCAGCACGTTCTATCCTATGTGGTTAAGTCATATAACTTTTAAAGAATACTGTAAGTTGGTCTGTATAAATTTAGAATGGAATTTCCCTGCTGAATAGAAGTATGCAAAGTGTAATACACTCCAGGGATTATCAAATAAATCTGTTGTCCAGCATATGGTTCATAGATTAAAAGGTTACTGTTCTGCACTGTAGAGAATCTAACTCTATTACATTAGCCTTTAGCTCTGTATTATATTAGTCTTCTCAGTGCTTTATATAGCTGTAACAATTTTGATGTGGTGCTTAATCTCTGTTTTGTATGGAAGAGAAGAGCAGTGTGTTTGTCCCTTTCAACAGGTAGCACATTCACAGGAGATCTCCACTGTGCTTCCATTTTGAAGGCTGTGTTGAAACATATTTCTCACAGTACATTAGAATTGTATTGAAACCCTCTGCTAGAGGTTTGTTTCATAGCTGCTTTAATAATAATTGTTCTTACCATTTATGAAGGGCAATTGGTGCAGATGTCACCAACTTGACAGCACTGGCGAAACATCTTTGCACTCACATAACAAATAAGAAAGTGCAAGCTAAAAGCCAAATCCTTGGAGGAGTGAGTAAATTCAGTTTCCTCAGGTAAAATTGTTGAAAGAAGCTCAGCTTCTGCAAGTGGTTCTCTAGATTTGGCACTAAAAGCTTGTTCTGGGTCTTTACAGCTGGTATATTTTTCTATTAAAGTTTTTGGACTGGGAATTATACTGCAGTTCTCACTTCTGCTGTAAGCAGAGCATCTCTACAAAGCATAGTCAGGGCACAGAGTGAAGCAGCATGGCTAAGGAAGAGGTCTAATGGAATTCTCAGGTTAGAGCATCAACAGTTGAGACTGATGCTTTGTTTATTGTCAGAAAAACAGAAATGCATAGTTGAGATGCTTACAGATTCATTTTTAGTAAGTAAGAGCAGGAAAGAATGAGGCTATTCTGACAACTTTCACTGTTGAAACTGAAGAGGAAATTTCAAAAGCATCATCTAAGTGCTACATTCAGGTAGATTAATCATTCAGACATCAGAAATCTGGGTTTTTTGATTGTCATTTATATGCTATATTAACACAAATCCAGCCTGAACATGAAATTAAAAAATCTGCCTACATTGGTGATTCCACCATAAGAAATTTTTTGGGTCTGCCATGATTTTTTTCCTTTGTTTGCTAGAACGAATGGGACAAAGAACAACAACAACAAAAAAAAAAGTGTAATACAAGCAGACACTGGTGAATTAATATTCATGCTGCATAGGTTTAAGTTTACTGTGCAATTACTTTTGTTTTCTAAGCTAGGAAAATATACAGGTCTGTTGAGATCTAGACTATGTGCAGTGCATGTCTGAAATATATCACAAGGGTAGTATTTGATTATATGAATATTAAAACCTGAGATTGGATATAGAAATTTCAATTAAAGCACCACAAGTGAGTGGCATGGATTTGAAAGATGCCAAACTCCTTCCATTTCCTAGAATTTGGTTCCAGAAAAATGTAAAAATATGAATTCCTGAATGCAGATTTAGAATGGTCAGTTGAGGTTGTCAAATTAGGATATTTTATGCCAAAACCTGTACTCCTGAAAAAGATCTCATCTGCCACCACAAATATGAGATGGAGTCACTCCAGAGTTACCTTTTTGGGTTTGTTTTGTATACAGTCCTGAAATGACTTTTGGTAATATGGGTACATCTGTGCATTTAAGTCCAGGAAAGACTTTTGTGCCAGTTATTCCCCAGAAACCTTCCCCCCACCCCCCCAAGACATATGCTTAAAAATGTTACTAGTAAAGGCATTGTGCCCAGTAGTGACTGCAGCTACAGTGTACTCATGTGTACATATGCATGCTGCTATTCCTCATTGCTCATCGTGGAGTTTTCCCTGAATGAATATGGGATTGGTGCGAATAGGTTTTTAAGGATTTTCTCTGTGTGTGTGTGTGTTTCTGGTGCTGTAACAGGCTAATTAAGAATAAAAAAAAAAAGGTATATATTTAATGCATCATTGTTAAAGAAGGCTTCCACCATTTATTCCAACATGGGATGTATGTGTTTGGGTCATCACAGGGGCTTCAATGCTCTTCCTTAACAGTGCAGCAGTGCCAGAGGCTGCTGTGGCTGCGTTGCTCTGCTTGGGCACTTCCACCCTGCCCCATGTGCCAGGACCTTTCCCAGCCTCACCTTGAAGAAGAGTTTGTTCTCACTGAGTCTTTAACTGTTGGCTTTCTCAAGTCTCCTGCCCCTTGTCCAAACCTGTGTCCCCAGCAGTAGTGTCTGATATTGGTTATATTTTTCCATTTATTTTCTTTCCAGAAAGACAGTTTGTCATCTCAGTAGCTTTACTTGTGGTTAAATTAGTTTTGTCTGGTTTGCATCCTCTTGCCTTTCCAGAAGTGCAGCCCATTCTCTGGCCTGTTAAGCTGTGCAAGAACAACATTTTTAATGCAACATCTTCTAATTAAAATTGAAAAGCATAGAATGGTTTGGCTTGGAAAGGACCATAAAAACCGTCTAGTTCCAACCCTCTGCCATGGCCAGTGACACCTTCCACTAGACCAGGTTGCTCAAAGCCCCACCCAAGCTGGCCTTGAACACTTTGAGGGATGGGGTGTCCACAGCTTCTCTGGGCAATTGTTCCAGTGCCACACAACCCTCACAAGAAGGAATATGATCCTAGTATCTAACCTAAACCTACCTTTCAAGATCCCATCACTCTAAGCATATTGTTCCTGGTTCTTGTGAGATTACTGTGTCTATGGTCTCATTATTTGCTGCTGGCCTTGGCTTTAAACACAGGGGCTAGCTTGATTTTAATTTTTTATTTTTAGTTCTATGTACATTCTGCAGGTCTATTGATTTTAATGAGGACCGATTTCATTTTTTGGGATGCCAGAGAACTTATGGCAGGCATTAGAATACCCTGGAATATTAAACCTAATTTAAATTTAACTGAAATTGTCAGAATAAACGAATAATTAAACAAGGTAGATTTTGTGAAACACCTGGGGGATTTTCTTTCCCTGCTTTTATGCCACTAATTTGCAGACAGCACTTATCAGAATTGAGACTCTGGAGTGTCATTATTCTGCTGCAGGTAGTACTGATGGATAAATGTGAGTAGTCATTCTTCTTCCTCCTTTTCCCCCAAAACCCCAGTGGTCTCCATTTATAAAATAAGGATGGCACTGGTGATTTTCTTTCATAAAGGTTCTGATGAAGAGTTAGGCACACATATATTGAGTAAAGACACCAAAGACAAGTTGAAAAAAAAATGACATTTTGCTTTTTGTTGCAGTGTAAAACATACAGGTGTTATGGTCTCCAACCTATTTTTTCTGTGCTGGAAACTGATCTCTGTTTTGGGAAGATGAGGAGGATGATAAAGACTTGGTTCCTTCCAGTGCTTTCATTCAATTTTCATCTCTGCCTATTACTTTTCACTTTGCCTCCTCAATAAATTCAACCTACCTCTTGAATGGATTTTAACTACAGGGTTCTGTCTGAAAAATTCACAGAATACCATTTTGCATAATGATATATTGTTTGGTATTATTTTCTTGCCTAATATTTCTTTCTTTTCATAAATAGATCCAACTCTTCTTTGTATGTTACCATTTTTCTGTTATGAAGAGCAAAACAATTTCTGTCCCCTATAGTTTCAGGTGAGACCTGTGAAGGAACCACATAAGCAGGTGAAATAACTGAAATAAGCACACTTACTGTCGGGAAAGAGATATCTGGTGCACAGCAAATAAGTTAAAGAGAACAAAAGAAGGATTTTTTTTTTAATCTCAGAGCAGATACTGCAAAAGTATTTCCACATAACCCAATAGGTGTGTGACAGTACTGTGGTAACTTAAGGAAGTGAATTTCTTTGTGCATCTTGGTGATCCTAATCCTCTAAAGGTATTTTTAATCTCTGTCAAGTACTGGTACACTTACTTCACTTAATAGCTATAGGGTTTAGCTATAGAGTTTAGTCTGTTTGGACACTAGAAAAAAATCCTGTGTTTTCTTAATTACCATAATTGTATAGTAATTTTTAAATCCTTTTCATGTACCTTTTCATGGATAGCACATGCTGAATCAGAGAACCTACTGGATGTATATAATTATCTGTCAAGCAGTACTAAATTCTGAGTGTTTTTATTACCATAATATATTGATTGTAGTAAGTGGCATTCACTATGTCACTTCAGTCAGTGCTGAAAGCATTTATAACAATACACATTTACTGCCAAACAGGGAATTTGAAGATTTAATTTAATTTAAGAGTATAGTGGCATCTCCACAGGTTGCCTCCCAGGTACTGATTTTGAAAAATCCATTATAGACATAGAGATGGTATGGCAGCCTTTTCCTTGAAGGACTCCTCAGGTTCCTATAAAGAGAGCTTTACATTTATTCATTACTTCTACAAGAATTATAATTCTGTCTTAGAAGGCTGAAATCCTTAGGCAGAAACTTTGTTGGAGTGGACTTAGTAGGACAGGTGGGCTGGAGTAGCATCTTGTGAAAGTTGGGGACACTCAGAGCAGTGATGGTGCCTTATTAACAACATTTATTTTCACTGGGAGCTACAAAGCCTGCTGTGGTGAGCAGCTTCTCTGCTGCTGAAGATGCTGAGCTGGGAATCTGATGCATCCAGAACTCTCTGTAAGATGTGCTTAAAGGGAGGGAATTATCCTTTTCTTTAAACATTCAACATTGTTGCTTTTAAAAAACCCTGACTCATTAAAAAAAAAAAAAAAGTATTTTCGGGTGCTTCATTTCTTTCAAAACTTTTTTGAGTATTTTCAGTGCATTTTCAATATATATTCAGAGGATTAGTCTGAGGAGGCTTGAATGTGGAAGTGTTTCCGGGTTTATTTTTCTTCAATGTACAGCAACTTTTGATAGAACAATTCATAATGTTGAATTTCTTGATAATTTTGACATCCTCAGAAATCAGCAATATTAAAAATCTTTCTGTGTATATCCAACTCAGTTACTTTGTGTGGCTTTGGAATTGCATGTATTAGTTTTATTTCTAAGATACAGTATTTCCTTAAAGATTCCAAGGGTACACATGTTTTAAATTTTCTTTACATTCTAGAAAATAAGCACAACTTTGTCACTGAAGCTGTTCCTGCAGGACTTGCAGTATTAGCTGTGTTCATAAAATACCACAATTTAACCTTTTCCTATCATGTAGGTTTTTTCCCTTGTCAGGAAGAACTTGAAATGGCTGATGTTTTGTTACATTTATATACAGGCAGGGCTGCACAGAGTAGTTTAAAAAATGGGCATACTAAAACAGGTGAACATAAGCAAATATATTTAGTTGTTATCATAATCTATGTAAGTGCCCTTTTAAATTTTTGAAATTGGGTTGCTATGCTGTAATAACTCTGAACATCACTGCTCAACACCTGGGCTTTGATAGCTTGGCATTTGGATTTGCAAATTCTAAAGTTCTCCAGTTTGTTTTCTGCAGAAATGAAATATGTGCTTTATTTATGAATAAACAGTAAGCTACTATTTGAAAATATATAACCTGTGGATGCAATAAGCAACCAGAACAAATGATGGGGGCAAAAAGTGCCTGTTTGTATGGATTAGGAAGTAGACATCTACATGCTTTTGTGATTCCTTATTCTTTGCTTTTTTTGACTGTATAGACAGTATGTTACGCAATGCTACTGACAACTGGTGATTTCTGACTTCCCAGTCGAATTGGATTTTGAGAAGATTTAGATGTATGGAGTTAAGTGTGGCTTCCTGAAACCCTGTGTGGTGGAAGTAAATAGGAGTTTCATAGTAGGTGTCAGCAGGCCAGCAGTTGACATTTGTTATTTTCCTATCTTACGCAGAAGAAGAAACATGTATTGGGAAATCAGAAACTGGATCATTTTGGTGGCTGAAACAGTGCAGTACTATGTAAGTTTTGACAGGCACTTAGAAATTTAATTTAGAGTGCCTTAAGAAGTGAGGACACATTAATGTTGGCATTTTGATGTCTATCCTTCATGAATTTTCCCTCCCTACAAATCATAGCCTTGCTGGGATCTCAGAGTGTGCAGCTCTGAGCTGAGCCTGGATGAGTCACTGCAGTTGTTATGGGGTGGGCAGAGACAGAGCCTGGCTCAAAACCACGTGTAGGTGCTGGCTCCTCAGTCCAGCAGGTTCACTCTGGAGGCCCTGTCCTGCTGCACCACCAGTTGGTCGTGTAGGCATTGCCTCAAAGGGCTGCACTGGGGAAAAGGAGCTGAGGAAGGGGGCTGGGATAATCAAAATGCCTTGTGGGTGGAGAGGTAACAGCCAGCATAGTCATGGCCAGTTATGGGTGGTAGTGTCTTAAATGGCATCAGCATATTGCCCATCACAGGTTATTGATTTGAAGTAAAAAGTGGAATGTGCTGGGAATAGAGGAATGGGAACCACTAACATTCCTGAGGCTAGCACATCTGGGCATTAAGACAACAAGGGGACATTAAAGCAAGTTACATATTGACCAGGGACAAAAAACCAAGCTTTGACATTCTTGATGGTTATTCCTGTGTGATAGCCTGTTGACTGCAAGGTGTTTGAGGGCTTGAATATTCAGTATTTCAGTCAGCATAAATTAATAGAAGCTGAAAAGTGCTTCTACAGCATGAACAAAAGTACTTGTGTTTCCTTGGGCATTTATTTAGCTCTCCCTGAGAACATGGGCACAAAGTCTGTATTTGTTTGATTGCTGTGAAAAATGGTGGAAGGCTTTCTTTCTCCTCAGTTCAAATTTTTATGAGTTACTGTTTGTGTGGAACGATTGATTCAGTTTAGAAAGAAGTAGAACATTCTGTCAAATGCTCCTGTTGGGTGCAGATTCACAGCCCTGCAGTGTGATGCTAAGGCATTTCAAAGCAATCATTTTCTGGTTAAAACAAAAGTAATGCCATAGACAGGGTTTGTGCACTTCAGTGGCACCTAAAACTAAGAGGATGCAAGTGTCACTTGCAACGTGTTGGATGCTGTAGATTAGTTCTGTGTGACCTTTAAGAGGACTGAAAATCCATTTGATTTTGAGCTGTCTTTCCCTAGACAATATACAGACTGCTAAAACCCCAAAAAGAGCATAAAGCAATGGATGGATATGAACAGCAGATTAATTTAAATTAAAAATGTAAACCCCATTTCTAGCAGAATATAATTGACTGTTGAAAATATAAACAGCCATGAGAATGGCAGTTCATCTCTTCATGTCGTCCAGTCAAAACTTTAGTCAGGTTCAAGTTATGCCTTGGTTATGCCTGATTTCCCAGGGTGATTGTGTATCAGTCTTCAACTGCATTATGCAGGAGGCCACACTTGATATTTATTATGATTTTTTTCAAATTAAATCAGAACCTCTAACACGAGCAACATTGAAATAAACGTTGTTTTTATTTGTCTCTCCCTCCCTTCACAGGTACTACAGTGCTACCATTTTGCAGATGTCAGGAGTGGAAGATGACAGACTTGCAATCTGGCTGGCTGCACTGACAGCATTTATAAACTTTATTTTTACTCTTGTGGGAGTCTGGCTTGTTGAAAGAATGGGTCGCCGGAAACTTACACTTGGTAGCTTAACAGGTGAGTGTTTCCTTAGTGGATTATATTTTCCTCATAATTATTAATGAAAGGAAGATAAAATTTCAAGTGCAATTTTTTTTCAAAGGGGTCCTCTTTAAAATTACATCTTCTTTCTGAAATCATACGGGTTTTCAAGACTATTGGAAAAATACCAGAGCTAGAGGCTAATTTAAAAGTGACAGCCTGCTCTTTTTTCAGGCAACTTTCTCTTTCAAGCCATATTTGACAATGTTTTCATTTAGCCTTTTTATCTGGTTTAAGGAATCAAATGCCTGAAACATCACAGGTGATTAAATCTCATGTGTAATTTTGGGCTTATTAACTGGAATTCAGAATCATCTGATGAAGGTGTACCAGAAAAAACATATTGCATAGCCATTGCAACACATTGTAAAAAGTAATGCAGTTTTCTGCATAGTTACCTCAGATACAGCACAGTAAATACCTTACACACACATAATGAGATTTTAATTCACCTCCTGTATGAGATATGCAAAGATAGAATTCTAGTTTTGTACATTTTGTCCAAATACTCAAACACCATAACTCATCACATAGTTTTTCTTGGAAGCAGGGAAAGGCAGCCTTCCTATGTCCAGTGTGTCCTTTTACTAGGATGGTAATTCCCTGCTTGTTCCTGCCTTATGTGCTCTTTTTTGCTGAAGTGATCTGTGACCAAAACTTGCCTCTGGCTGAATGTCTGGAAGGTTCGGATGTTTCCAGGAACAGGGTTTTATAAAGAGAAACTGTTCCGGCTCCTCTTGAAATAGTGTTCACAAGTGTTTAGCTATAAGGGTTTAATGTCTTCATATTTTGTTCTGCTGTTGCTGTCAAGGATCCAAATTTCTAGTTAATGCAACACACCAGAGAGGGACACCAGCTGCCATCTCACTGGATGTGCAATTCCCAGCTCTCAGCTGAGTTAATCTACACTCAAGTATTTGAATGTGTTTATGTAGGCAGAGCAGCAACAGTACAGTGACAGGAGCTGTTTGGTACACAGTTACTTAAAGCATGTTTCCCTCATTTTAAAGATACAAAAAAAAAATCTCAAGTTGCTGCTTTTAGTCTGTTCCACATCAGTTAAAATACAGCTCCCCTATATGTCCCTCTGTGCCTCCAGTCTGTTTTGTCTTTCTGTGGTGTGTATCTCTCCAGGCCCTGCACTGGCACTTCTGATTCTTGGGTGCTGCCTCTCCTTTAACTCCTATTGAAACAGGATTGATTGATTGAATATTTATTATTTGGCCCCAATAATCTCATATGTCTGGCCAGCCCCCTCGAAGAGTTTATTGCTTATCTGGACCCAGCTGTATAGCTGTGATAACCAACATGGACTTTTCATATTATCAGAACTCTGCTTTTTGGCTCTGCTTAACATATTCAAAGTTTGTATGTCTGAAATGTACATGTAAATGTAGATATAAATGTTTCTTACAAAGCATGTTAGTCATGGATCAGAGGAGGATATAGCAATAAGACACAGAATTAAAAGTGGAGCATAATACATTAAAGGGTTATTTCTTAATGATGTCTGAACACAAAGTAATTGTTTAGTAAAAATGATCTTCTCTTTTTGTGGCTAGTTGCTGGCCATCCATCTGCAGTGTCACGTGAGCCAAGCTCTAATGCTTATTGTGGTTTTATCCTACAGTCCCTCCTTAAGGATAATACAAATAATGAGAATCATGAAATCATACATTATCCCTCTGTACTAGTTAGAATTCTGTTGTGCAACATTTGATTTAGCTAGTGGTGGATATGATGTGTTTTCTTTAGCAAGAGGGCTGTGTAATAGAATGATAATTACTAAATCTACTGATGGATTTGTTTCCCATGTTGAGTTTTCTCACGGGGTAAACATATGTTACTGCTCTACTTTGATTTGCATTTTTAAGGACATTACAATTTACACTGTTACTACTGGTAGCTTCTCTGGTCTCTAAGGAAGCCAGGTATGCCCCAGTCTTCCACTGCAGAAAATGAAGACAAAACTACTGCTTTTGCCTGCTGCAAGGATATGGGGCTTTGTTGTTTTTTTTGTTGGGTTTTTTGTTTTTTTTTTTTTAATAAAGGATAATTTACTAGATGTTTATTAGATAGAAACCTACAAGAATAATCAGTAGAGAGTAACATGAATATTTTGACTAAAAGCCAATATACTATAGTTTTGTAATCTTGTGCAACTTTTCCTGCTTTCTGAAAACACTTGGCAGAGATGCTTTAGATTTCATTAATGATATCTTTATCATTCTCAAAATATTAGAAACTGGAAAAAATTGAACCCTTCAGATAGCATTATGAAAAATTATAGTAAATTTCTGCAAAAGGAATTCCACTATTTTAGTTCTCTTTACTACAATTACTGATTTGTCTTAGTCTCCTGTCCATTTATATCTTTCTTTATCTTCTCTGTATTATTTCTTTATTTTTCTTCTGCTCTTTTTCTTCAGTAAATTTCGTTCTTCAAAGCTGTTCATTGGAAAACATGCAGGAATTGTGAAAAGTGTATTATTCATTTTATTTGTGTTTTCTTCTTTCCCTTCAGAAATTGTCAACTTGAAAGGTACTCGGGCATTGTACAGTTTGTATCTCTTTTTGTAACAGAGAGGATCTAAAATATCTTCAGGACATTTTGCCTTTTTTTTCCCCAGTTGAACTAATGATGTACTGTAATTGTTTGGTTTTGTTCATCATAGCAAAATGTCCACATAATGAAAACATATTAAGCTTCAATTGCCAAGTTTACATAATCAGTACTTTTACAAAGAAACAAGATATTTACAGAGATACTGGAAGTGAGTGTTAGTGTATTTGGTTAACTTAAAGGACAGAGCATATTTAGAGTGAATATAAGTGAGGTTATAAACCCTGTCTAAATATATTTGCTGTCTGGTTTATAGCATTTTGAAAGTACAGGACATCTAGTGCAATATCCAGCCTGCTCTGAAAACTGGGATCATTAGTGTACCTACCAGCCATATCCAGAAGAGAGCCAAGTATGGAATATCTTATGGTGGAAAGGTGCTTTCTCCACCTATAATTTGTGACTGAGTTTAAGGTCTTAGTTGCCTCAGTTCAGGTCAATGTGGTCCAGCCATTCGTGCCTATTGGTCATGGCTGCTGCACAGGCATATTCACAGATAACATTATTACATAAATCTTGGTACTTTAGATAATATTTTCATTTCTGAGAAAGGTTTTCACATACTTGGTGTTTGCCAGCTAGGAAACTTTTATACAACACAGATCTCATTGCGTCATCAAGTAGCAAGAGGTAGTTTTGTAAGTCTGAGTTTGAGGCAGTTGCAGTAGTATCATGAATAGTGAGGTTTATCCATTTCCATTAAAATAATGCAGTATATTCTGTGTGTGGCAAATAAGGTGGGAAAACTTACGTTCCAGTAATGGCCTGTTACATAAGGTATGAACCTTTTATGTCATCTTCTTCTCCTCATTTTGTCCAGCTTGTACACAAGGAATTTATTGGGGGAAACAGAAGCAAAAAGATGGAAGGGGGCTTCTTCCCAGAAGATGTTATGTGTGCTCTTTTAAACAAGATATCTTGCTCTTTTTGATTGTGTTCTTATGAAAAGTTGAATTTCTCTATTTCACAAAGGGAAGTAGAGTCAATGAAAAAGCTGATGCTACTTTCCGTTTTACAGAAAAGCCTGCAAGTCTGGGTGTAGGAGTGGAGAGAAGTGTGGTGATTTCAAAGCCACTAATAAATTTTACCTTTACAACATTATTTTCAACACCAAAAATAGTAATTCCTGTTCATTGAAGTGTTTGTTAATTCCACAGATAAAAAGAGTCTCAACGTACTAATTTAGTATCTGGACATGGAAGCTGGTGCCCTTGACTTTAATATCCAACCTAATTTAGGATGTGGGTGTAGCAAAGGATATTTTTCTTAGGTTTTCATCACAACTCCTTAGGGAGTGCTGTATGCATAGTGATGGGGTGCCTTGCTTTCCTAAGCAGAGTTCAGTTCAATAGAGAACTATTTCATTTGCTCTGGAGAAGTGTCACATTGTTCTTTATCTGTATTTTTAGGCACTGCTGTAGCACTCATTATCCTAGCTTCGGGATTTCTGCTATCAGCTCAGGTCTCTCCAAGAATCACACTAAATCCACCAGATCCTTCACATCAAAACTCTACCTGCACAAAATACAGGTGAGATTTCATGGTCATTCATCCAATTTTCTTGAAGATTGTTTCCAATTGAATTTTACAGTTTAGTATGAGTAACAGACAATTATTCACAAAGCGTAGTACAAGGAACTAAACTAGACAGCGAAATTTAAAATCCTAACTTCCCTCTCTAGAGAAAATTAGAGTTTTTGATTAGATTCTGTGAGTATTCCTTTGGAATTTCTTGGACTATATAAAGTGGTGAAGTGGCAAATTCCACATATATCTAATATATCACACCTGCTACAAGTTACAGGGTACACAAAGTCAGGAATATTTTATATGGAACTTATAAAAATGCTTGCTGTTATTCATGTGCTTGTCATATATAGCAGCTGTAAACTGTTCAAGAAAATGTGTTCCTTGCCTGTTGTTTTCCTGAGCAGGAAAAAGTAATGTTCAAATATTTGCATACCAATAAAGCATTATAATAAATGTGCAGGTTTTGACCTATTTTCAATATGCAGTCATAGTTTCAAATAACATTACTTCTGGGGGTTTAAGAATGTCTAGTTTTCTGTATTTCGTGAGGTTTATTCACCTGTGAATGCTCTTATGTTCATTTAGCTGACAGACTAGAAAATTCCCTATTCAGAGAAGACTAGTTCAATGGTTGAAGAAAGTCTTAATGATATACAAAATTTGTCTTTTTGTAGTAGAAATAAATATCAAGAAATGAGAGGTACACTTCTATTTTTTTGGCAATATTGGCTAGAAATATGGTTCATGGCTTTTCTTAGGAAAGGTTCTGAGGATCTGAAGACACTTAGAAAACTGGGGAGGGGATGGAAGGTCTTTATTGAATGTAATAGTTACAAATAACTGCAACACAGATATAATGATAGCTATTATATACACTTTCCTATTGAAAATGTATATTTTTACTTGTGTTCTACTGCAGCATCAGCAGTAATTTGCAACTTTTGAGATGGGCCAGTCTACAAAATGGCAAGTAGACTGGTTGAAAGAGGTAAAGGGGGAAGATGCTCTCCTTTTGGACTAAGATTACATTAAAAGAAAAATGTGAGATAGGATTTGCCTAGTACTTCAGTTAACTATGTGGAAAGGTTGTCTAGAGAGAGACATCCTTTGCAGAACACATAATTTGTTCTTTAATAAAGCTAGATGGTTAATGTAACGTGAAACTGTACAAAAATTACGTACAAGAAATATGGCTACTCCAACTTACCAATTAAAAATAATAAACAGAATTTTCATGTCTGAGTTCACCACAGCGAGTCAGGAAGGAAATTTTCATGGCTTTCATGGTGTGCACTTCTAGGGAAAAGCATGAAAAATTATAGCAGATAGTTCTCGTAAAGGTGTGTTGTTTCATGAATTATTGGAATATTTGTAATCTGTTGTGATTTCTGTTTCTGATATGAAGTGTGCAAAAGCAGGTAAGATAAAAATTCAAAAGTTCTGGAAATAGAGAAATAGTATAATTTAAATATTTTCATTTGAGAGTATTTTGAAATAGAAGGAGCTCTCTTTGTTTAAAGATGGAAGTGAATGGAGGGGGAAATAATGAGCAATGTATGAGAAAGCTTTAGGTGCTTCTATTTTAATCTTATGCTATATTTTAGTAGAGAGATATACAAAAGCCAGGAGAGCTGAAAATAATAAATGGATGCATTTCCCACAAAGCACAGAATTAGGATACGGTGCCCAGCATTTAAAAGAGCTGTACAAAAAAGTAGGTTAATATGCCTAATAGTAACTTGTATATGTATTATGCCTAATAGACACTTGTATACCTAAAACTGTATAAATTTTCATGCCCCAAAACATCACCAAACTGTGGTCCAGATGGAGCCAAAGGAAGAATTCCTTCAGCATCATGAATATTAGTATTAATTATTTCTGAAGGGTATGACATACAAGCATATATTATATTTGACTTGGAAAAGTGCATGTTTAAGATCCGAGTGTGCCTGCACATTGTCAATAAGCTGAATGAAATATAATTGTTTTTTTCACAAGAAAGTAGATGCTGTTTTCAGCATTCCACTTGGGTTAGAAGAACTTCAGCATAACATGCATGATCTTGGAAAGAAGAGGAGATGGGGAGTGCAAACCAGAGAAAAACTCAAGGCTGAGCTTTACATTGTGACTCACCTTTCTCTCCTTTTTGGCCTTGGAGATATTCCCCATGGCAGTTATAAAGTTGAATCAAAAAGATTCCCAAGACTGATGATTTGGAAGTAAAAGTCTACTCTGTATGACATCAGTATTGCATATTTTCTTTGCTACTCTAAGAATAATGGCTTTACTGTACAGATACTCACTGTGTAGAGCAGCAAGTATTGCTGTGGAATATCCAAAGTAAAAGGAAGTAAATTAATGGCAGTGGTCCCTTGCTCTTTAACCCATATTTTAGCTTTTTCTAGTAAAACTGCTGGTGTCTCAGATTGCTTAGCATATCTTACAAGTCTTCAGGAGGTCTCAGAAAGTTTGTGAAAGTCAAAAGGCAGCAGGACTTTAGAAGGTGAAACATAATGCCATCTCCCTCTAATTGCTTTTAAATATATGCCTGCACAAATGCAGCTCTCTTACACTTATGGGGACAAAGTGCTTCTCTGAGGTGAGGTAAAGTCTAAACTTGTTTGCAGCTTGGGTATTTCAGAATGTGGGAGTGTTTCCTAAATATTAGTGTTTGTTTGTGTCAAAATGTATTTATAAGTTATGGAAACGCCAGTAGAATTTATTTTGCTGACAGAAGTTTCACTGATACTGTGCAGAGTAAAAAAATAGCTTTTTATGTTAGTAAATCCATTGGGTAAAGTAAGCATAGATGTCCATTAAGGAGCCCTGAGAGTTACTACAAAGTCTGTTTTCTTGTTGTTCCTTCAGATCCATATTCCTCTGCAGAGACTAATTCCTGCTGCTAGAGTAACAATGAAGATAGAAAGACTAGCAAATAAAGGGCACAGTCATTGTTCTAATTAAAAAAGCACATAGGGCATGGCTACTGTGCTCTCAAAGAGCTGTGCCATGCAAATGGAGTTACAAGGTACCTGTACATGGTTGCAGAAAACAAACCAGTAAGATATGCTGTGCATAAAATTAATCTAATAAACTGTTTTCGTTTGCTGTACATGAGATGTACAATATTACAGTTGAACAGCCAAAAAATAATTCATTAATCTGTGAAAAAAAATTGAATCATGGAAATACTGCAAATTCAGCAGGGCACTCCAAACACATATTTTTTTGCCTCTTACAGCTGAAAGTGGGTGTGCATCTCACTGAGGAGAGGCAGGGTGAATGCTTCACTCTGTACCATCCATTAATCAAATTTCATTTTCACACTCAGCTGTATAAGGTTGTAATTTCATTTTCACACTAAACTGTATAAGGTTGTGTAGATATTTGCAATGTGACCAACCTGTTTTATTTAATCCTGATCTCCTCAGCGGCTGTGATAGTACTCATCATCAAGGCCACAGAAATCTCAAAGGTAAATTTAAGAATACAAAGCAACACCATTCCAAAATTTGTCACCTTAGAAGTGAAAAGATGAACTATCCATTCCTATTATTATTCCAACTACCAAAACTCTATAAACATTCCCATTTTTACTGGGAACTTGCCTGATTCTGGAAGGAGGTTTAGGTTAGCGCCTGTGTATTCGCTACCCTCCCACCTTTTCCCAGTCTTTAAAGGATCAGTGATGTGACTGTTTAGGACATTGAGCCATTTCTGTAGAATGACTGTGGTCCTGCTGCCCTATATTCTCGCTTGGTTTTTTTCCATTCGTGTCTCTCTCTGCACTTCTTGAAACTTGGTCTGCTCTGGAAGACATAATGCAAACCTGTTCTGCCTGTATTTTTCATGTCAGTTACAATATGAAAATGGTAAATATTGTGTTAAGCTTAGGTCAACCCTCATATCTTAGGGAAATGATACCTGTGCACACAAAGTTTCTCGGAATCCTTCCTGAACAGATTGTCTTCAGGCTGATTAAAATAATACAGGCGGTGCCAGCTCTGCTGGACACACAAGAACTCTGTTGTTCATTTTTGAATTAGTCACCCTCACGTGGTTCACAATTCTTAGCTCATTGTACAAATACACTCCACCATGATGAAGGCAACAATATTTAGCACTCCCACATAGCCATTTAGTAAGACAGCTAATGGACAGAAGTATATCTTTTCCTTATGAATGTAGCAGAAGTATGTGTGATCAGTCCTGCAAAACTCAGCTAACCTAGTAACTGAAGCTGGTTTTATCGTATTTAATTGCCTTACAATGCATATAATAGGTTTTTTATTTATTGTACTTTGTTATATTAATAACTCATTGACAATCTGACTTATCAGCAAACTAAGCATTGCTGTTTTTCATAATGTCACTGGATAATGTCACCAGTACATGGAGCCATATAAAATATGATTCTCATTTTCTCTGTCTAATGTCAAAGTGCCTGAGCTACTGGTCTTTCTGATAACTGAGAATTGCAATAATAAATACATTAATGTGTTTTGGCCATTAAGGTCAACAAATTATGAATATATAAAGAGATAAACATGTCTGAGAATGCTTTTTCCAGCTCTTATGAAGTATAGTTAAAATTCTAATAGTTTATATTGCAGACCTGTGAAATGACCTCAACATAGCCATGAAATTTATTAAGTAAATAATATAGTGATACATTGCTTGGTAATGATTTTCCCTGTGCTGGCATGTTGGTCCTATCAATCAAAACTTGTAATTTAATTTTAAATTGTAAAGGATAGGAAGGAATATGTCAGTCCATGTAGTAAGCATCTTTAAAGTGGATGAGAAAAAACTCCTCTCATCAGTTTAAACACAAAGATCTGAAAAGTAACTTACCTGAACTATAATGTCTGAGTGCAATGGAGTTCCTGTAACCATTGTTATGTTTTCCACATACTTTGACTAAAATCCTACATTAGTGAGGAAACAAGGTTATTCATATAGCAACATATTAACACTTCACATCTCTGCTAGTACTTCTAAGACTTTGCTGTTTAACAAAACCTGAAACAATGCTTAGGGCATGATTTTTTTAAATCTTCCATAGTGATGATGTTATACTTTACATGGTCTGCTGGTTTTAGTCACACAAGAGTGATTTTAATTAAGTTTGAACAGGGTTTCTATCTGATCTCATGTTACCTAACAGAGTGTTGGTAGAACTTAGCAAATAAACTTCTGTCACTTGGTCTCTTATAATAGCAGGAAAATGCTCTTGAAGTCCAAGTGGATTTTTCTCATTCTTTCTTAATTATTGTCTTTCCTATGTCTGAGCTACAACAGCTGGAACTGGTATCTGCATTTAGCACACATTTTAACTGCTTAAAGCATCCCCTATATTCTTGTCCAGTTATATGTAACCTGAATTTAGTGCTTCACTTCTGGAAGCAGCACAGGAACCATCAGAAGTATAAAGAAAGCCTTGATTTCATGCCTGAGGTGCAGTGAAGCCTGTGCAAACAGCACAAGCACCCAGGCACGAGCATCAGGCAGTTTTAAACATGGTCCTGGTACTTAACTGAGATGAGTTTGTATATAAAAATGAAGTAAACTATTTTTCAAAAACCCCCTAAGATTCTTAGTTATATATCTGGCTGAAAGTATCAATATCCTAACATGTCAACAGAGCTAAGAAGTCTACTGCAGTATTTGTCCAAAAGTCCTTGGTTTGATTTTTTTTTGTTGTTGAACTCCACACCTTGGCTGTTTGGATTCAGCAGTTGCCCATGTTCCTTGGTGAGTCCAGCTGAGTAGGCCTGGCCTGACCAGGGATGCTCAGCTCAGCTGACTTGGCCGTTTTCTTTTGGTCAAGGCTGGAGGGAGAGACATTGTCTTGTAGATAGAATACAAGAACAGGGGCGAGGAAATCTTGATCCCAGTTTCTTGTTGTTCTCTAAGGAGATTGACAGGAACTACACTGCAGGCTCAGTCAGGCAGAGACTGTGTACATAGCCAACCTTGAGAGCAAAGAGTGACCTGAGGGTAGGATAAAAGATCCATTTGGCCTAGGATCATGCTTCCAGTGTGGCAAACAGCAAGCTGGAAATAGGAGAAAGCAGCACAGTCAAGGTGATATTCCTTCCAGCCTGCAATGATTTGCAGCTTATATTCTCTCTGGGTGGGATGTGCTAATCCTCAGCAGGTACTGCAAGACCCTCCTGTCCCTCCATTGAGCCTTTCCTGCCTGAGACAGTTTTTACTGTTCCTGCAGTTCTGTGAGGAAAACCGACTTCAGGAGTGTGAATATTTGCATCATACAGAGCAGGAGCAATGGGTTAAAAAACTCACAACAGTGGAATTTACTCTTTGGACAAGACAGGACATAAGCAAAATAAGTCTTGCATATATCTCAGGTTGGAAGGGACCCATAAGGATCATCGGGTCCAACTTCCATGTAGCAGATCTATCAGATTTTCCAGTAAAAAGCCTTCTCCACATACTCAGGCTGATTCTGCAGCATGTACTCAGTGTGAATGATGAATCTGAAAGAAGTGGAAAGAGTCTGTCCAAAAGAAAAGTCTGTATTTGTGGGTGTTTTGATACTCTGAGCGGCTGTTCTGCTACTCATGCAGTAGAATATTATGAAAACAGGTACTACATTCTGTACAGCTACACAGTCCAGAATACATTATCAGGTTCAGTTTACATATCTGTAGCTGGAAAATAGGAATATACTGATATATTTTGTAATTGGATAACAGAATATGGAAAGCAAAGTTGAAAGTTCTTTAAAATGTGGCAAAAATGAAAATTGATGAAATGTTTTGAATTGAGGTACAGCTTGAAAAAGTCAAAATAGTGTGGAAAAAAGAGAAATGGTACTTGCAGAGCAAAAGCACCCAGCAAAGGCCTTTTAGTGCTAAATCACTGAACAAAAAGTGTCAAGAAAAAACTTGCAGCTTAAGTTACAAGACTGCTGAGAATTGTAGGAGAGTCATTACTTATAAGGTCATTTTTCAAATTTAAAGTGCAAAATATAATGATTAAACAAACATAAGAATAGAGTATTCTAAGCAAGGGGGAAAAGCAGTTATGGGCCGTTCATCAGCACCTGGAGAGTCAGTTTGACAGGTCAGAGATTTTGTTCAATATTTTTAGAGACTGCATTAGAGCCTAGTAAACTGCACTGTTAGGGATAGAAAAAACAGCATTTTTGGTATCAAGAAAAATATACACAGCTAGTCAAGAGTAATTCATCCATATAGTGTAAGATCTCTGTGAGAGAGGATGGCATTGTGACCTTGTGATCAACCTCTAAACTCAGGAACAGTTAATTGGGCAGGCTGACCCAGAGCAGAGCGTTCCAAAAGTTGCTGCTGCTCAGGCTGGCAAGAAATCACTATCAAAGGATCTCAAAATTGGTGCTGTCAGTCTTTCTATCAGTTATTCCTGTGTGGTTGGATGAAGGGGACATGTGTGTTGGCAGAATCAGTGAGGAATCAGGTTGGGGATATCTACTCTGCTAACAGTCTGTCAGCTCCTCAGTAAACATGCTGTGATGTTTAAGCATGAACGCAGAAATTCCATTCCATGGCAGTTCCCTATAAACTGAGAGGCCAGGCTGCTTTATTCTGTTGAGTTCATGCCACTGATCTGCAAAGAAGCTGGGCATTTTTGGACTTCTGGAGCCTGAGAGTCCTGGTTGTTGTTATTTTGCCTCATAGGCTGAAGCATCTGAAGTCTAGACATTTCCCTTCTCATTGGGTTGCCTAGGAGCCCAGCTGGCAGGCAGGGAGTGAAACAGGATCATTGTAAAACCTTTCTGCTGTAATGCTGCCTGGTTTCATCAAAATCAAATAATCTCTCTCAGGTATCTCAATCTTGAATTGTCAATCTTACAGACAACCATCCTGCCTGGGAATTTTGAACTGGCTTTTCACAGATGAACTTGTTTTCAAGACACTAGCTCATAAACCTAGCACAAATATAAATGTCTTATGATAACTAGGGGAAGCATATCTCCTGTTTATAATTGGATGCAAATTTCCTTTCCTACCAAGACATCCGAGTGTATTCTTATATAGAACTTTCAAGGCCATAACTGATCTCTGGTGTGGATTTGAAAAATTACCAATATTTTTAAAGATTCATCCTCTGACATGTATTTCAATATATATATATTGATAGGACTGATGAGGTACTTCTGAAGACAGGAATAAGCTCTATAGGAGATAGTTTCATGTCAGTAAGTATTAAATTGTGCATTTCTTTTCCTAGTATATTCTATATCCTGTATTATTTATATCACTGTATGTCAGAATATGTGCTCAATTTCAAATTGTTTAAATAGTTTAGCAAATAATAACAGGGCTAGAGGGAAGAGCATAAACCTGAAACTACTATATATCTTATTTCTAGAGTAAGCAGCCTCAGCACATGGTGTCTTTGGTTTTTAACTGCTTCTTTGAAAAAAAAAATCTTGCTTATTTCATGCTGCATCTTCTGTTATCATTAAGCTTAGTAACTGATAGAGGGTTCTTTATTGTGTTATGAAACAATTTTAATATATATATGCTGGGTTTTGGAGGAAAAAACGCCGGTCTTCATGTTGGAAAAAGCAATGACCATGTACCTCATCAAACACAAGATAAAATTTTATATCAGTAATAAAACAGGCCACAGAAGAATGCTAAATGTTCTGAATAGCAACTGCCTACTCTTAGTCTGCTGGGAGTTAGATTTGAAATGGCTTTAGGTCTTGTGTGTTGGATTTCTGTGTTTCCCCTGGCAAAAATTAGTCTTGTCTCTAAAATCTGAAGTCAGAGTCTGATTGTATGAACTCACTTTATAGGTAAT
Organism: Aegithalos caudatus; assembly: GCA_013389925.1. Classification (NCBI taxonomy): domain Eukaryota; kingdom Metazoa; phylum Chordata; class Aves; order Passeriformes; family Aegithalidae; genus Aegithalos; species Aegithalos caudatus. The sequence goes on along the minus strand of WEIU01021955.1, from coordinate 203,195 downwards.
GACAGGAAATCCTACCCCAAACCAAAAGGATTTATAAAGAGCTATTATTTAACTGCTCAATCTGAAATACAAACTTCAGAAAAGACATGGAAAATAATAATTTTAAGTTATTTAAATTGTTATGAGTAACTCTATATAACCTCTGACATTTGGCAAAACATGAAATCCAGCAGCCTTTATTGTGTTGAATGCCAACAGGAAGACCAGTTGGATTTGATGGTGTTAAAAGTCCTTCCCAACCTAAATTATTCTACAATATCCAATAAAGCCAGAGGATCAGCTGAACTAGCAGCCATGTGGACAGACACTGCAATCAATACTGAAATCTCACAATTTTTTTTCTGGATGGGGAAGAGGAATAAATAAGGTATCTTGTGCTTCCCACACAGCTGTTTACTGATACCTGGCACTACATGAGGTTATGTGGAGTTACCCATCAGGGTGGAACAGACAGTGCAAATTCAGCTCTGCTGTTCATCTCTGCATTGATTCTTGTGAGGTCACTGAGGGAAACCAGGAGGTGTCCTGATGACTTAAGTTTTAGCTTTCATGTATTTCAGATTCTGTGCTACCTAGGACTGTAGTTCTGAGCCTCATATTAAGTGTTAGTAAGCTCTCTTCACAGAGTAGGTAGACAAAAGAAATCCTTTTTCTGCTGAAGACCAAGGACAATGGTAACAAGTTTTCAGGCCCAGAAGCATAAACAGTGGTGGACTGAAGAGAGAAACAAGAAAGATGGGACTTCATAATCTGAAGCTGTAATTGGACAATTAAACCCCAATACACAAATGAATTAAAACTTATAAAAATATAAGACCTCATGACTGGTCAGGCATTTTGTGACCATTTTGGGTCCACCTTGGATGTAGCCCTGGCCAGACTCTTGTGCTGCCCAAGGTGCATCCTTTAAGGCCTTTTAATAAATATCTACTTTATTCTCTTAGCATGGTGTAGTCTCTGTTCCAGGTCAGCCTTCCCAAGGCATCAGATCAGTCCATGTCCTGTCCTCTGCTGGCAACACCATCAAGATGACACTAATCTCTGTGTCTTTTTAGAAGTTCATGTTGATTACAGACACTTGGATAACGTCATTTAAGTGGAAAATGTTCTCTAGTTTGAAAGTCATATGTCACAATCCTGCTTGATATCATGAGATTCTTTTCAATATAAGAAAATGTTATAATTTTATACAATTTTTGTATTATTATTGCATACTTTAATACATTTTTGATTTATAAAAATGTTTTCATTCACTTGCATTCTTCTGTTCCTATAAACTCTTTTGGTTACTGCCCATTGATGTACTAATACCAAAGTAATAAAATGCAACAATCTCACTACTCTAATAGCAATATTGTCATTTCCTTTGAAAATTGCTAATTGCAGAATTTCAATTTTCTCATTTATCTTTGCAAGAGAAGAAATGTTTACTACAGTTAAATAAAATGATTGAATTTTATCTGAAAGTTTTGCTTCATCTCCAATGTACAAATATTTTCTGCAGTCTATATCTCAATTGAGAGCAGATTTAATGCAGCTTTCCTAATTAAAAAACCCCAAACTGTTTTTTTAGACTGGAATTTGACCAATCAGTTAAGCAGAGGAAGGTGTGTTTAAAATAGATTTATATTCTAAATGTAGACAACATAGAAATTTTGCAGTAATTTAATAATTTAGAAAGAACACACTATTAAAGAGCACACTTTTCTGAAACTTGGGAGAAGTAGGAAAATCCAAATGAATACATTTTCTTAACACAGTGCAAGCCCTTTTTTGCCATCTGCCATATTAGTTGACCTTATAGTTCTTTTAGAAACGTTATAATACAGAGTTTGAATAAAAGGATTTTAAGCATAAACTTTTGGACTTTTTATATGTATATAATTGCTGTACTGTTTTAGTTTCTTAAGACTTTGTTATACAGTTATTTTTACTTTTTCTCATAATGGTTAAGTAGTTTAAGCAGTATACTTCTTAATTTACAGAGTCCTTGTTGTAATAAAGATATACACTCAGAAAAGATTATTTCCTTGATTTTGTTGTTACAGGAGTGTATGTTAAAGCTACTTTGGTCACCTTAATTATATGTTTCCAGATGTTGCATTTCAAAGTTGAATTTTATTTTCGGATTTCCCAACTTACTCTATGATTTACAGTTGCTAATTTTTCTATTTTTTACCACCTAAAGTTATCCCTTAGGTATATCAGGGGCTTTACAGGTGAAAATGTTTGTCTGAGTCTGAAATGGCTTCCAGGGAAGATAAATACCTGTGTAGTCCAATCACAGGAGCAATGAGTGAGTGTTTGCAAGGCTTTTTGCCAGCAGCTTTCAGGTAGCTTGCACTTACTGGGAAGCTTTGGAACGCCATGGTAGCTCACATACCTACATCCCCATCAGTCAGATTTTAGAGACAGATTTTAGGCTGACTCCTCAGGGAAGTATCTGTGGGGCCCTAGGCTGCCAGTAGAGTTAGTGGGGATGTGGTCAATGCAGCCAGTGGTATCTAGAGAACAGTTTTGCTGTCTAGTCACTTGAACAACTAACAGAATGGCATTGAGGAAACTTTGCCTGAATGTTAGCATCTTGTACTTATTGAGACTCCCAAGGAAATCAGAGACTGAGCTGGCAAGTGTGATGCATGGGAATAATCTGCAAGAGCGCTGTTCACTCTGCAGTGACAGGTAAAGAGCAGATGGGATATTTTTGGGCAGTAGATGCTTGTATGTGAATTGCCTCCATTGACATAATGACTCCTTTTATCAAATGTAGTGGAAATTCAGATGCTGAGTTTGCTCATGGAGACACGTGGTATTATGATCTCTGACTGACTCCCATCTATAGATGCCCAAATTCTAGTTTGGTTATTTGGTGTGATGTGTGATAGGACAAGGGGGGATGACTTCAAACTGAAGAAGAGTGTTTAGATTAGATATTAGGAAGAAACCCCTTAATTGTGAGAGTGGTAAGGCACTGAAGCAGTTGCCCAGAGAACTTTTGGATGACCCATCTCTGGAACTGTTCAAGGCCAGGTTGGATCAGTCTCTGAGCAATCTGATCTAGTGGAAGGTGTCCTGACCCATTGACCCATGGCAGGGGGTGTTGGAACTAGATGATCTTTAAGGTCCCTTCCATCTCTAACCATTCTATGATGATTCTTTTTCTTCAACTCCAATCTGTCCTTTTTCAATTCAAACTTATTCTATGAATGAATTCTCCTACAACCTGATCAGGTATCACAGTGTAGATGCAGATGGAGTACCAAAATGTATTACAGAAGAGAGGGAAAGCAATATGTGATATTTTTTGGAGAATCTATTTGTCTTGTCTTCAGCACTCGCAACTTAACTATGTGCATTCCAAGACTTATTAGAAGATGCTGTTGGTTTTGACATCTACAAATAAATGAAGTGTTGCTTAAGTATTTATTTGTTTCTCTTTCAGTTATTGCAATGGATGTATGTTAGATCCAGACTGTGGTCTCTGCTACAAATTGAATAAATCAAGTGTTGTTGAGTCCTCATGCATTCCTGTTGATAAAGATTCTACAATGAAAGCAGCTTGGGGCAGGTATGTCACTCGTCAAGATTTTTTAGCCTTGTGCTCTACAGAGGGTGTATTTTATGTTATTGAGAACAATTTTGCTTTTACAAAAAGTGTTACATTCTAAATATGTTCAGGAAGAAGAAAATAACTTGGCATTGTCAAAAATGGGTGATGGGTGATTACTTCCTAACTGTAAATTAAAGCCTTGACCCTGATGTGTGCAGTCCTTTTGGTGTAGTCTGTCACTTAGGAAGCACAGCAAAAGTACACTAGAAATGAGGGAAATTACCTTTCCTTAATGTTTTTCATTCATTTGAAGTGGCATATTCCCCAGTTATGTACTTAAAGCTTCTGAAATAGTTTTCTTTTAAAATGCATTAATTAAACCACACTTTCCATGTTGGCCTACTAAAGAAACAACTAGCTCAGCTGAATAAACTAAAATTAACAAAATCTGAAAAGTTCAAATTGTCAAAAGCATGGGGTTTGGCCACAGATTTCTGTGGTTCTCTGCCTGAAAGGGGTGTCATGCCGTATGCTGCACTTGAGTGGAAAAACGTGTGTGTTCATAGGTGCAACTGCAAAATATATCCCACCTCTTTCTTAAGCAGCACAAAAATTTCCTGTGAAATTCCTTCAGCACTCCTTCAAGTTTTCTGCAGTACTGACTATTCCTAAGGAATGGCCTTGTGACTTGGAACGTTGTCTTGTAGAGGCTTTATGAATAGTTTAGTAATGATTAGGGCTTGGATTAGGGTTTAGAATGGTTCAGAGCCACAAGGGAATTATGTAATTACTTCTGATAAAGCCACCTCGACAGAATTCATCTCAGCCACCCACACACCATGAACCTACTCAGAAAATAGACAAAGGTTTGTGTGGTGGTTTGGGCCTCTTTTTGTTTGTTTGTTTGTTTGTTTGTTTGTTTGTTTGTGGGTTTTTTGTTGTTTTTTGTTTTTGTTTTGTTTTTGTTTTTGTTTTTGTTTTTTAAAGTTCCATACATATTTCTCACAATGTAAGCCCAGCTGCCTTAATGGCACTGAGTCATATTGGACAGAGGTTGAAAAGTATGAAAATATCTCCTAATTGTAGAAACATTAATTTAAAATTACTGTAAAATTGCCTTCATTTTGATTTTGGTACCATTAGGCTTAGTAGTTAATTCCAGATGCAGAAAAGAGAAGCTTATATTTTTTGTAATCCTAATTTAAAAGCACCGTGATCATTTTGGGGCTATTACAGGTAATAAATAACTGTGAAAACTACAAAATCTCATCTGACCTTCTTGTTCTGTGACTAGCTTCAGTGTCACATTATGGAACATACCTTGCATATTGCCTGATACCCTGATGTGATCTGCAGCATATAGGCTCATATTTGTAAGGTAATAGATGTCTCTTTATATTCCAAGTCAACATTCATTTCCTGTACGCTGTAGTTTCAAGTAACTTGTCTGTAATTTGCAGAATCACACTAGAATATAGAAAGGCATACATGCAAACAAAAAATTGTTATGAATAGTTGATAGATAAAATTAAACTTTATTTAATTAGCCAGTGCTATTGTTTAGCATAGTAAATATGGGCATAAGCAGTTTTTTCATATTCATGATTCAGTCTCACATAGACTCTTTTCTGTACAACCTATTGGAGAAAATAGATGGGGAAGAAGAAATATTTCATTTTCATATTGCAAAATGCAGTCTTTCCATGTACAAGAATTCCATAGCATGAGGATCCTGCCTAAAAACCTTCAGGAGGAAATGAAACAATTTTATATATGTTATTTTGGTAGTCACCATTATGAAAGTCCTGCCTTAAGATGGAAAACCAATAAAATATCCACATTTCTTTTTCTAAATATTCATCACCATTTCTAGTGTTTATTTTATTAATTACTATTTTTCCCCCATCTCCTCTGTGTAATCAAGCAGTTTTCAAAAAAGCTGATCTTTCAAGCTGTGAAATGTCAGGTGGTACCTTCTGTGCCTTCCAAGCCCTGTGGAAGAGGGAAGCATTTTGCCTTCTCCTTTTTATTCTGCTCCTCCTCCTCACAGATACGTGTATTTCTGCTTACTGGCCCAGGGGAATCCCCATAAATTTTTATTTCTAAGGGTTCACATTCACATACCACCCCCAGCTCCATTTGCTCAAATCCTGAGTCTGCATTACAGTAAAATCAGTCCCACAAAGCCATAGGATTTCCCTGCCAAGGGAAGATTGCTGCAGGGAAAATAGTGTAGTTACATCCCTAGTTGTGTCTCAGAGCAGCCAGAGGCAGCTGTATCTCCCTAGCAGCACAGAGAGAACAAGTGCCTGAGACAAACTTACAGCACTGGTGAAGGAAATTGCAGCCCTTTCTTTCACAGAGTTGCTTTGTTACAAACTAGACATACAGGGGCAATTACTTTAAAAATACACAGCATTATGGTGATCAGGAAGTAGTATAATAATTTGAAAGATGATTTTGTGAGCTATGGACAGCTGAGGGCTGTAATTATCAGCAGCCTCTTTTGTAACTCTTGTGTGTCCTGGTGGCTTCATGCCATCCGGTATTAGATGAATGTGTTTAAATGGCTTAAAACCTCCAGGGTTACACTTGGCTCATGGAAAATCTGTTTTGTCATTAATTTTGCTCAGGAGAGAAGAAAGATCTGAGCTATTTGTTTGGGACTTGTTGGACCTCAGATGTCTGAGCATTAGCAGAGCAGCAGCTCTCATGATGCTGATGCAGGAGTTAGAGAAACAGCTTCTCCTGGACTCAGGCTGACAGTGCCATGCAGAGCATTTTACTGCTGCTGTGATCACGTCTTGTTTGTAATTTTCCTGCTGGAAAGTTGGGAGCTACAGCCATCTGAACCCCAATTGTCCCGACATTTACTCAGGGGCTTATCTACTCCTGATGTGTAACCTACCAGCAAGGTGAGAGGTGTTCAGAAGCACTAACAGAGAAGGCCATGTCACATATTTTTTAAAGCTCTCTGCAGCCATGCAGACTGACATAGAAAACTTCTGTTTATGTATTTATAGTTTTGCACTGTTTTTCACCATTGGTCCCAAGGTACTTCGATCACACTGATGTAGCAGGCAATGCTTTGATTGTTACCATGAAATACCATAATGCATTTTATTTCCCAGACATTTCCCCAGTGCCAGCCAGCTGTACTAGATACCACCTCCATCGTTAATTGCATTTATTTGGTTACGGTATATTCTACATTGAGAAATCCGGGGAGGGGAGGGAGCAGAGATTTCAGTCTCCTGTGGCTGCCAGCAAGGCTGTTTATGTTGCTGTGGTTGTCATGGAAACCCAGGGAGACAATTAAAGCAACCACATATTTTTCAAGAAGAATATAGCGTTTGGGTTCTGTTGAATGTTGGGAACTCAGCGGCTGGCAGTGGCCCTGGGGGAGAGAGAGACTGCGCAAAAATAAATCTGACCAAGTCCAAGTCAGAGCTTAAGCAGCATGGGTAATGTGCAACGGTGTGCCTGTAAGATCATGCATGTACCACAAGCAGTAGAGATGTATTTTTCATTATTTAATCAGTTACATAAGCATGACTGGTATTAGAATAACACAGAGAGGAGTGTCTTGCCCAGGGCACCAGCACAGGCAGGTGCTTTGCTGCCCTTGGTATTTCTGAAACAATTTACAAAATAACTGTTGACATGTAAATCTTTCTGCCTCCAGCTCTGCCCAGGGATACATAAAGGATGGTTCCAAGACAGCGAGCAAGAATATTCTTAAGTTATTAACTTCGTACTAAAAGAAGAAGAGCTGTATCTTTTCTTTCAGTGTGGTCTCTGAAAGACCACAGTTCTGCATTGGGACTCAGTTTTCCAAGATTTGGAGAAGTTTTGCACTTAGCAGTAGCACAGAAAGCCTGGCAGTTCTGTTCTTCATGAACATTGAATTATGAAATCCCCATGAACTTAATAAAAAGCATTATCTCACTTGTACTGATGGGGATGCAATGGGAAGGTTCCAATATGAAGCTCAGGTGGCACAACAGAGGTCATGTGCAGAGTCCCTCACTCAGCCAGGACAAAATGTAGAGGTGATTGCTTTCAGTACTGTGCTTTCTGAACACAAACAAAACCCACGGGTTTTCCCCTAAAATTACAATTACTCCCACAGTACTCAGAGAAATTTCTCTTTTTAAATTTCTCTGTGTAATTGCAATACTCCTAAAGGTCAGTCAAGAATTAAGAAACTTTAAATTGCATTACTACCCTTACAGTTGAAAGAATAAGTGCAAGGGAAGGAGGTACTTACAGTGCCTTGATGTGACATTAACCTTGACATGAGTATGTTGTCAAGACGACAGCAGGCCCACAACTGAGCTAAAACGCTCTCATGAGCAACTCTGAGCAATCTTTCTCTGGAGAGAATGATGTTGATCTTATACAGTAAACAATTATGAAGAAATAATAATATCATTGTCAGATCAGAGACAAGCCTAGAAGCCATCCTGTCCACAAAATTAGCTGGCAGGTCTCCACAGTCCCTGAAGGAGAGTGATTGGGAATAGAAATCTATAAAGAGAGAGGAGCTCAGTGATTTGCTTTTTTCGGCCATTTTTATTAGCTTTGTTAGAAGAACATCTCCCTGCCAGGGGAGTTTAATGTTTCATGGAGAATCCTGCTTTTCTCAATATAAAGAAGCACTCCCCTCTCTAAGGGCACTCAGTGCAAAGGCAAGAGTGCAGAAGAGCTCAGTCTTTGGGAAGCTCTGTTTTCCTCTAGCCAGTGATCTCCTGAGCATCTTCCTTCCATGTAAAATTAATGGCATGTTTACAGATGCTCAGTAATGCTGTTATGTTTCACTGTGTGCCTGTTGCTCATATCTGCTAGTTTGCTGAAGGGTTTCAATGTGTCTTGGAAACCTGTTTGGGGGAAAAGTGGGTTTAAATTGCCTGTGCAGTGAGAGGAAGTTGGTCAGGCAGGCAGTCAAACCCCCTTTCCAAGCTTCAGGAGTGTAGTTAATGATGTTGGCATTCGAGCCTGGATGCTAACTAGATTCCACTGGTTAGAAAAAATAAATTCATGGGAGGTCATTAGCTGGATTCTCAGACAACAGATTGGTTTATGTCCAACACGGGACATGCCAGTGTCTGTCACAGCCTCGAGATATTCTGAGGAGCTTTACATTCATGCAGCGCTGCCTGTTGTCTAATGCATAGCAGATGAGACTCTTAAAATTATTAGAATACTTTTTGTTTGTAAGAACATTAGATTTTTTTCTAAAATTACCATGTTACTTTGCCCCTTTGTAAAGACAGACATGTAAATTCATTATGCTTGTTTTGCATCATGACAGATACATTTGTAAAAGTTCCTGTGACTGCTTTACTAATGCAAAAAGAATGTATGTGTGTATTTACACATTTGAAGACTTAGAATCTGTTTTCAGTACGTCATAGGAAAAAGCATTATGGACCTTTGCTGTTACCATGGAAAGATTAGTCCCAGAATTTCAGGAATTAAGTACTCTGCTGTCCATGAGTAGGCATGGCTTGTTTTGTCATGCAGAAGTATGGGTAGAAGATTTTATTGCTGAAATGATTATTTGAGACCCCCTCACAAGGGTCTCCATTGAAAATTCATGTTTAATTCAGCAGTAATTAGAAGAAAAACTAGTATTTCTCTTACCAAGTCATCAGATTAATAGATGAAGATTATACATAGGATTATGGTTCTCATATTTACCATGTAAAAAACAATAGTAGAGGGAGTAAATGATTCAGGAAAGTAGCAGGATCAAGAGAATATTCACATCTGCATGCATGGTAGCAGCACTCAGAAGAGTTGTGATTATAACCAGTACTCTTAGAGGAATTTCTTGATGGACAATATGGTAAATGTTGGCTAAATTGAAATATTCATAACTTCAGTAGGAACCAAAACATAAAACACCCCCTCTCTGCCTCAATATTGTTTAGAAGAGGAAATCAAGATATATGCAGAATTGTATTCTGATTATCTTCCCCAGGCTAGTGAGTAGGAAAACCTGGAGTAGCTGGGTGGCAGGGTGCAATGTTATTTGTCCTGTTTGATTAGGAGTATGTACTTCAGCACAATAATATCTAATATATATTAGTGAGGTGTGTGAAAACAGAGATTAAAAGAAGATCTGAAACTGATTACAATCTTTCTCAGCCAAAACTCTGAAACCCGAGGTCTTTCTTGGGAGGAGGCTGTCAGACATGTAATCAGTCTAATGGTTGCATATACCAATGTGATTTGTAAAAGGGATGTAGAAGAGGAATTTAAGAAATCTCATATGCATATTTTAAAGCCATTCCTGCTAACTGGTAAGAGCAAAGAGGAAGAATAGAAGGATGAAGTATAGAGAATACTGTGTTCTTAATCCTTGATGAGCCTGTCTTATTAGTGATACAGGAGTAGGTAGTAAAATAAGTGGAATTTTAATGTTCAGATCCTTTCAGCCACTCTTCCTGCTCAAATCTTTAAGGCATCACACTTCAAAATTATTTTAAAAGGAAATTATTTCATGATGAAGCTGAGAACCATAATAAGCTCCTTTTAAGCATATAAAGATGATGAAATCTATATATGTACTGAAATATTGTAAAGGTGTAATTAAATAATTGAGAGTGGAATTTTATTATAACTTTAATAGAAGACAGTAGTCTTTTTTTTACTGTTTAACTTGCTAAAGAGGGAAGACTTTTTTTTAGTTTTTGTCATAATTATATTTTAATTTAATGCCTGTGCAAATAAGGTACTTTGTATATTATAGATGCATTTTACGTCTAAAATAGTGAGCAGAGCAACATGATAATCTAAACTGAAACTATTTACATTCCTTTCAGATAATTACTTAGGAATTACTATTAATAGCTCTAACAGAATATTTCTACTCAACCAGTGGCGAAATCTGGGTATTTGAAAAGCCTTGTTATGAAGTGAGCGTGTTCTGACTGGGTAATATTTAGGTTTTTGTGCTGAAGACAGAATTTATTTGTTGGAGACAGCCAGCACAAAAGAGGGCTTTAAGGCAGGACTGGTTAGTATGAAACATCATTTGTATATTTGTTCTCTGCCCATTCCTTTCTATTGCACTTTGCTGCTAAACATGCTTCTGGATCTTACTCCTGGTTACTAGATAAAAGGCATTCTAGTAGGGAATGCCAACTGCAATTTGGGTTACTTGGTGCAACTACTTCAGATGCTTGTAGCATTCAGGTAATTGGAATATATAAACAATAGTGGCCCTTGAGCTAAAACATTATCTATCAAATGCTGATGTCTGGAAAAATTTTGGTACTTAAATGGAAAAATGTTTGAGTCAGTGCTCTTCATTTTAAAAGTGGTCCGAAGAAGAAGATGTTATGGTGCTCAAAATTTAAATATACATCTGCTGAAGAAGCAAGCTTTCAAGTGTTTTCTCAGTCATTCTCTGGTCAGCTGAAGGGGAGCTAAAAGGAAACTACTTTTGTTCCCTGCTTAAAAAACATGTTTGCTTCTAGCTGACAAAAGAGATAGGAAAGCGAAGGAGAAAAAAAATGCTAGTGTGCATGAGAGAATTGTCAGTCATCAGTATGCTTAGAGTATGAGGATAATTCCTGCAGCTTTTCTCTCTCCCTTATGAAATGTACATTAGAGAGTCTTTTATTGCCCATAGGAGCCTGCTGCTAATTAGCTTCTCCAGCTGCTCATCTTCTTAGGGACAGATTGTGAGACATCCATGCCTCATTGCTGGGGCAGCAGGGCAGGGCACAGCCTGCTCTGCTCATCCAGTGCATCTGAGAGGGGCAGAGCAGGGTGAGCATGTAGGGAGCTGCTGCTGGGAGAGACATGGGGATTTCCCCTCCTGCCTTGGAGCCAAGAAAAGGGAACTGACTCATACTTGGGAGCATGTGGATTTTTTTTTCTGAGGGGAGAATTTCCAATATTGTTTTTCACATTTATTTGGTTATTGACTCTGAAGTTTGAATTTAAATAAAAATAATTTGTGAAGACTGCTCAGCAGATTCCTTTAGGCTTTTACTGTGAAATGGATTTATTAAAATTAAGTTTTCTCTGTTTGGAGGGTGGAAAATAATTTGGAAAGACCCATGGGGTAGAGGATTTTTACTAAAAACCATTTAACAAGGCTGAACCCAGACCTCCATACAGCAGCTTGTACCTTTAACAGCATCTGTAATCCACATCTTACATACCTTTACTCCATAGTAATTCTTCAATAATGACAACATTGCATACAGTAAAATTTTCGTATCTTCCCTTCTTAAAATAATGAAATTTTGAGAGGTTTTTTTTTTTTTTACTTTTGAGGGAAAATAATACATTTCTGCAGTAGGACTGTTGAATATCTCAATATGTTTCATAAGTTTAAGTCATAGAAATTACTGTATGTGCTGTTTGCATGTGTGGTTGATTTCCTTGAGAATGGAGGTAGTAACATCAATCCTTCAATGGCACAAGATGAACTAGAATTATTGATTCCTTTGATTTAAAGTCATGACCTTATCACTCAGTACAGGCTAGGAAGTGGGCAGTCTGTGAGGTGACAGGTTGTACTTCTCAACAGCAGCACTATGGGCATTTCTTCCTCCTTGCAGGATGCACAGACTTCCTTTTGTCCTGTAGCTGCCACATTAGCTTTGTATAGGTAATAGTAATGAATGAGTTTGAGGTTCTGCACGATTATTGAGTTCTTCAGACCTGTGATTCAGATGGGGTGTATTCCCATTTAGCATATTTTCTTGGAAAAATAAGTATTCTTCAAAAGCACTTATTCATGTAAAACTCTTTTTAGATGTCAGAGGCCATGAAAGATAGATGATTACTTTGATTTCTGCTGAGTTCTTTGACTGTCACGTCCCAGACTATTGAGTTGCATTTAACAATGAAGACTTTGGTACCCAAAATACATAAATTTCATAAACTAGAGATAATGTAACCACTTACCATTTATATAGTTTATAAAATCCGTTAGATTAGGCATGGGTATTGCACCCGCCTGCACAAATCAAAGCAGAGCAACACTCTATGTTAAGTGCTCGCTCTCACAAATCAGGCATGAAATAATTATCTTGTTTTAAGTGTTCTTAGAGCCTTAGGGCTTCATTTTCAGTTTCAACATTAATGATTTGCAGCAAATTTTAGGGCTGACAGCAGACGAATCTTCTTTGGAGAGCACTGTTGGGTTTAATTCAGATCCTCTCAGGTACAGCAGGGATGGGTGGGGATGCAGTGCCTCATTCCCCTTCTGAAACAGGTTTGTCTGAGCTTTTGAGGGCACAGCTATTGCCACCTACTGGAATCAGGGAAAAGCTCTGTTTAAAAAATACTGTTCCATCATCTATTTGAAACAACGAATGCAAGATCTCAAGTATTGTTAGATTTCAGTTGTGATGACAAACAGTTGCTGACAGTAGTTAAAATGTAATATTTGTGTCTAAATTGCTATTACAGAAATGGAATGTCACAGTTCAGTACTTAGATGTAAGGTTATGGTGATCAAAATGTTATTGTTAGAACTATTGAAATATAAACTTTATATGTATGTCGATAACTAGAAATTAAATAGAGCAGGGAAGTGCTAAAAAGGCATGCTAATGCACATAATATTGATCTCTATTTTAAACTCCTTGTCCTTATGTGTTTTTTGTTGTTTTTTTTTCTCAGATTCAACAAGAAAAGCAAATTTAGAAATTCCCCCCCCCCCGCCTTTCCTTTTGTTTCAGTAAAAATTTCCAAAGGATTGATACTTTATTCTCTCTTTAATTCCCACTGAAATACGTGGTTAACTGAGGCTTTAAGGTATTAACAGCACTATGGAAAATCATTTCTGCACACTGCTGGTTTGGCTGGGAGGCACAGGAATGCTGCCTGGAATAAGCAATCTGTAAAACCTCAGCAGAATGCCTGCAGCCACAGAGCAGACCCAGGTTGTGCTAGAGAATTGTGTCACCATGTCCCATCTGTGGGTTGAGTTTGGGGTTTGGGTGGGATTTGCTTTGTTTTTCTCAATTGAACTATAAAATCTTGCCATTCCTTGCTAACTTCACATACTGGATTTTGACATAAAAGTACAGTTTTTATGGTACCTCTGTATGTCTAAAACTTTGGGGTAGTTAAAAGCAATACATTTTTTTCTCTTTATTGTTTTCTAAAGTGTTTGGAAGCATTCAGGGAAAAAAAAGATTGTAATATAGAACCTATTTCATTTGAAGGGTGAACTTTCAGTGGATATTTGTTCTGAGTTACCTTGATAATAAGTTACAACAACCTCCTTGATTTCTTTGGTCTTTAATTACCACAGTCTTGGAAATGCTTTTGACAGTATTAACTCCAGGGATGCTTTTGTCATGATGACATTCCTTTGACACTACCACTGGCATGTGGTGGACAGCACAAGCATCAATAAACGCTACTTGTAAGTTTAAGTAAAAATAGGAAGTCTGGATGGAATTTGTTGAAATCAACTTCAGATGTCTAAAATTGTTGCCTTGATCTGTCTTGTAGTTCCTTGACTAATGGAGTAGAAAAGGTTCCTTTTTGTTCCTTTGCAGCTGGTCTTTGCCTGTGTTTTAGAGAATAGGCTTTCTTATGCCATGCCAGCAGTTCTTGCATGCTGTTCTGTTAATCATTCTTCAGTTAATATTAAAATATTGATACTTATTATTATTGAGCCCTGCACTCAACCCTTCCCACCAGCATTCATTGGAGTGATCTGTTTTTATATAGCATACAAAAGAGGCATCTCCTGGGAGAACTGATATTTCTGCAGTGATTAGGCAGCTGGTTGATATTTCTGTTATAACCAAAAGAACTTTGGAAATTATAATTATTAAGAAAATGGAATGTAAATTCAGGTGAAAAAACAAATGAGATTAAACTTCAAGTGAATGTTTATTTTATGGCAAACCTGCATTAAATTCTAAAGTGCTGCATTTGACATCATAATCTTCAGACCAGTTTGTTTCAGTAATTTTATTATTGAGTGTCAATGCTGCAGTCAGAGCGATTAAATGATTTTACATCTGGAAAGAAAAGCTAGAAGTTCTCCTATCATATTGCCCCAGTTCTGTCAGTAGTTTGATTGCAGTCTGGTGCTCCATCCATAAGATCTCAAACATGTTAGACCAGGGCTGACCCAGAACTTCCACCAAAAACACCAGGAGCAGCAGAAGAGCTTCAATTCAGGGAAAGACCAGGAGCACTGAGGTACAGCGAGGGATCTGTGCACAAGTGAAATTCTTACTGAGCTAGTTCAATGCCAGTCTGTCTTTAGCAAAAAATACATTTATAAGCATTTTTGTCCTGAAAGAGCTCCAACAGAATGAAGTCTGCCTGCCTGTAGGCAGGAATACAGAGTGACTAAATCTGTCTGTTTTTTGCTAGAAAGCCTCGGGCACAGCACAAGTTAGCTCTGGCATTCCCCAAGGTGACTGACAGACACTTTCCGGTTAGTGCTCATCTCTGAAATTCCCCAAAGGTTTGTCTTTCAGAAGAAATGGCCAAACCATTAATGAACACTCCCTCCTTTCAGAGAAGTAGGGGAAGCTGGCAATGACTGGATGAAACCAGACTGGCTGTGTGTGCTCCCTGCTGAAACTGATGGTTCCAAAAGTGAACTATTTCCGTATAACCACAGAAAAGCCACTAAACAATCTTTAAAGCATGTTCTGGGGTCACAGGGAATCCACAAGCCTTTCTCAACCGTGGTGGTTGACAGAAGGGAAATAATAGCTCATTCTGTTTCCAGAATGTCTCTGTGATACCTTTTTGCTGGTTTTCATGCAGAGAGAGCTTTGTGCTTTCATTTTAAATTTGTGAAATGGCATCTACTTCACAAACAGTTAAATATTCCCAGATGTCATTTCCTGCCATGTGTCTGTGCCCTTAGTGTGGCATGAGATGTTTCTTTTCAGTTTGTGCTTGATTGCAGTGAACATGATTAAATGGAGCTTTTGTGGCAGCCACCAAGGTGGTGGGAGCAGGAATTCCCATATCCCACCAGCCACTCTGTGTGCAAGTCACATCACTGTGCCATGGCCCTATCCCACACATCACATCTCCATCCAGACCTGTACATGAACACATGAGCATAAAAGTGTTGTAGCACCCAAATTGTGGGTCTGTCCATCTACCACATCATGAGGTTTTTTCCACTCCATCTGGTAGAATGCAGTGGGTTTCTTGTATCTTTTATATTACTATCATACTAAAATACCTATTGATCATGGCAAAGGCTTCAAAATGCTGGGTAGCATCACTTCCATCATATTTACTCAAATTTCTAAACATTCTTTGCTGATCTGCACCTCCAGGAAGTTCTTCAAGACTTGATAATACCTGAAAAAAAGAGAGCGAGAACTGCAGCATTTAACTGAAGTCTTTCAGTATGAGAATTAGGACTGAACTAATACTGTTTCTTTATCACTTACTGGATCTTTCTTATTTTGAGGATTGGCTGAGAGACTTTTTAAAAACCACTGGAATCTGGGAGGCTTCATGACTTGCTGAGGACACTGCTGGAGCCCACATTTTATAAAGCCTTGATAAAGTCATTGGGGTTCTCATGCACATCATTAGTTTGGAAGCTACAAGAAATAGTAGAACTTGTCTTGAGTGAGAATAAAAGATTTAGGATTAGTGAAGTTATTCAAGGACATGAACAAACAAAAGTTTTGTGATGAGAGGTGAAATCTCAGTGGACCACTGGACACAATTGCTTGTAGAGCCACAAACCTTAGCAACAGGATATGCTGAAGGGACAGACCTAAGATTTATATGCATGCTAAGAATATTTCAGGAAGAACTGTCAGACAGTTTAGTGGTTGTGAAACGCTTTGTGGTTATTTTTAATTTTTTGAATCAGTGTATTCTACATATAAAAAAGCAGGAAAAGTTACTGAAGGTCTCAATCTTTAAAGTACCCAGATGTTAAGTTTTCTGTAAGGCATTGGAGTGTGACCTTGACGGGGGGAAAAGGGTAGAAATCTTATATTGCTTGCTGTTGCCTTCTGAACCTTACCTGAAATGGTTCACTCTTTTATTGTTGCTTTTTCATAGACTTTTTTAGCTTGTAAACATACAGAATTATGTTTCAAGTTGCAAAAATAGATTCTTGTGTCTTCTCATGAAAATGCTTCACAGCTGTGGGCTTTGCTTCTCCTTTAGCATTACCTTGCTGTAATTTTAACCCTGTATGATGTCAAATTCCAGTGAAATTTTCTCTGATGTTTCTGAGAAATATTTTCTGCCACTAAATATCAGCATGCCAAGCTACTGAGTCATACTTTAATTTGAGAAAAAAAATCCTCAGAAAAATATCTTTTTAAAAATCACTATATTTACAAAAAAAAAAAAAAAAAAAAAAAAAGGTATCTTCAAATTATTTACTCAGCTTTATGAAGAACCTCTCTAGAAATAATTACCAGATTGTACTCTTGTTTATTTGTTATATACACAGTTATTCTCCATCTTGTAATTATCACTCACTGCTGTTGATATCACTGAATTTTTCAGTTATAAACCTTAAAGTAGTGTTCTGGCTATACATAATAAACCACTTTTTCATGCCTTATTAACTGGAGAATACCTAATTTTTGCAGCTACAATTTCAACCTGCCAGGCCCTTAGCTGGTGTTAACCAAGTTGTTTTCTGCCAGCTGTTTTTTGAGTGTACTCTTAGACTTGGCTATAAATGGATGTAGATGGTACCTCTGTGCACTCAGTTTGTACATGAATATATTTAGATATTTGAGGATTTTATTTAGATTATTTTATAGGATGCTAGTTTTTAAATATATATAAAATATTATTTAATCCTTTTCCAGAAAGGAGTGCAAAAAGATCTTTTTTGCAAAATCAAGACAAAATATTTATGATCTTTCTGTTCCTTTTTGTCATCTGCTTCATGTCTCTGTTGAAAATTGGAGCAGTTTTAAAGCATTTCACCAAAAAATGAAAGAAAGAAGCCACATTCCTTCTTTTGTTTTCTCTCAGTTGGACAGCTAATTTTGTACATGAAAGTGTCCAATGTTGAGAAGAAACACAAAATACCGTATTTTGAAACTGTGACCTATTATTTAGTGCTTGAAGTAGTTGAAACAATCACAGGCAGAAATGCATGAAGGACAGTGAGCAGCTAAGATGCTTATGCTCAAAACTAATTAAGTTTTTGCATTTTGATCAGCTTTTAATTTGAATTCTATGCATTAAAATTCTGTACTTACGACTGCTAGGTGTTTGTTAAGTGAACAGTTGATTATGTTTCATTGTTGTATGACCTCTCACAAGTTCTTGTGCTATTAATATAATATTTGAATCATTTATGATTATGAAATCATACAATTTAATTACTACTAGTTAATATTAATTTTTTGGGGGGTAAACCAAATGTGTCCAGTCAGAATCAGAATTAGGACTAGGATAGGACACTGTAGAGCACAGAGACATCAGATGTTTCCTGATGTTTTTTGTGACCATCTGATACTTTGGAAGAGTAGAAGAAAGCTTGGAAAGAAAAATTAGTCAATCTCTGTGTAGTGTGATTAAGGTAATTCTGTTTCCTATAACAAAAACCTGGTATATACTTATTTGTGCTCCCAGTTTTTGAGTGCACTGTTGGCTGCTGTGAGGTCTAAAATGGTTGGGCTTTTCCACTGGGTAAAACATTATTCTGCATTTTCCTCATCTGAGTCTATTTCTCAAGGTAAAGGGTGCACAAAAGATGATGGAGAAGCCTGTTGGACAGAGTTCTGGCAGTAGCAGAGATTTCTCTCTCTCCCCTCCGGGTAGATATGATGAAGAATGAAGCTTGAAACACTGGGGGTTGTGACAGGAGAGTGGGGAATTGTAGCTGACAGCTTGGAGGTAACCACGAGGAGTTGCAAGGTGCGTGTATAGGATAAAAGAAGTCCAAGGCAAGTCCCAAACTGACCATTTTTCACTGGGAGATTAGAGCTACCTAATCCCACCAAAGGTGTTTGCTTAGACACACAGCTCAGGAGTGTCCATCTTGCAGTGTCATACAGTTGAGTCTCTTCCTTTGGGAACAGACACAACTGTGTTGTCCACACTTCAGAATCCACTAATAGGTGATTAGAAAAGTACTGAGAATCCAGATCAGCAAACAGTTAAGACCTCCTTTGACGTGATTCATTTTGGGCAATTGTTTGTCGTGGGGAAAAATTGCTCCTTTTCCAGGCTGTTGCTCAGTCTATTCAGACTGAATAACAACTCCAGCAATCTATTTGTTGAGCAAATTCAGATGCAGTTGCAAAGCTGAAATTTCTCAGCTTGTGAAACTGTTTAAATTCAAGCCTAAAGATTCTTAGGTAAATAAATAATAATATTAAAAAATTATGTTCATCTGTAATCAGGTAGCTAGGACAGAGGTAAATCAGAACAGTGTGCTAATTCTCTCTTGAAGCTGTGTGCTCTGACATGACTAAGAACCATGGAATAATTTAGATTGGAAAAGGCTCTTAAGATCATTAGGTCTGTACTTAAAATGGATAGATCCTGTAGCAGGGGGGTCAGTGTGATAAAGATTTTTTCCATCACATGCAGATGCACCTGTCATCTGCTGAGGTGCAATTTGCTTTCTTTGCTGTGAAATAAACTGTTTTTCCAACTTTTTG
Source organism: Aegithalos caudatus (assembly GCA_013389925.1). NCBI lineage: Eukaryota > Metazoa > Chordata > Aves > Passeriformes > Aegithalidae > Aegithalos > Aegithalos caudatus. The sequence goes on along the minus strand of WEIU01021955.1, from coordinate 184,025 downwards.
AAACATATGCTAGAGTTTTTTAAACTCTGCCAGTTATAGCAAAAGGCTTCAGTAAGTGTTCCAAAACTCTGTTTGTGTTTTATGCAATGAAGGTTAAGCAATGTGTAGCTGAATCCCATAAAGTTTTATGGCAGTAGTTTTTCAAGGCTGCATCTGTTTGTTCTTTTCTGGTTGTCTAGGGTTTGGGTGTTTTGGTTTGGTTTGGGTTTTTTTTTGAGGTTTTTTTGGTTTTTCAGTTGCTGTCATCTGGTGTAAGAAGCTTTATCTGCATATTTTTAGGTAACATCTGGTTTAATGGAAGAATTATTTTCCAGTGTAAACTATAAAGTCAAAGTGATAAATGAATTCTTCTCCAAAGTGGTGTGGAGCTTCTGAGGCATGGATGACAGTAGCTAGGGAACGTGAGAAAGCTTAGAAATTATTGATTCAGACATTAGTCAGGTTTAAAGTACTCTGTTGCCTTCAGGTGGCATTGCAGTTTGTTTGATGCTTTAGACAGCATCTTACTGTATGTATAAAAAAGGAGCAAGGATTTTTCGGTAAAATAGAATATGCTGTGTTATAGTGAAACTATACCTCACGGTTTAGCTGGTTTCTATGGGTTGTACCAATGTAATTTTGGATGTACTTGGGTGGATTTGAGAGGCCACTTGATGGACAGGGTAGAGACAGTTTCCAGAGTTCTCCTTAGTTATATGTCTGACTACCACTAAGTTATTATATGGTTCATCTGGTACCTTGCTAAATTCTGCCCTCTAAGGTAGTTGGGGATTTGTTCAGACAACTAAATATCTTTAGCAGAAGAAAGTGGGCTTGAACTTATGAGAATTAATCCAAATGTTGAGAATCACATTCTTCTACAGAATGAGTAATTGCTTATGAATAAATAATCTTAGCTGTTCCCAAGCATCATCCACAAAAACCTTCCTCCGTCCAAACAGCAGCTACTTTAAATTATGTCTCTTTTGTCCTCTGTCATTTCCATGACAGATTTCAGATGAAAACATGAGTCAATAAACTTGGCATAAATTTATACTGTTCAGTGGATTGCCATGATATAAAAGTCAGCACTCTACACAGGAGACTTTAAAAATCTCCTTGAAGGAGATTTTTAGTAAATCAAATGTATTTGTGTTACACTCGAGACTTAAATTGGCAAATTGTAGATTATCATCATCCTGATAACCCAGGCAGAAAAGGCCATAAGAGCAGTCCTTAAGAAGTTTTACTTGTGTTAGAACAAAGAAATGGAGGATTATGAATCTGTGAATTAACTATAAAATCTTTCCATTCCATCAGCACCTGATGTCAAAGTTTATCTCATAGCAGAATGTGTAATTTTGAAATACGCTTGTTCTAACAAGCATGTTGCAGAGATGGATGATCACATTAGTGTTTTTCTTCACAAGTAATTTCCTTTGCCTGCCTTGATTTGAATTTTGACCTTTTAAGGTTTTTTGATCTAAATCCATTTAGGATGCTTCTGAGGGGCTTAAAAGACAATGAGAAGTCAGCAGCTTTCATATTAAAATATATGAACTGTTCAAAATGAAAAAATTAATTCACAAAAAAGCTGTGTCTTTAGGGCTAGAGAGTTCTCACTGTACAGCAAAGCGAAAATTAATGGATATTTGAGATGAAAATCAAATTAGTTTCTGTCTTGTGCCTGTGCTACGTCTTGCCCAGCCATTTCTCACACTGGGGTTTTCAGTGTTGTGCTTCAGAATTATTGTACAGCCAAAATGGCTTGAGTATTAGGAAAATTTACATTGATTATCAAGGAAATGGTTTTATCCTGTTTCATCCTCCTGTTATTGGCAATAATATTTTAGACTCCCCACACTGGCTCTTTTCTTACCTTCTTTTATGTGCCATATGAAGGCAATTTAAGGAGATAGGGAGCAAAGCTTCAGTTCTTTTGAGCTTCAGACCATATCTGATAGAGGATGGATTCTGTGATTTTGAAACTGACCATATAATGCTTGTAATTTGAAAATCTACCAGTCTTCTGATTTATTTCCAGTCAGTTGAATTTTTTGTATCAAGTGTTAGTAGGTCAGGCTTTCACTAACTAGAACTGATGTGCATCTTAAGTAGCCTGTAGAAAACACGTAGCCAAAGAAATTAACAGTAAAGGTTTTCAGAGTAGCATTTTCATGTTTCTGGTTTGGCAGTAATTTCAGAGGCTATCATGTGGTTGACTTCACTGGTTGTACCAATGTGAATATTGCCCAGCATATTGGTGCATACAACTCTTTGCACCAGTACCTGACTGCATCATTTCACTTGCACCGTTTACAGGGAATTGCCTGGATAGTCACTCATAGTGTTGTAAGTCAACAACTTAATGATAAAGTGAACACCAGCGACAAGTGACATTCCTCAGAGGTCAGTACTGGAACTGGTGCTGTTTAAGATCTTTGTTGATGGCATGGACAGTGGAACTGAGTGCACCCTCAGCAAGTTTGCAGACAATACCAAGCTCTGTGGTGCTGTCAACATGTTGAGGGAAAGGATGCCATCCAGAGGGGCCTGGACAGGCTGGCCCACATGAACCTCATAGTATCATCAAGGTTGGAAGAGTCCTTTAAGATCAAGTCTGACATCAGTCCAGCACCACTGTAACCACTAAAGCACATTACCCAGCCTCTTAAATGCCTCCAGGGATGCTGACTCCAACACTCTCTAGGCAACCTATTCCAATGCCTGACCACCCTATCAGGGCAAAAAACTTTTCTAATAGCTAGACTATTAGCCCTCATCTAACTACAATCTCCTTTTGGGTAGTTGCAGACAGCCATGAGATGCCCCCGACTGTCCTTGAGACTAAACAAACCCAGCTTCCTCAGCCATTTTTCATAAGATCTGTTTCCTAAACCATTCATGAGCCTTGATGCCCTTGGCTGGACATGCTCTGGCACCTCAATGTCCTCTTCAAAGTGATGATCCCAGAACTGAACACAGGATTTGAGCTGCAGTACAGTGCTGAGTACAGTGGGATGTTCACAGCCCTGCTCCTGCTGGTCACAATATTCTTGCTACAGGCCAAGGTGCCATTGGCCTTCTTGGCCACCTGGGCTCATGCTGGCTCCCATTGAGCCCGCTGTTGACCAGCACACCCAAGTCCCTTCCTGCCAAACAGCTCTTGAGCCACTCCTGCCCGAGCCTGTAGCACTGCATGGGAACAAGTGGAACAAGTGCAGGACACAGCATTTGGCCTTACTGAACCTCCTGCAGTTTTGTCCTCAGCGCATTGATCAAGTCTGTCCAAATCTCCCTGCAGAACTTCCTACACTCAAGCTCAACACTGCCACCCAACTTGGTGTTGTCTGCAAATTTACTGAGGGTACACTCAATTCCCACAGCCAGATAACAGGGATGTTAACAGCCTGTGGAACAGGTTGCCCAGAGAAACTATGGATGCCCCATCCCTGAAAGTGTCCAGGGACAGTTTAGATAGGGCTCTGAATAACCTGGTCTAGTGAAAGGTGTCCCTGCCCATGAAAGGCAGGGCTGTAACTTGATGATTTTTAAGGTCCCTTTCAGATCACACCATTCTATGATTCTTTGAATTTCTTCTGTGTTTCAGCTTTTGAAGTGATGGGTCCTCTGCTTCCATCATATATGCTCCCTTCATGCAGGTCAAAATTCAGAATTTTGTCTGGTAATAAACCATATGCTAATTATAAATATGGTCTTCAGCAAAATAATGGGTCCTATAGAAACAGTGGTACAGTAATAGATTCAGCACAGTAATAGAACTTAAACAAATCTCCAGCCTTGACGGTGTTATTTTTTTAACATTCCCAGCACTGCTGCAAGATGCCAGCAAATGTAGATGTCTTTGCTTTTAGTATGTGAAACATGCTGGTTTACAACTGAAGGATAAGCAAAGCAGTTTATTACTGCCAGGTTTCTATTTCATCTAGTCTCAAGTGCTCTTTTTCCCATTTCACTGCACTGAATCTGCTTTTTTGCAACAAAATGTCCTCTCTGTTAGGGGCAGGCAGCAGAAAATTGATGAGTGGCCTCAGTCACAGGAGGCTTTGGAGACATCTGGTTCTCTCTTGTATCATTTGTGTTCCACTCTGTCAAAAGTAGGACACAACTGGGGAAAGATGGCAGGGGAAGGAAACATGCTGACCTGCCTGCAGTTGTGTCTGCATGAATCAGCATGTTAGTTTGTGCTTATGGAGATGGATGCAGGATAATAAACCAAGTATGTCTTTGTTTACAGTTTTGTTTGAGAGAAAGCATGAGGCCCTCTCTGCAGAGCTGCCAATCTGCCTGGGCAGAATGGAGAAACTATCTCAGCATCAAGATGCTTAAAAGTGCTCATCAGCTTGTATTCATTACAAACACCTGCAAATGAAATCTGCACAACAGCAAAAGAAGCAAAAGTGATGATGTTAAAGCAGTGTGAAACCAAGCACTCCTGTATTCTTGCAGTGGGCCAGTCTGTATCCAGGCACAAAGGATGTGTTTTTGAGAGGCATGTTCAGCTGATCTGTTTTCTATGTGTTTTCCACCTCAAGAGTGACAATGAATCAATGCCCTGGATGAGGTGGCCTTTCCAGGGGAACTCAGCAAGGCAGGGTGGAAGGGTGGAAAGGTGCACACTGCCACTAGCTGTATTGCCAACCCCAAATTAGAGATTAACATTTCTCCATTTGATCAGGTGCTTCTCAAGTGCAACGTGAAACTGCAAATCTTACACATTACTGCCATTAAGGAAGCATTAGGGCTTTACCAAGGTTCAGACATGCATTTTTCAGTATTTGTAGGGTTAATGTCTCTGTTTTTAAAACTTTGGAGTTTTAGATTTACAGGTGTACTGAAATTGGATCTGGGACTTCACCATGATATCATGCTTTAAATGTTGTCCTTTCATCAATGATGACATAGGGAAAATTTCTGCCCCAGGAGTGCTGGTGCGTTGGTGATCAATGTGCACAAATTGCTGTTCAACTCTGAAGCATTGCAGCATGGCTGTTACTCTACCATCCACAACTTGTTGCCCACGTATTGCCCATTGCAGGCATCTTCATTCTGGTTTTCCTACTGTTTCAAGAGGGTATTATCCTCCTCAAAGCTGAACTGATCTGGAAATCATAACCCAGGAAGATGTTCAGCTCTCTGTGATTTCTTCTTTGCAAGTAAATAACGTTGTTTGCATATGAAAGAGTAGTGTCTGCTTAAGTCTTCTGTCCTGAAAGTATAGGATTTTTCATCTCTAGCAATTGATGTGATGGCAGCTGGAGAGTTTCACTAGTTACATTTATGACTTGTTCCTTTAAATAAATGTTAATTACAAAACAACTTACAACAAAAAATAAGGTTGCCAGTATGCCTTTAAAAATGTTATATTGTTGGCAGTCAGAGGGAAATACCTGATCTTATACCTATTCCTTGAAATATGAAATTCCCACATGGTCCTTGGAATAGAGACATATTTTCTTTCAGTAGCTAATTGCAAGTGCTATCCTAAACTATTTCACTGTGTAGGAAGGAAAATACACACCTCTTTTCTTTATAACTTCATTTGACCTTGGCAATCTCCATTGCTGATTACACCAGAAGTGTGCTGCATGTACTTGGTTCAGCAGTGACATAAGGACTAACTTCCATCTGACCTTAAATCCTTGTGTGCAGCATGTTTAGCTCAAAGTCCTGCTGCTGCAGCTGGTTTTGTACTGTGTGATATTCCTGTGATGGCTTTGGTATCACTATTTTTGTAGTAATGACTGGTTGGTTGAAGGAGATCTGTAAATACAAGGCAGGTGTTTAAATTCAGGAATGTTCTGCAGATTACTCTTCCTAAGACCAGTCTTGAGGACAAAAAACATGTTTCTGAGTGCAGAACTTTGCTCAAAGATCTTGATAAATTTACAGGGATTAAGTTTTTTATCTTATATTTACATTAGCCAGCTTTTATTAAGACGTTGCTTGCCATGTTTATATTGCGATGTCAGCTACTGCCTTGAAAATTAATAAAAAGGAGTTTTGTTGATTTTCAGGTGTTCAAATGAAACTGTATTCAAAAAGGAAGATTTATTTTGGGCATACAATTTCTGCCCCACTCCGTACTCTTGGACAGCACTTCTGGGCCTTATTTTATATTTGGTTTTCTTTGCACCTGGTAAGAAAATACTTGTTTTTGCATATAAGTTTAAAATGTCAAACAGTGAAGCTACATGTTAAATATATTTTTGAGTCCAACCATTAAAGTCAGATTGATCCTTTTATTTCTAATTCTTAGGGATGGGTCCTATGCCCTGGACTGTCAATTCTGAAATTTATCCACTTTGGGCTAGAAGTACAGGAAATGCATGTTCTTCTGGAGTCAACTGGGTTTTCAATGTGCTCGTGTCACTGACATTTCTGCATACAGCTGAATATCTGACATACTATGGTAAGTAACACTATGTGTCCATATGTGCAGTACTGCCATTGGCACAGAGATTTTCTCTGGATTCTGGGTCCCTCCACTGGTTTTGCTATGAAGTGTCAAAGCAGTGTTCTCAACCCACTGTGGTTTTGTAAGACTAGAGATCTGATACAAACAACCTGCTTGGATCTTAGAGTTTGGTATGGATTTCATAAGAAACTTTTGTTTTTGTCCTTAACTGAGAAGGTAGACAGTTGATTAAAACAGAGAAGCAGGAAAACAACATTTTTGATTTAGTGAAATAATACTCACTCCCACTTAAGGTGACAGCATCTGCAGTTTTCCAGTTTATGGTGATATCCAAGGCCAGTATCAGATGGTTCTTGCAGAAATACAGCTGTTGATAAGGTGCTGTCTGTGGGAGCCTGTGGAGTGTTTGTCAGGTTACTGCTCAGCCATTGCAGTACAAGTCATTTAAATCACATTAATCTTCCAGGGAGCTGATGTGACCTTCACATCCTTACTAGTGCAGAGCCTTTCAGCTCTACTTGTTATTCCTTTGAGCCATCAGTGCAGCAACACTGGGTAAATGTTCGTTGGTCCTTTGGTACCTGCTCTGCCCCTCTAGGTATGGTGGATTGTGAGCAGGATCAAACTCTTTCTCAGTATTGTCACCCCAAAGCACTTTTAAATAATAATTAGGTGTAAAAGTCACAAACATTATTTTAATCCTGACTCATTTCTTTTGCTGGTGCTTTTCATTTTGAGGACTTGTCTTAATGTGTCCTTCACTGTCAAGACAAACCAAGAAAGCTCTTTCCTTTCACGTCTGCTTTTATTTAATTGGGCATGTGATTGTCTAATTGCTGTTTATTTTAAGAGCAGAGTGACTTGCTCAGAAAAGATGTGTATTATCTTTCATGTGAATTGGAATTGCCTTTGTCAATTTACTTTGCTGAGGAATGGGGCAATAGAGAATCCTTCTCTTACACCTGCAGCCCCACAGCTAATTGTTATAACCCTGCACTCCAGCTTTTACTTTTACAATCCCCTTTGAAGCCACAGCCTGCTGCTTGTCACTCCCTGTGCTCTGGCACAGAGGAGGGATGGGAACCTCTGTAACTGACTGTGACAATGGTTTTACCTTGCAGGAGCCTTCTTCCTCTACGCAGGGTTTGCTGCCTTGGGATTGGTTTTCATCTATGGCTGCCTTCCTGAGACTAAAGGGAAGAAACTGGAGGAAATTGAATCTTTGTTTGAAAACAGGCTATGTACATGTGGTATGTCAGATTCTGATGAAGGGAGGTATATCGAGTATATTCGGGTGAAGGGAAGTAATTACCATCTTTCTGACAATGATGCTTCTGATGTGGAATAAATTTCAGCTGCTGAGTATTTAATCATTTAAAAGCCTTCTGGGGGAAAAGCAGCTCTCTGATGACCTCACTGCCCTGCTTCTGGTCTGGTTCTCCTTTCTACTGTGTATTTTAAAATGCCTTCATGTTCAGAAATGCTTCTTTTGGGAGGAAATTCAATATGCTAGCATTTTCTTGATAACTAAAAGCAATGGCTTCCAAAAGAGATTGAATTCCAAAATTATGTGACTTTACCAAGTGTGTGTGACACTGCTCCATCCCCAGATGTTTAGTAGGGGGCACTGTACCAGATGAACACAGAAGGCTATCCTAGATGGTCACGGGCTGTCCTTATCTCCAATACTGACAAAACCTAAAATAATCAAGTGGCTGATGAGAAAGCAGCTGACAGCTGTCGGATCCCCATCGCATAGGAGCCAAGGAAGAAGCTCTGCTGTGCAGTATAACAAAGGATGAATGCATAAGATGCTGTAACAGTAACCATTTAAAAGGTTTAACTGATTGGGAAAATACAAATACCTGCTGTATCATTCAGAGGGACACTTCCCAAATTTACCCAAAGAGAATTTTCATTATTTATTTGAGATAGCAAGTAGAGAGCCATACACACCTGGATGGGGGTTCACTAGGGTGGTGTGTGTCTGTGCTGCACTGCATTATCCATCCACTGTTGCTTCTGAGAACACACTGCAGTTGGGAGTTTATGTTTGTGAGAAAAACTGGCAAAATTAATTACTGACAGCAGGAAAACAGAGCTCAGTATGTGGCTGCACGTACAAATGTACTGGTATATATTGCTAGATACAACATAGAGGCTTCAGTTTAAATAAAATTATATTTGTTTTTCATTTTAGCATTTGAACATATTGGTTTTTGCCTAGTTTTGAACACAAAAATACCATTACCTAAAAGAAAGAGAAGGAGGGGAGAGGGTTTGTGCAGCTAAATGCACAGGGGTCATCCCTCCTGCGCCTTTTGCTTGCGAATAATTATTGCCTTCAGTTTGTCTCCATATGTGCAGAGTAAATGACTCTCAGCACATTTTTCTTCAAATTTCCTTAGTCAATTGGTGTCTTGCTGGATCTAAAGAGAAATAATAGCCATGGGCAGAAGCCTGCATCTCATATTATTTGCCTTACTGAAGCATTGCAAACTTGTCAAGAAAATGTCAGGCACAAAACTAACTTGGCTGCCTTTAGCATGGTGATGAAAATATGAATGGTATTTTATACGTCTGCCATGATTGCTTGCCTTGGCAAATTGAATTTTATGCAGCTACATAAAAATATTATGGGGTTTTTTTCTTTTCCTGTCCTCACTGCTTTAAGTCTTTAAAGATACGAGTTTGAAAGCATCAACAATTCAAATTCTTATCTTTGAAACATTTGCTTCATGAAAGAATGTGGAAAAATTCCTCTGCCTGTGGGCTGATGCCCATTTATTTGGTAAAAAATACATTTATTTTTCATTGTGTAAAGATTAAAGAAGTCATTAGGTTCATTAGCTTTTATAGATTTGATTTGTGGGTTTTTCTTGGGTTGAAAAATATTTTTAATGTTGGATTGCTATCAAAACCAAGCCTGGACTTTTGTTACTGAATTATGTTTATTGGATAACATGGGTTTTGTTGTTGTAAAGAAGTCTGACATTTTGTTATCTAATCTTATATGGGGGGAGTTCTTATTCTCCATTTATTGATATTCAGGGACTGGGTGAATTTTGCTTTCTTTTATTTTCTTTTTTTTTCCCTATCTTTTTTTTAATTTCCATTTTGTTTTGTTTTGTTTTGTTTATCAGAGAAATATTTTTGGAAAGCAAACATTTTAAGGAATCCTCTGTGACTTGACTGGGGTTAAAAGGGAAAAATGTAGTAGACAGAGGGAATTTCAAATGAATCTTTGCAAAGAGCAGCTTGACCTTGAACGTCTCCTGTGCAGTGAGAGGGCTGGAATCTCATGCCTTCCATCTTGCCTCCCTTGTAAGCGCACAATATTTTTATGCTTGAAAGCACCAGCTGTAGAAATGCTGAGATCTCCAGATCTCTTTATTGAAAATGCTGACGCACTCAGACCTCTCTAGAAATGCCCCTGCTGCAGGGTGTCTCCATTCGGCTGTCACCTCTTTGAAGCCTTCACTGAAGGTGCAGTACCTGAAATGAGAAAAAGAGATACTTGGCACAGTGAACAAAATAATTTCAAGGAGAAATTAACTTTTTTCTGAAACCAAAAAATTGTGTTTGAAGACCCGTATTGGAAGCAGATTTGTTACCTAGAGCAGTGTGTGAATAGGTGTGTAACAGCCAACCTGTGGTTATGGAGTTGATAGGTTTAAGTGGGTATTTACTGGCTTCTGGGGATGAGTACTAAGGGTTCTGATGGCCCCAAAAGCAGGAGCCCACGCTCACCTTCATACCTGTGAACATTCCCTTGCTTGGTGTGTTTTGCTGGAGCAGGTGCTGACATCCCAGCGCCTGCCCTGTGTCAGCGCTGACCTCACACTTGTGTCCAGAGGGAGAGGGAATGCTGCAGGCATTGGGTGTAACTGAAGCAAAGTCACTGGAAAGGTCACTGTCACGGGGTCAGCAGCCTCTTCTGTTTTGCAGGCAGTGCTGGGGCTTTTTAGCAGCAGCAGACGGTCTCTCTGCCAGCCTTGTTTCATGGACCTTCCCAAAGGGGCACTCAGTCGCGTGCAGCACTGGGCTCATTTTCTCACACAAGTTCAGTCTTACTGAAAATGGTTTTCTGAAGGTTTGTATCCCCTGTCCTCTCTCACAAGACACGGCAATTGAAACATGCATTTTATTCCTCACTGCTACTGGCCACGATGGTACAAAATACATTGGCTTCTTTATTGTCCCTCCGTGTTCTGTGCCCATGGAGAGTGGGGTTTAAGTCTCCCTTTTAGGGTTTCTTCACACCAAGACAGCATTCCATACCTTGAACATAGTACCAAGTGTATTAAAAATGAGATCAGATACTTCAAATTAATCTTATGCTGTTAGGGTTTTATTTTTAGAATCTGTGAACATTTAGAGTTTATGAAGAAAATTAGAAATATGTTTCTATTTTGCAAATTTTTTTTATATTTATTATTATTTTAAGTTTTAAGAGATTTTTGCTAAAGGTAGACTTAATAACCTTCCAGATAAAAGAATAAAAATACAGTGTAACTAAATAATTTCCTATTACAAGATTTTAATTTATGAAGTAGCATAAATAATGTCTAAGCACAATATTCTTTTATTGAAAGCTTTTTGCAGAAGATGCAAAATTGTTTCTTCATGAGGACTGCACACTTAATTCAGGTATTCTGTGCATCAGGAGTGCTAGAGTAATACTGCTGGTAAAGTTTGGCATATTGATTATAAACAACAGTTTGAGATATTTTAATTCTGAATTATCTATTGACTCTACATGCTGTGAGCTAACACCAGCTAGAAAAGAAACAAGTCCTGATGCATTTTTAATATTTTTAAATTTAATTCATTTTAATTTGCATATAGTAGTTTGTTCACCATGCTGAGTAATTTTAGATAATTTGGCACTTTTTTCTTCCCCTTGTCACTTTGATCATCAAAATAATCTTTTAACAAGAGAACCAAACCTGTTTCAAAAATAGGTAGTGTCAAAGCAAGGCCCAGGAGTCATTTGAGGGGCTGGAGTTGCATTTCTGTGTGGGCACCTTGGGTCAGTCACTCTTGAAGATGTTTCCTTTGGAAGTGCAGTGACAACACTGGCAGAAATTGTGGGGCAAGAAAAGGTAAATCACAAAGGGCCATTGTTCCAACACTAACTTACTTTTGCATAGGTTGATAATGCTGCATTTCACTCCTGTAGGAGTTAGAGTTGGGAGGGAAGAAGGAAATGATGCATCGAATGCACCACAAAGCCAAGTTTCAGTAGAGATGGGTGTTGTTGCCAGCAGGAGCAGTCTCTGACTTGTCTCCCTTGTGGGGTGAGGATGATGGGGCAAGGGACTGTGCTTGGTCCTGTGGGTAGGAATGGAGGGGCTGTCAGGGGAAGGAACACTCCAGTGTTGCTCTCCCCTGCCTGTGTGGAGGTGAGGATATGGAGTGGAGTTGGCAAAGCTAGTATGCTTTTGCTCAGTGAAATCTCTTTTGCCATTCGCAGTCACTTGGGCTGAGCACTGGGGGGAAGTTTTGACCTCCAGGGGCTGCTACAGGCCCCGAGCACAGGTCTTGCCTTAGGCCGTGGGATTATTTGGTGCAGTCGCACAGGCATTCAGTGGACAAGGAAAAGACAGACCCTGTACTTCTCCACTTTTTACCCAGCTTTCTTCTTCTCCTTGATGCTCTTCTGACATGGTCGTCTTGAATTTTACTTGCGTAAGGGGCATTGTTGGCTGAACATCACTACTGCAAAAGAGGCAGAATCTTTACAGCAGAGAATGATCATGGGGGAGAAATCAAGAGAAGAGACAGTTGTGCAAAGCACTTTAGAGTAAGATATGTGTGCACTTTTTTCCTGAGAGAGTCAAGCTAACCAAACCCATTCCTCTGCATTGGGAAGAAAATCAAGCTTTGTGTACCAGGCCAGAAGCAGATAATGCCACAATATGTGCTTTATGGCAAAATGTGTTTTTATTGCGGGTAACATTTACAGCTTACATGTAGCTGCTGCCTATAAAGTGACTCAATTGTTCTCTGGATTTTAACAAGTCATACTTTCGTGCAAAAATCTTAGTGGTTTTCTATCAATCTTCATCACCTTGTGTACAGTAGAGTTAAGCATAATCCACAAGTGGTCTAGATTGTGGCAGTGTTACAAATGTCAGCACAGTAAAATTCTAGGTGAACATTGTTAAAGAAATATTGCTGTTTGTGATACTGAGGGTTAAAATTCCTCAAAGGCAACTATATATAAATTTTAAAAGTCGGAAAAAAGGCAGTTCTTATCTATTTTGTGTATGTTTTCGTATAGAGAAGGAGTTTTTTATGTGCCAGTAATCATCACTGTAGTGTTTTGTAAATGGGTGTTAATAGTGTTGCAGAGTTCTGTATATGAGAATATACTTTAGCCACAATGACCTGTTAGTGTGAACCAGTGGCATGTTTTTAATCTTACTCACACCTCTCATCGGAGGTGCTCACTCGTTGGCTTCAGTAGAGCTTACTCATGCCAGGGGAAGTTTGACAAAGTCAGGCCTCAAGAGTACAGACTTCATCTAAATCCCTGCTTTTTCACATTGTCCCTAGACAGTATGTTACATGTGAATGATCTGGCACATGTAATTTTAAAGCTTCAACTTCAGTTACACTCCTTGATTTTGTTGAGAAAAATTTTGTCAGCATTTGCTTTGGCCTTTCATCATATTTATATAAATAAGGAGCATACTGATGAATTATGAGTATTGTCCACCTATTTCTAAAGGAACCATCTATTTCTGAAGTGTTAAAATAAAGGCAAATTTCTCTTGCTGCCTTAAACATTACACAGACTTTGGAGAGGACTGAATGTATGACCATCATCGTGACTTCTGCAGGAGAAACTTCATGGATCCTCAGCAGGTGAAAGGAGATGGTTTCATGGTGCTGGGACGCTGCGGGCCCTGCCTAGTGCACGCCTGCCATCTGTTTGATTCCAAGAGTTCCAACAGCCCCTGTGAAACTGATAGGATTATTCATGTGCTTGATATTCTCCATGTGTTCAGTGTCCTGCTGGTCCGGGACGTCGCTGGGAAGTGGCACGAGTCACGTCTCTGCTTTCCATTGTGAATCTCACTCCTCTACAAAACGGTAAACCGGATCTTTGTGTGACAAATGCCATGTAGAATATTTGAGACATTACTGGGGACCAAGTTGATAGTAATAATTCCATGCTGAATAATGTGCACATGGTGCCCTCAGGCACACTGTAATCCCTGGGCATGGGTTATGGTATTCAGTACAAAACAGGTTTTGGCAAAATAGTTTGCTGGATTGTCCAAGTCATTTCTTAACCATGTCAAATATGTGCCATTTCCATTTCCAACCAGTCAAGCCTATAATGTATGAAAGTGTTGTACATTTTCTGAAACTTAAGTGATGTAAAATTATTTAATTGAGTTATGATTGCTTTAATGAAGTTTGGTCTTTACATAAAAATAAATATCTTCAAAGAATTGTCAGTGCCAGAAGTGTAAATGAACAAAATAAAAGGCGAGATACTTAATTACAGAATTTTTCTCAAGGTTTAATTTGTTTGAGTATTTGGGTTACCTTTTCGACTGGCAGCTTTGTATTGCTCAGCAAAATGAGCTCAGATAGGCGGTGGGTTTCCCTGAAATACGGGAAGGGTAAGAATAGCTTTGAATATGAACTTAATATGATGTTTTTCAAATCACAGAATGGTTCTGTGACACCAGGTGAGTGTCCCTTCCTTTCTGGTGGATTTGTTTGAAGAGCTGAATGCAACTATGCACAACTGCCAACTGTCCCAATGTCCCACCATGGGTTTGCAATGTTCTCTGCCCAAACAGACTGGTTTCCTTACAGCAATTTACACTGTCAGACTTGATTTTAGACTGGGAAAAGAGCAGTAATTGCTGTTTTCTAATGGAGAACTGTCCTAATTCTGTCTGTTTTATTAAAATTGCTAGGATCAGTTTGATGGCTAAAAAAATGCAGCATGACTGTGGCTTTACTGTGCTGGGGCTGTCCTGGCTGCATTCCCCGGTGTGACAGAGGAATTGCACCCACCAGAACAAACGGAAAATGGTTCTGTTACATCCAGTCCCCACAGGTACCACAACTGAATCCTGGTGAGATCCAGAGCTCGCTCTGACAGAGCTGTACCCTTTTGGTCGGGATGCAGAGAGATCACAGCCAATGGGGAGAAGCTGGCAGTGGGAAACTGCTCGGCAATCCTGTATCTGTGGCATTGCATATCTCCAAGAGGGGAGCGAGGCAGCTCATCATTGTGCACTGACAGCTTCTGTTTCTAGGTTTCTGGCTGGTAGTGTTTATAAAGGTGATGAGTGACTGCAGTTCATATAACTTGTCACCAAAACTACTTGGCAGCATTGTGGGATAATGAAAATCTGGTGGCTCTGCTGTTAAATACTCAGTTTTTTTGCCTTCTGCCATTTTTCTCTGCTCTGGCTACTATTACAAAGCAACTACTGATGGATTGATTTTTGCCAAATGCATTCTCCCTTCTGTAGAACTGAACTGCAGGCACTTACAGTAGTTGCTCCAAATCTTTGTGAGCACTTTCAGAATTGGGGCTGGGTGATGCTCCATCCTAGCTAAAGTCACCCATACTGTGTGGCCTTTGCTTTGTGCAAGGCACAAAGTGCTTCTATCCTACAGTTTGTGGGAAGCAAGTGGGAAACTTAAAGGTAAGCTTAAAAAAAAGTCCTTTTCCTTTAATCTCAGGGGTCATCTGCTGGGTTGCTCTGGGCTGGTTGAAGAGACCTGCTGCCAGTTGTCCCCTGAGCTGGTGACCCCCACAGAGCTCCCTGCACAAACATCTTGGGCGCTTCAACTGCTGCAGTTTCACTTCCACTTGACCCAAAATGAATGGCATCTCAGCTCTTCTCCTGATGGACAGTTTAACACATTCAGCTCATCAAGAAACCAGCTGTACTCTGTGGGAACCAGTCACACATGCTTGGCATCAGCAATTCCAGTCTCATCCCAGGGGCTCTTTGTTAGCTGGTCTCCAGGGCAGGTTTTCACTCGCTTGTTTAATGTGTTACCTACCCAGTACCTGCATGTGTGTGTGATTGAGAAGCTCTGCAGAGACCTGAAGTTTGGAAAGCTTTGGCCTTTTGAGAGTTAACTGCAGAACTACCAGAAATATTTTCTACATGTTGGTTTTGACAGAAAAATCTGGAGGGCTGTTTAATTTGGTTGGATACTTTTATAGATGTTGGGATCTTGGTTTCAGGAGGATACAGGGATCCATCTGTTTTTCTGATGTGTGAAACTTTTGCCTTAGCTAGCACACTCTGATTTTGGGTGCTGTGATATCCCATGAAGGCTCAGATAGAATCCTTAATACCAACCAGAAAAGCAGGGGTTATACATGGAGCAGTAAGATATAAAGTACGAAAGAAGATGGAGGAGGACACATCCAAAATTACCTACCCACAGTGTCATAACACATTAACGCTGGCACCACACGGGGAGACTTAAGTGCCTTTTATTGCAGGTAGAAAAGGGCAGGGAAATGAAAGGCTTCCAAACCAGCCTTGCTCTGGATCAATCTTCAGAAGATCAGAATACACAGATCCTCACAGAGATGCAGGAGTTATGCATGGTGTAAGGAGTGTAGAAGCTGCGGTGCACTGATGCCAAGGGAGTGCATCCCTTGAGGGGGCTCAGGTGTGAGAAGGGAAAACAAAGGCTCTCCCCTTTCACAAAAGCAGTGAATCGTGTGCACCCCCATTGGAAAGATAGTTACTTATGTATCATTAAAGGTGGAGAAAGGGGGGAAGGTCCGTGCCTGAAGGAACAGTGAGAGTTTGGGTGCCTGTCAGGGAGCCAGTTTGAGGGCAGAGGGGCCTGGATTCGCTAAACTTCATAATCAAGGTGATATGTGGAACTGAGACTGGATCAGGTTGCCTTGGCAACATGAGCAGAAAAAACACAAAGCAAATCCTGAGCAGAGGCTGGGGGAAGGAATAGGGCATAAGGTATGGAGGATGGTTAGTGAAGTGTGAGTGTGGGGGCATAGTGTCTCTGCATGATGTCAGGGGACAGTGTCAAGCTGTCCTGGCTAGAGGGGGGCAAAGTCAGATGGCAGCACTGGGCTGAGATTGCAGCTGATTCAAGATCTAAATCTCTCCCTAAAAAAAATTGGGGTTTTTTTCCAGGACACAGATTCATAGGCTTAGTCTTCAAATTTTTTTTCTTTTAAGATTTTGGTTTTTTTTTTTTTACACTTTTTGAGTGCTGCAGTGCACTTCGTTAATTGCCTAATCTATCAAAACCACATATATAGAGAATTAGTCCCAATTTCCATGGCCAGCTCTGTGTTCCCAGCTGCATCCACCAGTTCCTACATGCTTACAAGGCACAGGAACAGGGTGAGCCAAGCCCTGCTCTGCTGGCACATCCTGCCCTTCTCCTTAACATATGGCATTTTCAGCCTTCCCAGCCCTGCAGCTTTTCCTTCTCAAAACCATTTCCACAGCTGAGGCTGGTGAGACCCCTTGTCCCCATCCAGCTGTCACCAAATCCCTCATACAGATTTTCCACCTGAAGCCTTCACTGAGGGTCACTCAGCATAGCTGTAGTTAGAAAGGGCAGTCATGTAAGGAGCTGTCCTGCAAGTGCCAGGTAACTTCCCCATCCTTAAAGTGGTACTTGTGGCCTGCAACAGCTGGCCAGTCCCCACTGGGAAGTGGTGCCTTCGAATAAGCATTGCCATGAAATGGGTACTTGTTTTAATATATTCATGGTGAGATGGCATCAACAGTGTCTGACTGCTCCCAGCGAGCTCCTTCATTGTCCAGGATGTCTGATCAGTGTGCCCTGTTACTGGATTGTCAGAGGATGTGACTGCAGTCAGTCAGTCTGATGCTGTGGCTTCTCCTGTGTTCTCCCTGGTGTTTGAGGTACCCATAACCTGCTGAGGGGAAGGCAGATCCCCACACAGCTTTGGAACTAAGCTGGGGCTGGTGTCCCCACTGCTCTCTTCTCATGGGCTGCTAAAATTGATGGGGAAAAAAGTCAAGAGCAAGCAAAGTTTTTGTAAGCTGGGTGAAGGTGAACTTCCACCCCCAGCCTAGTACCAGATGAGATAGCTTTTGTCTTCTCTCTATGTGTCAAGTTTCCTTGTGGCTGGTGGGACTCACAGGGATACACTGGGGGCATTGGGACAGCTTCCCTGGAGTCCCCTACCTGGCAGGGCTTATTCCCCCAGCCCCAGGCTGGGTGTCTGATTGCAGAGGGCTGTGGCCCAAAGTACCCTGCTCCAGCTGGCCCTGCTAAGAGTGGGGCTTGCACTGGGCAAGCTTGGAGGTCCCTGCCACCTTCAACTGGCTTGGGGTTCTCCAAAAATTAATTTGTTTGCATGGAGTGCAGCTTCTCTGGAGAGCAAAGCTCCTTACAGACCTCCTGTTTCCCATTAATGACTCCAGCCCAGGAAATGAAATAAATCTTCAGCAATAAGACATATTGGTTTGTTCTATGATCAACCACAGCTCTGGGTCCTTGGGCCAGGCCAGCACCCATGTGCTGAGTGTGACACAATGGCAGCAAATCACAGCACTCTCTCTGCAAACAGGCACAAATGGTTGATTTGGAGATGTTTTCTCTCAGCTCTGTTAAATAATTCAACAGGCTCCCTCCTGCCTTATCTTGACTCACTCACTCTCCACCCCTCTGTTTGGCCCCAAGATTCCCCATCCCCTCACAGATCAGCCCCCCCTGCAGCCGTGTGCTGTGTGAGAGCTCACCATGAGCTGATCCTGTTGGCTTGCACATCCTGAGGGCTGTGGCACCACCAGGGTGTGGAGTCACTGCAGTGTGGTTGGAGAGGGGGAAAACGTTCAGTATCCAGCTCAGAGTCAGGACACCTGCCTGGAGTCCCACATCACCAGCCCTGGAGAAGCAAGCTCTGATCTGGTGACTGGGATTGTCACCTCTAACCCATCAGAGGCTGTCAGAGAAGAGGCTGAAGAAGTGTTGCAGAAAGGTCATTGATTTTTGTGAGGACAGATTAGGCACTGGATGCAGAGGGTTAAATATTTTTTCTAGGAAACCCCTCCTCCCTCAATCTGCTATCTGCTAAAACCCTTAAAAAGCCAATTCACAGTTTCTACCAGAAATAATTACTTGTATGAAGACTTAAGCCTCTCCTTTCCTGTAATGATAATCCTTCATGAAAATGAAATAAGAATTTTTACGGAGTTTGTGGAGGCTCTTGGCAGAACATCCAGCAACAAACTGCCCATAAATGACAGAACTTCTTTTAGTGCTTGCCCAGAAAAACTTACCTTGCAGGCTACTGTAATTAGAGCTGATTTTAGAGGAAAATAAAGTTACAAGCTGCATATTAAAACTGATTCAGACTGAAACTTACCGTAGTATTTTCAATCTGTGTTTGGAAGCATTTGACTGTCATCAATAAACAAATGCTCCTGTTCTTTGGTTAATTACAGGTACCCTTCTGTCCTTTTCCCCAACAAAACTCTACTTCAAATTGATGCTTACCAAACAGTTAAAAACATGTATTTCCATGACCTCCCTGGAGGCTCAGCATGCTGCCAGGAAGAATGACATGGATGAAAAAGGAGTGCCTCTGCTGAAGCTTTTGCCTCAGAGAAAGCTTATGGTGCTTGAATGCATTTAGTGAGATGACAATCATTACTGTAGGCTAGAAATATTGATGGATTAATAACATCAGCTGCTGAATTGTCAGCTGAAGGAAGCACGGTTTGAGTTACTACTTCCTATTAAACCAAACTCAGCTCTTCCCTGAGGTCACAAAAAAATCAGGGGAAAGAAAACACCTGAGCAGAGGGGCAGACTGGTGCTAAGGAGAAAGCAAGAGTCTCTTTTAATGCAATAATAGTAATGTAAATACTTTAAAATACTTCTCTAGTGACTACAAAGAGCACCTAGCCTTATTTGTCATCATTGCCAGCACACAAACAACTACAAAGATAGTTTTCTTTCTTCTGATTGCTTTGCAATTACCAGTAAAAACGGGAATGTAATTTGAATTTATATACTCTCATCCAAAGGCTTTGAAACATGATTATCTACAGTGATTGATATCCCAAGTGGTGAATTATTACACTAGATACGTGTATGCAGCTCTTATGTAGACAGAGAGTGAGCTTCTGGCACTGAGCAGTGGGATTTCAGTTCAGTCCAGGCTGAAACCTGGCTGGAATCAGACAGATTATGAGAGGCTTTAAATGATGATAAATGTGAGCAATAACTTCATAAAGAGCATTTGAACACACAAACACACACACACACACACACACACACACACACACACACACACACACACACACACACAGAGACATCCATATGGTGCAACTGTCCCTCTTTTTCCCACCTGTGTTCCAACCTGTTCTTTGTCCCATAGGTTCATAGGCACAGATGGAATATGTCTGCTCAGAGGCCAGCTCTGCAGATCTGGAGTATCTGCCTGAACGTGGGTAGCACAGTTCAGTGTAAAAGTATGGTTTAAAAGCCCCAGCAACAATGTCACCAGCAGAGAAATCAGGAGCAGAACTTCCACTGCAAGTTAATGGCAGTTCTTCTCTGGGTCACCAGCAGCTCTCTAACTCAGACACCAAAGAAGTCTTTGGCCATGAGGCAATTTTTCATCTGCTGGGGTAATAAAAGCCCTCCAATCTAAAGCATACAGTGCTGAAGCTTTTAACTATAATGTGCCACTCTCTGGCCTCTGCCACAGTGTATTGCAGGCTGTCACTGCCTTGGGGACATGTCAGCTCTGTGGAGGCTGGGAAGCTGGACACACAGCACTGGAAGGACTGGCAGGTATGTACCAGGTGTGAGGGACTTGGGAAAGCAGCATGGGCCGCTGCTGGTGTGGCACAATCTGAATTGACTTCGTCATAATGACTGAAAAACTATGCTTTAGAAACCACTGTTTTCAGAAAATCATAGCTGTTATTCAAATAAATTATATCTCCTGTGAAGAAGATGAATATTGCAGCTTAAAAAAATTACTAGGGAGTTTGCTTTGACAATAAATTGAGGCAACCTAGAAAGAAAGAAAATCTGCATATGTCAAGCCTTAGGAAGTGGGCAATGAATTGGCTAAGTGATAGTTACACGGTTGAGAAGTCTGGCTGTGCAAACCACTTCCTATGTGTGCAATTTATACTTATAAAAGACAATGCTATTTTCTTCCAAGTACAGAAAAGTCCACTGAAATTTCTGAACTGCTATTTTTCAAAATAGCACAGCCATAAACCCGCAAACTGTTGAGCAATGTAGATCTTTTAAAAATGGCCTTTAGCTTGAAAAAGAGAATGCAGCAGCAAGAACAGCCACTAGTTTGATGATGAGAACAGAGACAAAGAAAGAATGGTGACAAGTCTCATCCAGGCTGGGTGGCACTCACCCCTTCTATAAAATGTAGGAAAAACCCTGACCTGGTAGGAATAAGGGCAGTGAATCTTTTAACAGCAGACTCCAAGGGGAAAGCAAAACATAGTAATTTTATAGAGGCAAATCTCCTGTTCTGTTTAAGGAAGTCTCCAGAGTAGCTTTTGCCCAAGCCCAGTTTGTGAAGAAGAAAAACCCTGCATGCAGCCAGCTGGCTAATGCCAGCACAGGCATTTATATATATATACATTCACATACACACACATAGTTAACATACAGATATATATATATAGAAGTGAAGGTGTATGGATCTGTAAGTAGATTTAGTAATAATGAGTCTCCCTGACACCTTTTCCAGGAACTTTTTAGAAGGCAAGAATAGAACCTAGAAACAATATTATCAGAAACTTTTATTTGTTGTAATTTGTAACTTCACACAAATACTAAAATGAAGAGGCAAATAGTTCAGATTTTCAATTTGCAGACAATACAGAAACACATGAAAGATTTTTTGTTAACAGCCAGAAAATGAATGAATGGATCTGCTGTGGAAGCAAAATGCAGCATTTTTAAAAAATGCTCCTTTAAAATTACATGCTATTATTCTATGTGTGCAGATGTACATTTTCTGTTGTTTTCCATTTTTGTGTTTAGCATGAACACACGACAAAGGCAAGATTTTCTGTTATAATGGGTGAGAATAAGACAATGGCTCTGACGTCAGAGCCGCACTAAATCTGTTTTGAAGTAGAACTACATCTTCCCATTAACTTAAAAGAAACAGTCCATCAACTCCAAACTACAGAATCCTATGGATATATGGTGAGGAAATCAATATAATTCCTAATATTTGTATTTACTAGGCTGTTGTAAAATCCTTTGTTAATAGTAGGATATCTATAGAAACCCATACTTTGAGATAGCAGTAGGTAGACAGAAATCCATAATTGATAGTTAAAGCAAACAAACAGTAAAAATAGCTTTTGCCTAACCATGCTAATAAAATCAGAATATGCCAACTGAATGAAATACAACTGAGAACAGGACAAAACTATTGCGTTCCTTACATGCCATAGTTGATCACTGCTTATCTCTCTCCTTCATTCTATCAATGTAGTTCAGCACCTCCAGGGTCCTCCTGCCAGCCAAACTCAGGTACTCTGCCTCAGAAGAGAAGGCGTTTGTCCCGGCCACGCTGCCGATGCCCGCGGGCTGCGGCACCTCCTGCACTGGCCGCTTGTGCTCTCCTGCGGTGCCGGCAGCGCTGGGAGGAGGGACCCTGCCTGGGCTGCGGGCAGCGGGGAGGGATCCCCCACAGCTGCACACCCTCAAGGTGCCACACTGGGTGCCCACATCCACCCTCTCTACTTCTGTCACAGAGCCCTCGGTCTGCGACCAAACATCGCACCTGGTGCTGTCAGTGACATGCTCCCTCTTAAGGGCGCGGTGTGATGGGCCCTGGGACAGGGCTGTGCGGGTTTTATTTTCCTGTTTTGTGGCACAAAAAACAGAGTCTTTCTCCTGAAGATTGATTGCTTCTTCTCTAGCCAAAGTACTGCTGGGCTGCATACGTACACTCCAGGTGTGAGAGCTCTTGGGGGCCTCTCTGCTTGCTAAGGCTGAAAATAGGTTGGCATCGTATGCCTTCAAGGGCTGTTCATTCAGATATTCCTTCTTTTTGGCTGTGTCTTCTTCAGACTGTTTGAACAGAATTTTGCAATTGCAACTGTTCAAATAGTTCAATAACTAAAGACTAAAGTAATGACTTGCTAATTAAGTGAAATAGAAAGGCCGGAACCGTCTGCTCTTTCGTTTTCTTTTCATTCCTTCTCCAAGGATGTACTTCTGGCTCTTGGTAAAGAGAAGGTGGCCAAGGTGGACCTTCACTCTCACATGCAATTTATACTCTTACATGGCATTTTTGTGTTCAAGAATGACTGAAAACACAGTGTGTCAAATCATTCTGCTTTACAGGCATGTAATGTAATGTAAGGCAGCTATACATACAGGAAGAGCACAGAACATTGCTTAGCACCTTCCCACAGTCATGCTACTGTAATTCCACAAGGCCAGTCATTACCAAGAGAACAGACCACACAAACTACTTAGGAAAATTTACAGCTCTTCCTTGTCCTCATCACACATGAAGTTATCTCATACAAAACAAAATGGGATTCCAGCTACATCCACCCTTATGTGCACTCAGGCACAGAGATAAAATTCAAATAAAGCCCTGCCAACCCACAAGGGTTTACTCACTGTGCCGGGACTAGAGCTCAAGTAGCTCTCAATCTGCTTTGGAGAGTAACTGTGAGACTGGCTGCTGAGTTGTGACCCAACATCTTGAAAAATTGGATGAAAAAGAAAGAAAGGTTACTCACCAAACATTCCCCAAAGATGCAACTCTCAAGTATAGCATGTAGAACTAAACATTACTATTTCTGATGCAGTTTTAAGATACTGTTTGAAGAACAAAATGTTAGCAAAGTCAACCTAGTTCTTAGCAATAGCCAATTCTTCTCTTCTCAGGTCAACATATTTTAACAGAGTTTGTGAGATGGATCCCCCAAAGCCTCAGCTGTGCTGTCAATCAGCAGCAGAACTGTGCTACTCAAAGTTGGAGGGACTCTGGAGAGCTCAGCCTGTGAGAGAATGCAGCAGACTCCATGTGCACATTGGCTGCCATACAAGTTACACATTTCTCTCTTGGAGGCCCCTGAGAGATCTTCTGCACTGAAATGCAGCCAGCACAGCTAACCCTACAGCTACTGAGGGAGTAGGAAGGATGTAGGATTTCCTGGCTTACTCCCCTCCCTCTGTCCACATGTGCGGTCACAGCATATAGTCTACTGGAAGAGAATATCTCTTCAAGGACAAGCAAACATAGCTAATTCTTAGTTACCTGGTAATGCTAGTTGTCTTTTTACAGTGCTATGGGAATCAGAAATACAAGCCCTCATCAAAGTTAGCATCCTAAAAAGATCATTCTCTCTGGCTTTAAAAGTAACTGTTTCAGTTTCAGTTGTAGAGAAAAAAAAAATTAAGTGATAATGTACTAACCCATCTCTGTCTCATGAAGATATGAACTCAGTCCAAACTTATACCCTTTCTCTTGTGCTGTTGTGAACTGTTAAAAATAATAAGGTATTAATAGTGAGGGTTCAGCTGGATCAGTATCTCAGGTTAAGAGAGGAACATTCAGTTTCTGTATTACATAAAGGAGTCACCGCACTGTACCACAAATTATTTTAAGAGGTATTTTTATCCCTGAGTAGTACTATATGTGGCTTCTACAGGCAGGACATCTGAAATATTTTTTATATGTATACTGGCACAAAGCTCCTTTTTAATACTGAAGCATCCTGCATACAGTGTCTGGGCATTGCCTGCAGAACCTGATCCTAAGTGTTGATGGGTAACTTACACAATGTCTTTCAGGCATCAGCTACGGTGTGAATGAAACCGTGTGCACTGTGGGCCTGAAGGGGCTGCCTGTCTGAACCACATCACCAGCAGCAGTTCTTTCTGAATTCCTTATATAAACCATGATGAAAAAGAAGCTTACACAGTAGTTAATTCAGTGAAGCTCTATTCAGTTTCTAACCGTTGTGGACAATCCTTCTCCACCTCGTAAATCAAATGAATCATGCAAACAGTGGGTTTGACAAAAAATACATTTCTTTATAAGTTACCTCTTCAAATACAAAGAGATGGTTCTGATTCCAGGCTGTTTCTTTCACAGACTTTTCATCACTGAGGAATGCAAACACAAAGTTCTCTGTTAAGTGATTTTCCCCCAGTATTTTTTTTTTTTTCTGAGTTAAAGTCCTTACTGGTGACTTTTAAATTTGTATTTTGTCTTCAGTAACCATTAAATGCTTCCCACTACTGAGATCACTGGACTTATCTCTGAGCCTGAGATATAACACCAAGTATATGTTTTTCATAAACTTCATTTCTGTTGAAATGCAAAATGGAATTGAAGAAATCACAGAAGATAGTACTGTGTTGTAAAATGGAAGGTGCTATATATTAGTCTTTGAAAAACAAGCCTTTGGTAAAACACAGAGTACTCACATAGCCCAGGGAAGACAATTACTTCCTCTGTAGACAGTGGAATGAGACAGGGTATTTTAGAGGACAAGTCAGCTTAACAGCTTAACTTCAGGAACTCCAAACTGTCCCATGGAGCAGTATTTTTGTGTACTTATAGTGGGCAGATACACAGAGGCATAATGGGTTTACCTGTGCATAAATTCATTCATATTGTACAGTACTATCTTCACTGAGAAAAATTGAGTCCTCAGTAATACTGTTGATAATTTTGCCTTCCTGTGCTCTTAGCAGGACTTCTCCAATTCAGCAAGGTCTCTGCAGTTATCACTGGTTGATAGATTTGTAATTTCCACGACACTCACCTTATTTTTCTTGAATAATTCTGCGCATTTTCCTTTAAGCTATTCCGCTGTCCATGGTGATAAGCAAAGGTCTCTAAAATTAAAACAAAAAGAAAAACAAAAACATAGATTTTGAAATGCAATAGAATAAGCACAAATTGAATATAAAAGTTTCTGCCACATTTTAAAAATAATTTAAATAGTTGGATTTAGAATTATGTGACTACATTCTGAAGATTCATGACATTTTCAGTCAAGGCAGATACATCTCTGGTTGTAAGAACATATGTCTTTCAAAGGAGAATAAAACCCAGAATATATGTCCTTAAAATATGACACGTACCAATTTTTTTAAGGTTTGCTCTTTTTTCTTTCTTTTCACAGGATATGAAGTAGTGCTGTATCTCATGGCAGTTCTGCAGGCAGGTTTTATGAAGTCCTCCAGTTTCCTTGTAGCTTGTACTTGACACATTGTTACTTTTAAAGAAAACCTGCTCTGGAGCTGTGAAAATGCCTTCAAGGCGTCTGTCTACAGAATTTTTCCCCCCATTGATTGCAGGATAAACCCTTCTAGTGTTAGAAGAATAATTTCTGTTGGTATTTTGATTTCTAATGTCAGGAACAGTGAAAAGAATGTCAGTATTGCTTTGGCTAGAAAAAGGATTAAAATGCTTTGTGGAAGGATTATATTGGATTGGTTGACACTCATCTTCAAATAGTGCCGGAAAGGAACAACCACTTCCATCTTGGGGACTTCTCAGTTCTGCAGTTTCTTTCACAACATCAAATATTGGTTCTTTTATTCCTTCACAGTTTTCTGATTCATTACTGGCTATTACCACTAGGTTTTTCCTGGCAGAATTCACGTGGTCTGGCTTGGGGGTAGGCAATGATCTGTAATGGGTAGAAAAGAAAA